>CM077262.1:22163306-22513306 GCA_039654775.1 Spinibarbus caldwelli | reverse complement strand
CAATTTTAAAACTTAAATCTAACTGTCTATTACCAAGACATTCATACATCTTTGTATTATGTGTCCAAATACTTTGTGGGACATTTTAATGTTAATTCCTAATTTAGTTTATTTTATACATTCATGCTATCATTTCTTAAACAGCATGACATTTTTTTTTTTTTTTAAGACAGAAAAAAGTCCTCCACCCCAAATCAAAGTAATTTATGTCACTGAATAACTTGCCTGGCACTTTTCTTTCTAAAAACTCAAACCACTGCCTTGTGGTGGAGTCTCCCATCATGTAGACAATCTTATTTTTAAGACAATTTCCCATTTGGGCAGAATTGAACTGTTGAGTGTTGCATACAAAAGACTTCCAAACATCTTTGAAGTAGAACCCTGCAGGAACTGGTGTTGTCAATCCAGATATGCATCTCTCTGTTGTGCCTAAAACAAAGAAGCATTTATTAGAAATGACTGTAACTGCTAATTATGTTTATTTTCTTGTAACTACATTTGATTTTAGATGATATCTGTCTGTGTGACTGGCTCCTGTTTGGAAAGAATTACAGAATTAAAGTGAACTGTATAAAAGACAAAGCCTAATTCTTGTTTCCATTTGCTAAATGAAAACACAGCAAATAGTAAATAAAATGGTTAAAGGTTACACAGATCATATGTGAACATACCAATGCCTGCAGTGTAGGGAATGACATTAATGACTTGTGCGTCTCCATTAATAGGAACATTTGTTAATGTCCTGTGGAGAGAATAATAATAATAATAATAATAATAATAATAATAATAATAATATTTTCTACACTTTTTTCTACAGTTCTAGAATTTGTTTAGTATCATTTTCTACTTACTTAGTAAAAAACTGCATCTCAAATGCGTTTAATGGGTTTTCAAAAACACCACTTGAGTGATGAACCAGTTTGTCACAGGAAAGTTTCTTGGGTCTCTCACACTGCCACACCGTTCCTGTTTTAATATCCTTATACTCACAGCAGCAACTGCCTTTTCTCCAGCTTCCTTTGGCACCCCACTTAAGGTTACATTGTACTACTTCAGTGATCCTGGTTTCATTAGGTCCTGATCCTTCAAAGTGGCCATAATAGTGGCTGCGTGGGAATGAAGACTCCCTGTATTTTTTAAGAATCTGCACAACCTCACTGGAGTGCTCAAGATATACAAAAACTCGTGCCTGACCTGCCCAGGGCAGAAGAAGAGCAACTGAGTAAGTCCCATTGTGATGATCCACAACTTCCCCGTACACACTTGCCTTCAAAAAGAATGGAAAAGTTAAGTGAAATGCAGGAAATGAATAGTTTCTTGTTTAAAATATTACAGCTTATTAACCTAAACATAATATGCAATATTTTGTAATATGGGCAAATGGTAACTAACATATCAAAATTAATTTACTAATAATTAATATATTAATATTAAACTTATTAATATGTATGTATAATTATATTGACATTTAATTAATTTATTAATGTTGAGATAATATTTGTGTTAAATAACCAAGATGTACTCAAACCCACCTTTAGCTTTGAATTATTTGAATTAGTTTTGTTTTGAAAAAATCTCCTCCATATCTTTTCACGTTGTTGTTGTGGTCTCTGGCTGTGATAACAACAGAGATCTTTTCTCCCACTTTGTAACTCTTTTTGAGTCCCACAACAGAGAATGTTGAGTGAACTGGACTTGTGCTCAGATTCAGCTGAGTGATTTCTTGACTTGGACCAGGCCAGTCGAGAGCCTTCTGTAGACTTTCCCACTCCTCATCACTGATCCCCATGTCAGACACTGATATTGTTGATGAATTATTATTGTTGTTTCGAAAAACTGGTTTAGGGCTAGGGGGATGAAATCTTCTCATTTGGAAACAACAATTCAGTCGCCATAAAGCCTGAAAAGTGAACAAGATATAAATCACACAATATTTCTATATATCTATGGCGGCTGAGAGAGCTCAATGCCCTGAAAATGTAAAAACACATGCAATATTCAATGATTCAATAACTGGGACATGCTTATCACTGTTTGTTCTGAAAGGTGAGATTGTTTATATCTTGAACCCTTGGCCCTTTTTTTAGGGGGGTATTATTAGCATAAGCTGAAATACACAATTACTGAAACTGTGAAAGGTTACGTACTTACTTTGAAAGGTTACTAACTTACTTTTACAACTTCCCTTACAAAAAATAACTTTGGTTTTACTATTAAAATAAATACATTAATATAAATTTTATAAATTAATAATAAATTAAACATATAAATTAATTAATAAATAAATACATTATATAAAAAATGAATAAAAATATAAAATGGTTATTAACGTTAAACCATGGTAACCACAGATTAAATATGGTTTTTCTACACTAACCGTATTTTAACCATGGAATTTGTACAACTGTGGTTATACAAATGGTAATCAATATGCCCACAAAAAAAAAAACATGGTTTCTTGTTACAGACAAGGCGTGACAATGGAGATCCAAATGCAAGCTTTTCTTAAAAGTGATCATTGTCAAAACAGGCAGGGTCCAACCCCAGCAAACAAAAGTATCCAAGGCAAAACAAAGAGTAATCCAAAAACACCAAAAACAGGCAATGGTCAGGGCAGGCAGCAAACAATCACAAAAACAAGGAAACAGTCCAAGGTCAAAAATAAGACAAGGCAAAAACAAGGCAATGAAAACAAGGAGAAATGCTCAGAAATGTCTGATAACAGATAAACAAGACTTCACACTGGCTACGTTTACATGCACAATTTTTGGTTCAAAGAATTCATTCCGATTGATGAATCTGAATGTAGTATATACATGAACGCTAAATAAAGTGATCGGGTTGATGTGCGCGTTTATATGTCACAAGCTTCAAATCGGAATATATATATTTATGCGCATTTTTTTCATGAGAATTTTATAATGATAGGACAGGCATTTTTTACAATACTTTACTCAAAAGGAAGAACCGCTCATTCCGTGCATCATATGTCATTACGCTATTTCTGCATCATTACATATGCGCAGTTCTTTCAGTTTCAGTTTTCAATCCGATCGAGTGTTAACATGCACTCTCAATCGTATTAGAAAAGGAATAAACCACCCCATTCAATCCGATCGAAATTTTATTCTGATCAAGCTCAACTGGATCGATTAAGGTGTTTACGAAGGCTTTTCATTCCGATTGAGCCATCAATCTGATTACAAACGGATTATTTGGTTGTGTAAGAATCCACCCGCCAGCCCAAAAAGCGGAGTCCAGCAGCCTGGTCGAAGGTTTAATGTGTGCTCAGTCTTTTACTTGAGCCTCGGAATTTATCAGGATTCAGTTTCGATTTTGGTCTAGCTCCGTGTTCAATCTGACTCCAATTTCAAGTGATCGTTAAATTTAGACAATATGCTTAATTAAAAACTGATCACAGATATTGATTGTATATTAATTTAGATATTTGATTATTCTGGAAATCCCATACTTTCAATTATTTGTTCATTAGTGACCAGGTATCGCATAGGAATTACTCTTTGGCCAATAGTGAATCCACGGACACAAACTCTAAGTTCTGAACTTACTCAGAGGATGCAGAGTGGTCATAATACCTTTAAAGGGATAGTTCACCCAAAAATTAAAATTTGATGTTTATCTGCTTACCCCAGGGCATCCAAGATGTAGGTGACTTTGTTTCTTCAGTAGAACACAAACGAAGATTTTTAACTCAAACCGTTGCAGACTGTTAGTCCTATAATGCAAGTCAATGGGCACACAATCTTTGAGAGAAAAAAAAAACAAAAAAAAAACATGCACACACAAATCCAAATTAAACCTTGCGGCTCGTAACGATACATTGATGTCCTAAGACACGAAACGATCGGTTTATGTGAGAAACTGAATGGTATTTATATCATTTTTTACTTCTGATACACCGCAATGTCCAACCATCCTGAGCTCATCCACAACATCCGGCATGTGACACGTCAACGGCTCTGGACCATAGATATATATATATATATATATATATATACACATAGATATATACATAGATCCTTACGTATCGCGGCCCATAGAAACCATCGCCAATGAGGCATCTATGTATATATATCAATGTTGTGCCAGAGCAGGTTGACGCGTCACGCACCGGATGTTGTGACAGTCAGACATTGTGGTATATCAGAGGTAAAAAATGATATAAATACTGTTCAGTTTCTCGCACAAACCGATCGTTTCGTGTCTTAGGACATCAATGTATCGTCACGAGCTGCAAGGTTTAATTTGGATTTGTGTGTGCGTGTTTTTTCTCTCTCAAAGATTGTGTGCCCATTGACTTGCATTATAGGACTAACAGACTGCAACGGTTTGAGTTAAAAATCTTCGTTTGTGTTCTACTGAAGAAACAAAATCACCTACATCTTGGATGCCCTGGGGGTAAGGAGATAAACATCACATTTTAATTTTTGGGTGAACTATCCCTTTAAGTTAGCTCCGCCTGCATACTCATAACAAAAATTGTATTTTTTTTCTAGGGATGCATCGATCCAATACTCAGGATCGGTATTGGCTCCGATACGGTCATTTTTTGCAGATCGGGTATCGGTCAGACGAGACCAATCCAAATTCGATATTGTGCATATACCATTCAGTGTTTTTGTTGAGCCCTACGAAAGGCACAAAAAACATTATAAAACACCATAAAGTTTTCGTGCACTATATTTCAAGTGTTCTGAAGCTGTTCCATAGTTTAATCTGAGGTACAGATGAATATTTAAGTTGTTAAATTCAAGTTCAGGTAAACTCTTCTCTCTGCTGTGTCTGTCTGTCATCCTCCATTCAGCGTCAAACTGCGTGTCACGTTCGGTTACAACAGTAAAACTCTCTTCAAGAGCACACAGTAACTGAGGTTTAAAACTGTTAAATGCATTTGCTTGTTTTTTTCATGAATGTATTTTACAACAATACAAAGAGCAATATGTACCATTTTTACCAGATTTAGTCCTACACTTATTCACTTTTATTTGTAAAAAAATGTTTCACTAGGTTTTGTAAAATTATTGTGCACCCATGATTTTTCTAGAGTATCTTTTGCTGCTAAATTATCCACTAACCTAGTTTATAAAAGTATTTTTGTCATTGATTACGATATATTTTTTCATTTGTTATTTTTCATTAAAATTAAGTTATCTATATATAGTAGATTGTGTTTAACACACAAAAGAGTGACGATCAGGTCAACACAGAGAAGTATAGAAATTCTACATCGATTAAAAAAAAAAAAAAAAAAAAAAAACGCGCTCGGTTTGGATCGGTATCGGCAGATACTCAGAATTTTCAGTATCGGATCGGTTGTGAAAAAATGGTATCGTTGCATCCCTAATTTTTTCCTACAACCACGAGAGCTACACCATGTTAAGCCAGTGACAGTCAGAAATCAGAAGCCCCTAATGATGTTCCCCATGGTTCATCCGTCGGTGCTTTGGTATGATCTGTCCTGAACGCAGATTTGCGGAAATACCACTACATATTAATCTACTTGAAAAATGATTTCTGAAGAGATCAGAATAAGTCAAATATAACAATTTATTATTAGTCAGGTAAAGTTGTATCATACCAATTACATAAACAATTAGAAGCCAGTTCAGAATTAAATTCAGTTCCAATTCAAAATAAATACATAACATAGATTGCTCAAAGATTTAATTTAAAAATGCATTCCTGATCATAGAGAGACACACAGCAGTATGTGAGTTCCAGTGCAAAGCTCCAGAGACTCTCATACATGGTGTGGGGGTTTTCTGTCTACAGAATCCCAAATGACAATAATGCCACTTCGCTTATATACTCAGATCAAAAACAAGGAAATCTTCAGATCAGTTGTAAAAACATAAAAAGTTTTTAGGATCTCGTGCTCCAGGGTTGCACCTAGCTGGAGATAAACATTCTCACAGACCCCTAAAGGGGGGCACACCCCTCAGCAGCAGAACACAATTCTACAAAAGTTTTCAATCTTTCTCATAATATAAGTGACTACTGTGAAATTGAGATCAGTTTACCAATCGCACAGAGACCTTTAAGAATGATACCAAACATGAAAGGGTTATGAATATGAATTCTGAAGATACAGTAAATGCATGATATAAGTACTTGAGTTCTTGACATTTCTCTGTCAACTTTTAGTGACCTGGACCATGTGCCCAGGGGGGAAGGATGGGTGAAGGGACCGATGAGAAAATTGTCTTTCTCCCAGATCTTCATGTCAGATTAAAGAGTTTATTGTTTTGTTGGATGGCATGTGTGTGTGTGTGTGTGTTGCGAGAGTTCCTGAGTGTTTGCCTCCCCCGCATGTAAACATAGCCACTGTGTGTGTATGTGTGCCGCTTAAATAATCCTCCTGACAGGAAACAAGGGTGTATGCAAACAGTTGCTAGGCATGGGGTGTTATAGGACATGGAGTTCAAGAAACAGGGGCAAAGGTCTGGGATGGAGTGGCCTCTAGAGAAGCTCATGGACACTCCAGCAGGATAACCTGATATTACTACATTTTTACTATAATAAAACTATGGTTAATTTTTGTTTTGTCGGGGTAATTTTGGCATTTGTTGGGGTCCTCCTGTTGTGGTCTGTGCTACTGAATTAGAATATATGTAAAACTGACATCTTAAAGACATCTATCAGATGTTTTTACACAGCAGATGCTTTCCAGATGAGGCGATCTTTAACAGATATCTTGCATACGTACGTGAGCTATCTGGGATATAAAAAAACGTGACATGACTTGAGTAGAGTGTCCAATTGCAGAGCAGGTGCAAACATATTCACATCAATATAATCAGATGCTTTCTTAACAGCCCTCTCTTGTTTTCTCACTGGTGTCTTTTTATTATTATTATTATTATTATTATTATTATTATTACTACAAGAGAAAGACTACAACAATTCAGTAATGACAAGTGTAACCGGGTGGTATTAGAGTGTGGGGCACACAAAGAGTGTACTTCCCCTTTTAGAGAGCGGCTGCTAATGATGACGCACTAAGAGTGAGATACAGAGACAGACCCTTTAAGCAGTGCATGAGAGACGAAGACGCTAGTGTATCATCCTAGGTTAAATCCATTATTTATGGATTGGGATGAACGGAGATTGTGTGACATTGCACGTGACAAGCGTTACGGATTATCAGTAAAACAGAATTCGGTAAGTGTTAAATGTGATGTCTAAGTGCATAATGTATTTGAATTGCGTGCTTAATGTCATTTGTACATTATATTTGATTTCCATGTAGCACTGTTTAATTCATATGATGAAAATGCTGATAGTCGTTCTGTGTTTATGTGTAGGGTGCCACTACCGTATTTGTGTGATCCTTAAGAGTATTGTTTCACCCTAAAAGTGTGCCCTAACATTAGAAATAATTGTACATTCAGAAGAATTGACACTTTATTTGACTTTTTCTGTATTTACTTTTTGATTATTCTTGCGAAACCTCCGTTTGGAGTTTAAGCACAGTTATAGTGACCCCGTGTGGTGAATCTGAGTATTATCTTTGATGTAAGGTGAGTGATATTGAATTATCACCTGTTATTTGTTGAACCATTGATTAGAAGTCGCCTAAGATCACAACCAAGAAAATCTAAACCACAGATTGAGTTAAAATACCAAAATAAATTAGCAAATCTAAAATCTGATTCTGTGTCAATTGATTTATTTTGTTAGCTGGCAGCAAAACTTGGTACCAGGAGTGGGGTCCTTTTACAATTTAATTTTGCCAGTGACAGTTAAGTGTTAGTGGCACATGGGTGAGCAAACGCGGTAGTGGTGAAGAGGAGCCTCCTGTGTGGAAGGAGCCAGTGACAGCGGGACTGAGGGCTTGACGCAGAGACGGGACGTGGTTGGCCAGGACGTGACGGAGCAGACAGTGTGGTGACAACGGTTTCCTGTGGATTTCTGAAGTAGGCACGAACTGACCCTGTTAGTGGTCCCGCTTAAGACTGTGACTCGCGACATGTCGGATCATTCGGAAGGGGAAGAGTATGACATTTGTCAGGAGTTAAAAGAACTGCGCCAAAAGCATAAAAAAGCAGTGGACACAATTGAGTCTTTGAAGGGTGGGCTTAACAAGACTTATGTATATGTACCCCGCGAACGTCACATCAGCCCATTCACAGGGGACATTGAAAAAGATGGAAGAACAGTAGATGAGTTTGTAGAAGAGGTTGAGCGTGCTTTAAGGGCCCAGAACCTGACACCAGATGATGAGTGTGATTTTGTTATGTCTTTGCTGAGAGGCGCTGCATTAGATGAGGTTCGTCTGCGACGCGATGTAGACACTGATATAGCCACTGATGTACTTACTTATCTAAGAGAGTCTTTCACCGATAGGCGTGGCAGTGCCCAACTTCTCCAGGACTTTTATAGTCGTAAACAGAAAGAGGGGGAGGATGTTCGTGATTTCTCTCATGCACTAGCCCAAGCTTTAGGTCGAATTTCTAAGAGTGCACCAGGGGCTGTGGGAAATGAAAAGATAATGTTAAGAGACCAGTTTGTAGAGGGCATCCGAGACCCTGCACTCAGACGGGAACTTAGACAGTATGTAAGGGAGAAACCTGAGTCTTCTATGGTAGAGGTGAGGGAGGAACTTACCTATGGAGCTGGGAGGAGCAGTCAGGGAGGGTGCGCACCCCTAAATGTCGAAGTGGTACTTATGGCTCCTTCAGTGAGAGTGCACAGTGTGCAGAAATGAAAGCCATGGGCCACAACCCAGTCACTTTGTCTCAGGTAATGGATGTAGTCACTGAACAGGGGAGGCAGATCCTTGAGCTAACACAGGCTGTTAAAGGCTTATTGACACCACGACAGGGGATTGGGGGTCCGCGAGCAAATAACACAAGAGCCCAGTTACGGTTCACGGAGGATGGCCAGCCCATATGCCTAAAATGTCAGGAACCAGGGCATATTGCGAGGAACTGCCCGCAGATACGCAGCTCTAATAAACCTTCACCCCTTTCCAGTGAGTTGGGAAATGTGACGCCCCGGTTGCTGTGAGTCGAGCAATCCGGGGGCAACCTGTAGACTCAAGTCAAGAAGAACTGCTGAAGCGGGCAGTGGGAACATGCCCCCAAGTAATTATTAAAGTCCTTGGCGTAGAAGTATCCTGTTTCTTGGACACAGGCAGTCAAGTTTGTATGATATCAGAAAGTTTCTTCCGACAGCACTTGGGAGGTGATGATGAAGACATGCGTTCAACCGCTGGATGGCTCAAGCTTACTGCCGCCAATGGACTGGACATCCCGTACTTGGGATATCTTGAGCTGGAAATAGAGACTATGGGCAGAAAGATCCCAAATTGCGGTTTCTTAGTGGTAAAGGATCCTTCACCATCCTCAAAAGCTGTTTCTTGTATTGTGGGTATGAACATCATAAGTCGGTGCAGGCAGATAGTGCAGTCTGAGATCGAGGCTCCGTTGCAAGGGGGGCTAGAGACTGATTGGAGGAACGTATTCCAGCATGTACAGACCTGTGATGTTCGTAAGAGTCGGGTGGCCCGTGTAGCAGGGAAGAGTGTCGTCCATGTGTCAGCAGCATCCATAACTATGATAATGGCAAAAGGATGGCTGGTGAGTGCTAAAGGTGAAAGCCAGTGGCTGCTAGAGCCGACACACTTACCGTTGCCAGGGGGTTTGCTGATTATGCCGACAGTAATAAGCACACACCGTAATGAGGGCCCCGTCCAAGTTCTTAACATGTCTAATGAGGATGTGTGGTTGCACCCTAGGACTCGCATTGGTGTCCTTTCACAAGTAGAATTGGTGGATAATGACCCAGGACACGAGGTAGCATTCCATCGCATTTCTGCTAATGCTGAAGAGATCCCTCTGGGGGCCAAGTCACTATCAAATCAAGAGCAGTGGACGAAAGTGGTATCTCAGCTGGACATAGGAGGTACGGTGGAGCAGCAAGCAGAGTTGAAAGCATTACTCGCTGAATATGCTCATGTGTTTGCCCTGGAGGATGAGGATCTCGGGTTCACGAACCGAGTACAGCATGAGATTCATTTGGTGGACGATGTGCCTGTTAACCTGCCGTATCACCGAATTCCGGCGAACCAATACTGAGAGGCCAAGGAACATATAGCGCAACTGGTAAGAAAGGGTGTTATTCAAGAGAGTTCAAGCGCCTATGCGTCCCCAGTGGTGCTAGTGAGAAAGGCCGATGGTAATATTAGGTTGTGCGTTGACTACCGCAAGCTAAATCTGAAAACCAAGAGGGACGCATTTCCACTGCCACGAGTGGATGAGAGTTTTGATGTGCTACGAGGCGCCCAGCTCTTTTCAAGCATCGACCTGGCCAGTGGATATCACCAGGTGGCTGTAGCAGAAAAGGATCGGCACAAGACAACCTTTACCACACCATTTGGGCTGTACGAACATCTGAGAATGAAGATGGGGGTGTGTAATGGGCCCGCAACTTTCCAAAGATTAATGCAAACAACCATGAGTGATCTAATCTTCCAGATTATGCTCGTATATTTGGATGACATTTTGGTGTTCTCCAAAACATTTCCCGAGCATTTGGAGAGGTTGCGGACTGCGTTAACAAGGCTACAGGAGACTGGACTTAAAGTCAAAATAGGGAAGTGTCACTTCCTACAGCCTACCGTGACATTTTTGGGACACCAGGTATCCGCCGAGGGTATAGCCACCGACCCTAACAAGATCTCTGCTGTGAAGCAGGGGCCGGTACCCACTACTTTGAAAGCTCTTAGGTCCTTCCTCGGGTTCAGTGGGTACTATAGAAGATTTGTACCTGGTTTCTCAAAAATTGCAGGGCCGCTGCATGATTTAGTCAACCAATGTCTGAATGAGGGACCTCCAGCTAGATTTAACCAAAAGGTGATCGGTGGGTGGAGTCCTGAGTGTCAGGCATCCTTCGATGTTTTGTAGGAGAAACTGACTAGTGCGCCTGTGCTCGGATTTGCTGATTTCACTGCCCCATTTATTCTTGAGACTGATGCCAGCAATCAGGGCTTAGGAGCTGTCCTTCTGCAGCAGCAAGAGAGTAAGAAAAGGGTGATCTCTTACGCGAGCCGAAGGTTGCGAAATGCTGAAAGGAATGACAAGAATTATAGCAGCATGAAATTAGAGCTGCTGAGTCTCAAGTGGGCAGTAACTGAAAAATTCCGGAGCTACTTGCTGGGTTCCAAATTTACTGTCATCACAGATAATAACCCATTATGTCACCTGAGTACTGCCAAGCTAGGAGCCCTCGAACAAAGGTGGGTGGCGCAGCTAGCGGCATTTGATTTTGATGTCCAATACCGACCAGGTCGGTGTAATCAGTCCGCAGATGCATTGTCTAGGCAGCCCTTGGCAGGGGAGCCCGTGGTGGACCCGGAAGATGCTGAATATGACAACTGTGTGACTATTTGTAGCCTGGTACGACGTGGGACTGCTCTTGATGCCGAACTGGTCCAAGCAGGAATAGAGAGGTGCGAAGTCCAGCAGATGCGTGCTGTGGAAGCAGGTGGACTGGCAACCATGGAGGCGCAAGGGAGTACTCCTATTTGGCCTGGCTATTCTAAAGAGCAGTTGGCCACGTTTCAGAGTCAAGATCCAGTGTTGAAGGAGTTCAGGATCTTTTGGGATCAGAAACGTAAACCTGCAGGCTTGGAGGTGAAGATCCTGGCTAAATCTGTACGATCCTTGCTGCAGCAGTGGACCCGATTAAGGGCAAAGGAGGGATTGTTATATCGGGTAATGGAGGATGTGCATCATGGGGAGTGCTTCCAACTGTTAGTCCCTGCCTGTTTAAGAACCCAGGTGCTTGAGAGTGTGCACGCTGGTATGGGGCACCAGGGGATTGAAAGGACCCTGCAACTGCTGAAGCCAAGATGTTACTGGGTGGGAATGCATGGAGACGTTGAACAGTGGATTAAGAATTGCCAGCGCTGCATTCTTACGAAAATGCCTCAGCCTAAAGTGCACCCACCCATGAAGTCATTCCTTGCCAGCCGGCCTCTAGAAGTGGTGGCAGTAGATTTCACTTTGCTGGAGCCAGCCACTGATGGAAGGGAGAACGTCTTAGTCGTCACTGAGGTGTTCACCAAGTTCACACAAGCTTTTGCGACGCGGGACCAGAAAGCTGACACCACAGCTAAAGTTCTCTTGAGGGAGTGGTTCATGAAATTTGGGGTCCCGGAACGGCTACATTCAGACCAGGGGCGCAATTTCGAAAGCGAGGTAATTGCAGAATTGTGCAAGTTATATGGGGTTAAGAAGAGCCGTACCACCCCCCATCATCCTACAGGAAATGCCCAGTGCGAGCGTTTCAATCGCACTCTTCACGAGCTGCTTCGAACACTCCCTCCTGAGACCAAAAGACGGTGGCCTGAAATCTGGCAGAACTGGTCTACGCATACAACGTTACCCCGCATTCATCAACAGGATATTCTCCTTTCTATCTGATGTTCGGCGTGGACCCTCAGTTGCCGGTGGATGCATTGGTGGGACGAGAATCGGGGGCTGAGACGACTCATGACTGGTTAGCAGTCCATCAGAGACGGCTGAAGGAGGCTCATGAACATGCCAAGGCTTATGCTGAGAAAAAAGCAGCAGAGCGTCTTGAGCTTTCCCATGATAAAGTGTATTGCCCCACCATTGAGGTTGGTCAGATCGTATACCTGAGAAATCGACCCCTGGGAAGGAATAAAATACAGGATGCCTGGCATCCGACCCAATATCGAGTGATAGAGATTCAAGGGACTACTCATACCGTGGAACCGTTGGAAGGAGGCCCTATCAAGAGAGTGAATCGGGTGGATCTCAGACCATGTGTGCACATCCCTGATCCAATGTCTCTCAAGAGGGGTGCTGAGCCTAATCTGGAGTGGATGAGGCTTCAACAAGCGATGTGTACGATGAGAGTTTGGAGGAAGGTATAGTGCTCTTGGAATGTACTGGCCCAAACGGAGATGAAACTCATACATGCGCTGAAGCTGAAAACGAGATGGGAGATTCAGAGGTGTCTCCTGGTGATCCCACAGCTCCGGCCAGTATAGAACTTGGGGAAGGGTCTCAAGAGCAAGGTGGGGTTCCTAGTTTGCCCCCACCTCGAAGGAGTACCAGATCTAATGTGGGTCAACATTCAAATCCACACCATGAGCCTAGATCAGCCCTTAGTCACAGTGCTGTTTCTCAGATGAAAGCCAATTTGGGAACCTTGTTCTTTAGAGAAGCGGTCAAAGAGCTAAGAAATTCTTACACTGTCACCGAGGACGTTGACAGGTCGGCAGGGGAGAATGTAACCGGGTGGTATTAGAGTGTGGGGCACACAAAGAGTGTACTTCCCCTTTTAGAGAGCGGCTGCTAATGATGACGCGCTAAGAGTGCGATACAGAGACAGACCCTTTAAGCAGTGCATGAGAGATGAAGACGCTAGTGTATCATCCTAGGTTAAATCCATTATTTATGGATTGGGATGAACGGAGATTGTGTGACATTGCACGTGTCAAGTGTTACGGATTATCAGTAAAACAGAATTTGGTAAGTGTTAAATGTGATGTCTAAGTGCATAACGTATTTGAATTGCGTGCTTAATGTCATTTGTACATTATATTTGATTTCCATGTAGCACTGTTTAATTCATATGATGAAAATGCTGATAGTCGTTCTGTGTTTAGGTGCCACTACCGTGTTTGTGTGATCCTTAAGAGTATTGTTTCACCCTAAAAGTGTGCCCTAACATTAGAAATAATTGTACATTCGGAAGAATTGACACTTTATTTGACTTTTTCTGTATTTACTTTTTGATTATTCTTGCGAAACCTCCGTTTGGAGTTTAAGCACAGTTATAGTGACCCCGTGTTGTGAATCTGAGTATTATCTTTGATGTAAGTTGAGTGATATTGAATTATCACCTGTTATTTGTTGAACCATTGATTAGAAGTCGCCTAAGATCACAACCAAGAAAATCTAAACCACGGATTGAGTTAAAATACAAAAATAAATTAGCAAATCTAAAATCTGATTCTGTGTCAATTGATTTATTTTGTTAGCTGGCAACACAAGCAAGGAAGCAAAATATGTTACTGGCAAGGAGGAAAGCACACGAGGAACGTGATAGAAATTAACAAAACAAGGGTAAACAAGGACTAAACATGAGGGTGCAGTGAAAGCAGGTAGGGTCAGTAGAATACATGGAAAACAAAGACAAAGCCCCCACCCCCAAAAAGGACACCTCTAATGTCCAAACTGGACAGGAGATTACAGTGAGGTACAGAAGGGGAAGGCATTCACTGGCAGCTCAGGTGAGGTGTTGGAGGTGGCATTCCATAGCAGCCAGAAAATACAGGAGACAGGGTGGGGGTAGGACCATGGGCGTATTCCAGCATGGCAGATATGATTGTAGGTAGAGTGGTGGAAAAACCATGAATGCCCAGTTGTGCTGAAGGACTCTGGTATCTGAGTAGTGTGGATTCTACAGTACCTGTGCCAATCCGCGGGATCAATGAGGTACAGAATTTAGGTGGAGGCAGGGCACCACCTCCTGTTTAAGAAACATGACCAACAGTGGTAACTCTTGGGATGGGGATAAACGCAGGAACACTAAGGGATGAAGTAAGGGGCCATGACCACACTAGCAGGGAAGGTGAATATCTCGGGAATGGGCTTGTCAGATACAGGGACAATCTCTTGATCACCCTAGGGGTCTACTAAAGTGGGCTTGGGAACATCCTCCTGGGCTACAGAAGTGGACTCTGGAGGGCCCTTGGGAACTGCAGAAATGCCTTCTGAGGTTGCAGGAACAGACTCATGAACTGACTCAAGGACGCCCCCCTGGGCTGCAGGAACAGACTCAGGGACTGACTCAAAAATGCCCCATAGTGGGCTCCCGAAGCTCCCTCCGGGATAACAGGAACTTTGGAATCAACTTAGAAATGCCTCCCAGGGCTGCTAGAAAAGACTCAGGGAATGACACGAAAGCACTCTTTAAGACTGCATGATCGCCTTCCGAGGCAATTACAATACACTCTGGAGTGGATTCTGAAACACCCTGTGGGGCTGCAGGAGCTCCTAAAGGGGTATATAATGCCTCCTCGGCAGTAACTGAACAGACAAGACAGGCAGGAATGGCCTCCTTGGCTGCGACAGTACTGACTTGACGGGCATGATCAGCCTCTTGGCTGAGACTGGATAGGCTTGCTCACTGAAGATCTCTCTGGAGGTGCTGCAGAGGCCTAATCTCTGTGGCCTTTAACCTGATAACTTACACCAGGACGCCGGCGTACTGAACGTTCTTTGTTTGCACGTGCCATTGTTTACGAATAGATTAAATGAAATGGGACAAAATTAATCTTGACAAACTATATATCATTCTGAAGGTCTAAGCCTCAAGCATCGATGATAGATCACTGTTTTTTTTCCAATGGAAAGCTTATAAAGAATGTATTTGCTAAATTTGTGTAAGCAGTACACATCAAAATATGCATAATAAAAACGCAGTACGTACCAGATTCATCGTAATAACGAGTCACAAAAACCATCCACTGCTGAAATCCCAGTTTAGATAGAAAGGCAAGGGTCCACAAAACAACATCCCATAGAGCACTTTTAGTCCAACAAAACAATAACGATGTAACATGGATGTTTATTCCTTTGTTTACGTCTCATTTCTTCGAGGAGAGTTATTGTTTGTATCCGTTATGGAATAAATTACGCTCAAAAACAGCGTCTTCGTAGTAAAAAAGCAACATGGTTTTGTAGCACGCAGTGTCAGACCATCCACAAAAAAAAAAAAAAAAAAAAAAGTCAAAGATACGCGGAATATTGTTTATTTGAATTCTGGCGCTCTCTCGTGACGCACGCTGTGATGCATCTGTCATCTGATGGGGGCGTAACTTATGAATCTGCTTTTTGCACAAATAATTCTTTTTTTTTCCCCAATTCAACATTTTTCATATATGTGTGAGTGTTTTGTGGGGAATGTGGCTGTATCTGCATGATTATCATCTGTATGAATGGACATCATCGTGTGATTACCGACTGTATGACAGCTATCAGTGTGAATGTTGTCAGTGATTGGCCATTATTGACTATATGGCCCATCTGTATGATTATCATATGTTTTACTGCACATCAGCATGTGATTACTGACTGTATGACCAGCAATCAGTGTGAATGTCTGGCAATATCAGTGTATGTACTTGAGTATGTACTATATACAAAACTAATTTTTTTTTTCTTTTTATTACTCAAATTATTCTTATTGTATTTTTCTAGAGCTCAAATAAATGTCTAAGATTCTGTCTATTATAAAAATATAATAAAATAGTTTGTAGAGCTCTTCAATACATTTGGTGGTTATTTTTCCTCAAACGGGGGGTGGGAGACTAGACATAGGGTGAATCCCATGTCTCTGTCTTACCCCTTCCCCTATCCCTTTGTCTTACCCCTAGCCCTTGTCCCTCGAAACCGAGTGGTAAGCGCTAAGGGTGAAAACATACCCCTATGAAATGAGACACCACTTGGTTACGGTTACGTCATCATACGTAGCAAACTAGCGATTTTTTAAAACGTTTCAATTAAGAGCATGGTTGCAAATATATACGTACAGGACTGTGTAGAGCACAAAACAAGACTGTCGTAATTTTTAAATCAATTATTTAAGCCGAAAATGCATTTATGGGACTCTCTGGATGATCTGAATGATGATCTGGATCAGCCATTTCAGCGGGGAGCTGCAGAATGTTCAATTGCCCTCTTCTTCCTTAATCCAAAGGGGTAACAGATCACAGGCAGGGTAGACATTCGAGGACCGACAAGCACTAACTGAAAGGACTGGGGCTTTTAAACTCAGGATAACGAGGGAACTAAGGAGACACACCTGGAAACCAATAAACGATCAACATGAGGAAAAACACACACAGACAGGTCCATAGTCCTGACATAACGCCCCCTCCTGGAAGGTGCGTCCTCGCACCGTAGTAACATCCAAAGGGGAGGGGCAGGCAGGAACTAAAGAGGAGGCTCAGGAGGAGGACGAACCACCGGTAGGGGGCCGGCTGACAGAGACCAGGGAGGCGACAAAGGAGGGAGGAGCCAGGGAAGAGACAGGAGGGATCCGGAGCAGGAGGAGTCCAGCAGGACCCAGACCACAGCCATGATGTCGACCCACGGTGGAGCCAACGGAGGGAGGAGCCATGGAGGAGGAATGGCCGCCGACTCCGGGGGGCCGACCAATGGTGGTGGAGCAGGTGGTGGAGGAGCCCGAGGCAGAGACGGAGAGCCAACGAGCCAGGGAGATGCCGAGGATCCGGGGGACCAGGGTGGAGCCGAGGGCTCTGGCGACCGAGGCGGAGGTGGAAATCCAGAGAGCCGTGGCGGAGCCAGAGCGACTGAGGACCCAGGTGGAGCTGATGGGAGGAAGGAGCCCAACGGAGCCAATGGGATGGAGTGACAAGGCACAGCCAGAGGAGAGGAGTCCCGAGGCGATGGCAGGTCGACGCCCGACCAAGGCAGAGCTGGAGGGACGAGGGAACCTGGTGGAGCTGATGGATAAACGGGTGACGGTGGAGGCGAGGGAGCTAGGAGCCGAGGTGGAGCCGCTGGGTCTACGGGACGAGGCAGAGTCCGGGCCTCGGAGGCTGGAGGTGGAGGTAAGGGGTTCTCCAGCCACGGCGATGGAGGATGGCAGACCCGCGGAGCTCGCACCGCATTGATGGAGGGCTGAGGGCGAGCAGAGGGGCTGCCAGACGACAGCGGTGGAGGAGGCAGGAGCGGGTGGGAGGGTGGGCATTTGTCAGCCTCTGGGCTTTCAGGGTGAAACTCTGGAGGACGTTTTTGAGGAGCGGGCACAGGGGGGGCGCTCTGGAGGAGCGGACAGTGGAGGGCGCTTGCGAGGAACGGGCACAGCAGGGCACTCAGGAGGAGCGGAGCTGGCTGGGACCAGCGGAGACGAAGGAAATCCAGGAGACGAAGGAGAGAGGAGAGGGGGAATGTCGGCCTCCAGAGCCGTGTCCCAATCAATCAGATCCCCCTCCCAGTCTAGCAGCCCCAGATGCACGATCAGCTCACCCTCAGCCGTGATGCAGGGAGCGGAGCTCCACTCCGTGCTCACACCGACCACGGCTTGCTCGCCTCGGCTCTGGCACCTGGTCTGACGTGTTGGGCTCAACTTCCGGGGCGATCTTCCGCTCAGTCGCTCGGCTTTGCGCTGGCTCACAGATTGTGTTGGGAATTGGCTCTCCGTCATCGGTGGGCTCGGGCTTATGCTCCGCACCGCGGGGAGTTGGTGGGATGGGCTCTGGGTCTGGAGTGGCTCTGGCAAGATCATCCTCAGGAGAGACGGTGAGGGGCGATCCGTTTCTCGCTAGAGTCCACTCCATGAAGGCTGCAAATTCCGCTCGAGGACCATCTTCGGACGACAGCGCTCTGCACACGGCATTCAGGCTCGCGCCATAGAACGCGCAGAGTGCGTCGTCCGGGTAGCTGATGGTGTTAGATAGCATCAGGAACAGTCTTGTATGGTCCTCGAGCGAACGCTCCCCCTGCTCCAGCAGGAGGAGGAGGAATTCGGGGCAAAGGAGGGGATCCATATGGACACAACGGAAACAAAAAACACTGGGTAAAAACGAGGAAACAAAACAGAGGTTTAGACACACGGAGGTAACTGTTTTGGACGGTCCTTCTGTCACATTTCACGGGGAGCAAGGAGTCACGAAAGCCAGGAGACGAGGAATTTCACAAAACAAGAGTTTTTAATCCAAAGGGGTAACACAGATCACAGGCAGGGTAGACATTCGAGGACCGACAAACACTAACTGAAAGGACTGGGGCTTTTAAACTCAGGATAACGAGGGAACTAAGGAGACACACCTGGAAACCAATAAACAATCAACATGAGGAAAAACACACACAGACAGGTCCATAGTCCTGACAAAAATATGTTCTCTTATCATAAGGGATAAGTTCAGATATTTTCATTGAAGTAAAATACTTAAATAAAACATTAAAAAAATACTTAAATAAAACATTAAAAATTATTGTTTTCAGAGTAAGAATGTCACTGTCCATTGTTTTCCGACAACTTTGAATGCTGATTGTTTTTTTTTTGTTTTGTTTTTTTTGTTGTTTTTTTATGTACTTTTATTAATATACTACTTTAACTTAACACCCCGACTACTTTAATTATTGATTGCTATCAGGATCTGAGGAGACTTTCAACAACAAACAATGTTTCTGGAAAAAAATAAAAAATAAAATAAAAAATTAAAAAAATAAATAAATAAATTACGGCCTTTAAAGTTAGCACCACATACACAAAGGCTATGCATTCAGATGACTTCTTCTAAACTTCAGATAAAATCTAACGATGGTATTTACTCAAAAATTAAAATTAAAAACCAGAGTAATTCTATTAATTATAATTCAGAGTAATTTTGACTTTCTTAAATTCAAATTCTGCATGTTGTTTGCTATCCCAATTCACATTGAGGATTTCTCAATTAAATTATAAATAGTAATAAAATTATATTAAATTATAAAGATAAATAAATGTTTATTTAATTATTAAAAATCAGCTTTTTAAGTGTATATAAATTTTATGAACTTACCAGCAAGAATGTAATCCAAACAAAACATTCAAGCAGTAACACATATTTTTTTAACCTGTGAACTGATAATACAAACAATTATCAAGCGCCGAATCCTTCAAAACATTAAAAACGGTAATATGACAATGTCATAATGCCCATAAATTACAGATTACCTGGTGGATTTGATTCCTCCGTGGATGGTACGACCATGGCTAAATCTGTTGATGTTCCTGAACAATTTCACATTAGTTTGTGAGTACATAACAAATATTTAGTTAAACTGGTCACACTACCCTAAGAACAAAGCAGTGTCAGGTGCTCATGCCTACACTTAAGATATTTAAGATAGGAAATGACTTGCTGGCAACCAGAGGTGGACAAAGTACACAATTCCATTACTTGAGTGAAAGTACAGATACTGCTAGTCAAATACTATTCCATAAGTGAAGTAAAACTACAGAAGTAGCCTACTTGCTTTAAAGGCAAGGTTTTTTTTTTTTTTTTTTTTTTTTTTTTTTTATGTCAACACAATGTTTAATTATTGTTTTATGTAATACTTGCAATAACCCAAGCCTCTGAAGCAAGCTACAATACATTATTCCTGCTGAATACACTGCCTAGCTTGTAGTATCTTTGGAATAAAGAGCCTTTAGATTGTTAAAAACCTGTAGAAGTGAGTTGACAAAATAAAATAAAATAAAATAAAATAAAATAAGTAAATAAATAAATAAATAAAACACCCCTACTCACCCCCACAAGAGCAGCATGGTAATGATCTCACACAGCTCTGGCAGTCTGTGCACACTTCTACCTGTAGCCATTCATCCACCTTTGAACTGAGTGGACAGTGAAATAGTTTTAAATACAGACCAAAAAAAAAAAAACTGCTTTAAAACCCAACAACATGACTGTAGCTGTATAACTTTATGACAGCAACATTGCTTTCACAAAAAAAAAAAAAAAAAAAAAAAAAAAAAAATCAATACTGTAAAATTTATTTGACATCAAAACAAACATTTTAAAAATGCTCTCTAATCACTCTCACGGTACTTTGATGTCATACACAGTTTGTGCAGTGCTGGAGATGGACAACAGTTCTTCTTTATAGGTAATATTTTCATTTACAAAATTTTTCAAAATCAGACAACATTGTGTCTAATATATACCACAATATTAACTTCCTATTATTGAATTGTAAATACATTTGGAAAAAAAAAAAGTTGGGGTCACTTCACGTAACCCTACAAGAGTGATTATGGATAGGCTGTCTAAAAAAAACAAAAAAAAAAAAACAAAATCACCTCAACTTTCAAAGCTGCTACATAGTAACAAACATCCTTCGAGGACCTTGATAGAAATGTAACGTAGTGAAAAGTACAATATTTCGTCGCCTTGGAATTATAAGGTTCTATCTGACATTTTTGTCAAAATTTAGTTATTCACATATTCTTATTTTGTGACAACTTATTTACATTATGTGGTGTTTTTTGTGAAGTTGTGTACATTTTAGGACTTTTTATTTAGAAAAGAAAAAGGTTCTATCTACAAAGTTGAACTCTAATTTGGTTCTATAAGGCTCTATCTGTGAATCAGCCAATCAGCACTTCGAATGCACGCAAGAGGACCAATCAGGGTCAACATTCTTTGTCATGTCACTGGACTGCTCCATAACAGCAGGAAAGATTAAACATTAAACAACAATTATGTGTCTTCAAAATCAATAAGTGCAATTCACCTTTATTCACTGTTTAATGATGACGTGATTTTTCACTCATAATTACCATAAAACAAATGATCATCTGCAAAACTTGAACTGGCTTGAATGGCTTTACTACAGAGCAATTACTGTGCATAATGAAATATAAGTGTCACTGTCTTTTGATGGTGGATGTGGTGAATAGCAATCAAAATGTTGTTTTTGAAGATGCTGAAAACGATAGTTTTGAGAATATATTGAGATCGCGAATATGAGCCAGATGCTGAATGAATGGAAATGTGCTCTGACAATGGCAGTGATGGTAAAATCATCTGCTCAGATCGAACCCTTCTAAGTTTCAAAAGGTAATAAAGTATGCTTTATTTTATTCTTTTTTTATTCATTTTTTTTTTTTTTTTAAATTGTTCTTAAAATATCAGGAGAGTTTTATACTATTGCAGCAGTTAGAGATCCATCCGTGCTGGATATAGGCCTAAGTCTGCGTCGCTAAAGACCTGAATATGTAGGCTAATAATTGGCGAAATATTCATGCAGTTTAAAGTCTTAAAATGTCTTAATTTTTACAACATTAAGCCTTAAATATCAAATAGTCAACAATTTAAATGATGGGGTCTTAATTACAACAATAAACGTCAGCATGTTATCTCAGCCATACTGATTTAAAGAGAATGCCATTTTCCCTGTTCCGCTTTTTGTGGAATAAAAAGTAGATCGTCCTGGTCAGACGGACTAGATAGCTGCATAACTGTTCCTGCAATAATGTGTTTAATTACCCCCTATAATCCTACCTAAAATTAACATCTGCACTGGACAAAATATTTAGCATTGCCTTATTATGCATAACTTTACCAAGAAAAAATTATTTGTCCTAAAATATGGAATAAATGTGATAAAGCATTAAATTTACCTTTCATGTTGACATGTTGACACATTGTTAACATGTTGACACATTGTTACAACACTAATTTAATATTTTAAAACAAATTATGAATAAACTCTTTGTATTTCTTGAAAATTGTTGCTTCAATTAATGTTTTGCAAGATAGAACCTTATAATTCCAAGCGGAAAATTACTTTTTAGAATTATAAGGTTCTATCTGCATTTGACCTTTTCCAAAAATCCCCATTTAAAAATTTGAGAGGATTTTGATATTGTACATTTAGAATACATGTAGGGTCTCTGTCATTTTCATGTAGGAAAGAGACTTGTTCCCCATATCATTTTTGCAATATAGAATGCAAAAACTTTGAAGCTCAATATCTCAAAATCACTCAGAATGCAGATAGAACCTTATAATTCCAAGGCGACGATTTGTCTTTCAAATGTAGTGAAATTAAGGTCATAAATTTCCAGAAAAAAATAACATTCAAGTACAGATACTCAAAAAGTGTACTTTGTTACTGTCCACCTCTGCTGGCTTATTGCTTACTGCTTATTGCTCTTTGGTTTAAACAACTGTGATATCCTTTTCTCTTCTAGTGTTTCGTTTTTAACTCTAATATCATGTTTTATGTATAAAGTTCAGATTGAACCACTGATGGCAGATGGACTATTTTGACGATGTCTTTCATACTTTTCTGTGCCTTGACAGTGTTATTTACTTCACAGTCAATGGGACAGTCACAAGCCTCCCAGTTTTCACCAAAATATCTTAAATTGTGTTCCGAAGACGAACAAAGCATTTACGGGTTTGAAACGACATGGGAGAAAGTGTTTAATGACAAAATTTTTCTTTAACTATGATAAGACTGTTGTAAAGTTTTAACAAATTGTCTTACTCGTTATCCTTCAATATATAAATTAAATAATTATTACTGATAATAGATAATAATCTCTTTTCATATTGGGGGTAATTATTTACCAGGGAGTCCAAACTGGGCACAACACCGGCACTGTATTTATAAATCAATATTGATTAATTAAAATGAAGATATTGTACGTAAAACTAGCTTTTCAAATTAAGTTCCGCATGTGCAGTGGTTAAAACAACACTATATATATATATATATATATATATATATATATATATATATTTTTTTTTTTTTTTTTTTTTTAGCACACATGCGTACCAAATCGAAAGGCACATACAGATCATTTTTGGTATGAACACCCTTACAATCTCAGAAAAAAAAAGTTACAAAAGCTGTCACTGGGGTGGTACCTTTTAAGGTACACCTTTCTACATTTTAGTTACTAGTATGTGCACATTAGGTTCTAATATGTACCTTTAAGCCACAAATGTGCACACTTTAGGTACAAAGGTGTACCTTTTGAAAAGCTACCGCTCCAGTGGCAGCTTTTTGTACCTTTTTTAAGTAATATAATTGTGACGGCAGATTGGGATTTTATTATTTTATTTTATTTATTATTTTTTTCTTCCTCATACAGAGATATCCTATTGCTTCTGAAGATTTGGAAAGCATGCATAAATAGAATGGAGGAAGGAATCCTTCAAAGCAAGTTTAATACAGCTCCAGAAATCACAAAGAACACAATGAAATTATTACAATGTCAAATTTGGTAAGCATTAAATGTGATGCCGTTAAATAGTAAAATCATGTAATAATTCCACAAATTCAATAATATTTTAATCTAAAATAATTTTTTGGCTTTTGTATATCTAAAAAGCTGTTAAAATGTGTTCACTTTATGCTGTCTGTCATGAATCGGGTTCATGGACTTCTGTCCAATTGCCACCAGAGGTCGCTCTTCCATTATATTTACTCTCACATCACACAGACTGTTACACATCACCCTGGACTACATTTCCCATGTTCCATTGCATTGATTGGACTCACCTGCAGTCAATCACACACACACACACACTATATTACACCCACTCAAACCCTTCTCAAACTGCCGAGTATTGTTTAGCGTTTATCACTGTGATAGCTGATAGCTACTTTACGGAGCATGCTCTAGTTTTCATAGTCTAGTCATAGTCTTGATACTTACAAATACTTGCCTGTTTTCTTGTGTGAAAATCCTTGCCTGAGTATTTTGGATTACCCTCTCGTCTTCCCGTTTGGACTCTGTTTGCCCCTGCCTGGACTATTTCCATGTACCTGGATTTTCTCTCATTGTTTTGCCCTGTTGGATTATGTTTGCCAATCTATGACCCACGCCTGCCCTAGGAATACTCTTTGTCTTGCCTCATTCATGTCTGTTTGCTGTGTACTGATCCATGCTTGTTTCCGAACTTGCTCTTGAATAAACCTCTGCAAATGGATCCGCACACTTCCTCTATTCACACCGTTACACTCTCAATATGTTAATAATGTATGTTCTAGCGTCTATTCAAATGTACAAAAATGTATGTTCACTTAAACTCCATAAAAATTGCATAAGGAATTATAGGAATTACACAAGTTAGGAATTACACAAGCTTCAGTCTGGATCCAACCCTTAAAAGACCTGAGATGACCGAACACCTGAGAAGTGATTATGCCAACCCCTCAGAGGGCCTCAGATGATGCCAACCCTGAAACAACACATACAACTACCAAATTTTGCTATAAATTTCATTGTAACATAAAACCTGAATTCCGGAAATGTTGGGACATTTTTTTTTTAAATTTGAATAATATGAAAACTAAAATAATTTCAAATCACATGAGCCAATATTTTTAATATTTTATATCACAAATCCATGCTGTTGTAATAGCTGTAGTATGTGGTTTTGCATTGTTCTGCTGAAATAGACGTTGTCTGGAGAGGAGCATATGTTTCTCTAAAACCTCTATATACCATTCAGCATTCATAGTGCCTTCAAAAACATGCAAGCTGCCCTTACCGTATGCACTTATGCACCCCCATACCATCAGAGATGATGCCTTTTGAACTGAATACTGATAACACGCTGGAAGGTCTCCCTCCTCTTTAGCCCGGAGGCCAAGGCGTCCATGATTTCCAATAAGAATATCAAATTTGGACTCGTCTAACCATAGAACAGTTTTCTACTTTGACACAGTCCATTTTAAATGAGCCTTGGCCAACAGGACACGACGGCGCTTCTAGACTATGTTCACATATGGCTTCCTTTTTGCATGATAGAGCTTTAGTTGACATCTGCAGATGACACAGCGAATTTTGTTTACCGACATTGGTTTTTGGTAGTGTTCTATGTTCTACCTGATATCAATTAACTTAATTATTTGCTAGATGTTCTCCCAGCTGTTTTTTTTTTTTTTTTTTTTATTATTATTTTCAAAATTTCTTGCTTCTTCAGCCCTTTGTTGCCCCCGTGGCAACTTTTTTGAGACCTGTAGCAGGCATCAAATTTGAAATGAGCTCATTTAGTGGATAAAAGTGTAAAATTTCTCAGTTTAAACATTTATGTTCTCTATGTTTTACTGTGAATAAAATATTGGCTCATGTGATTTGAAAGTCTTTTAGTTTTGATTTTATTCGATTAAAAAAAAAAAAAAAAATGTCCCAACATTTCTGGAATTCGGGTTGTACCATCATTGTTGTTAATAGTGTATATCGTCTGTTTGATTACGTCATTAACTGATTAACTTGACATAGTCACCACTGATAAGCTACTACTAAATATACTGTAGAAACTTAATTTCCTGTAAAGCTGCTTTGCAACGATTTGTATCATGAAAAGCGCTATACAAATAAACTTGAATTGAATTGAATACAAATGTGTACATGATTTAATGAGATCACTTTTAGACAGAGGTGGACGAAATACACAAATCAAGTTCTTGAGTAAAAGTACAGATACCCTAAAAACAAATTACTCCAGTAAAAGTATTAAGTACTCCTTTTCAATTTTACTTGGGTAAAAGTACAAAAGTACTTGATTTTTTATGTACTTCGGTATTAAAAGTAAAAAGTGCTGATTGATGAATGTTTATTTATTTTTCAATTTTATATACAGTAGTCTGTCCTCTTGCTAAAAATGCATGTCATACACTGATTACTACTGATAATTATTCATAATTCGGGTGCAAAATAAAATGTATCATTTAGTTACTGTATATAGAAATGAGGAAAAATAAAATGTGTGTTGCTTTCTGTCAGGCTTTTATTTGTTGTGTCTTGTGTTTTCCTGTCTTTGTGTTCCCTCTTGTATGCCCATTTTTGGTTCTGTTCCTGTTGTTATTAGTTAATTCAGTTCCAGCTGTGTGTGTTTAATTATCTCGTTATGTTCTGATTATTTATAGTGTGTTCTGCCCCGTGTTCCTGTCCGGTATTAATCGTCAAACCCCCTTGCTACATGTGTGTGTCCTTCATGTGGGAACAAAAAGTGAGTGGCGCCTTTTTTCCCCGTTTTGTTTTCCATTTTTAGAAACTCTTTTTGTTTTTTCCTTGTTTACTCCCGCGGCATGAAAGCTGCCACACGATCGGCCACTACGAAGTCAAGCCCGCCGGCCGTGGCTCACTGAAGCCCGCCGTCCACCTCACATGTGCCCCTAGGAATGCTGGTGAAGAATGAGGGGATGCCGTGGGCTCGAGCTCCAGAGCGCCCTCCACTGCCCGCTCCTCGAAAGTTCGATCCAGTGATGACTCAAGAACCTGACCAGAGTCCAGTGATGGCTCAAGCCCCTGACCAGAGTCCAGTGATGGCTCCAGCCCCTGAGCAGAGTCGAGAGATGGCTCTAGCCCCTGATCAGAGTCAAGTTATGTCCCCAGAAGTCTTGTCGTGTCCACAGGAACAGATTTTGACGGTCTTGTCTTGTCATGTCTTGTCTGTTGGGGTCCCTCAGAAGCTGACAGCTTCTTTTGTCATGGCCATGGAGGCCATTCCCAAGCTGCTTACTTCTCCGGCATGCATCAATAGAAGTGGTTCCTGAATTCACCCCTGAAATGGCCCCGGTCACCACATTTAGCCCAAGGAGGGCAGTTGGTCTCATGTCTGGCCCAGTAGGGACCTCAGATTCTGAGCCTCGCCCTGAGAGGGCACCTGTTCCTGTGGATAGCCCTGAGAAGGCTCCAGTTCCCTAGTTTAGCCCACGGAGGGCTCCTGTTCCTGTGTTTGGCCCACAGAGGGCTCCAGTTCCCGAGTTTAGCCCACGGAGGGCTCCTGTTCCTGAGTTTAGCCCATGGAGGAGTCCTTTTCCTGTGGATAGCCCAAGGAGGGCTCCTGTTCCTGTATTTAGCCCACGGAGGGCTCCAGTTCCCGAGTTTAGCCCACAGAGGGCTCCTGTTCCTGAGTTTAGCCCACGGAGGGCTCCTGTTCCTGTGGATAGCCCACGGAGGGCCCCGGAGCCTTTTATTTCCCCCAAGGAATTTTTTTGGGGGGTTATAGGGCTCCGGCCGGTGAGGCCAGGCTGAAGGATGTGGCCAAGTCCAAGGAGGCCGCCCAGCCATGGCCTCCTGAGCTGTCTACTCTGCCATGGCCTCCTGAGCTCCCTGCACCGCCATGGCCTCCTGAGCTCCCTGCACCACCATGGCCTCCTGATCTCCCTGCACCGCCATGGCCTCCTGAACTGCCTGATCCGCCATGGCGCCCCGAACTGTCTGTTCCGCCCTGGAGGCCTCCCGTTCTGCAAGTCTGTCCATGTCTGTCCTGAGGGGCCTCCAGAGCAACCACACTCCCACCCGTTGATGTTGTATGGCGCAAGGACACGCCTTCCAGAGGGGGGCATCATGTCTTGTGTTTTGTGTTTTTCTGTCTTTGTGTTTCGTCTTGTATGCCCATTTTTGGTTCTGTTTCTGTTCCTGTCGTTATTAGTTAATTCAGTTCCAGCTGTGTGTGTTTAACTATCTCGTTATGTTCTGAGTATTTATAGTGTGTTCTGCCGTGTGTTTCCTGTCCGGTATTAATTGTCAAACCCTCTTGATACGTGTGTGTGTCCTGCATGTTCCCTGTGGTGCTTTATTTGAATGAATAAAAACAGTGAATGTGATTATCCTTCGTCTCCCCGCTCCTTCGTCTCCAGCACAATAGACAAGCGTGACACTTTCATTTACAATAATAAATGCTAAAATTAGTAACTTTAATTAACTTACTTTTTACGTCATCTGTCGCACGTGCACTGAAGCTCCGAGGATCTCCCATTCTTTGCTCATTTTGAATCAAACTTATGAATTTAGTGAACTGTTAACTGGAGATTCACTCTGACCGAATCATTTGAATCTGCGAATTGTTGACTCAAGAACAGCGCGATCCACACAATCCATTTCATGAATGAATCGTTCAGTGCAATTTGCAAACCGAAAAGAAAAGAATCAGCTCATTTACAAATCACGTCTTGTAGTGTGTGATGATTTCTCCAGTTAAAAATAACAAGGAACGACATGTTTTATTTATTTTTTTTTTATTTTTGTTTATTTATTTTTTTTTATTTAATGAAATGTAGTGTAGTAAAAAGTATGATTTGGAATATAGTGAAGTAAAAGTTTCCCAAAACAGAAATACTCCAGTAAAGCAGGCCTACAGATACTTGAAAATTGTACTTAAGTACAGTAACAAAGTAAAAATACTTAGTTACTTTCTACCACTGCCTTTAGATTAGTGCTGTCAATCGATTAAAAAATTTAAGTCATGGACTGTGATTAATCATGATTAAAATTTAAAAAAGCAAGTTGAATACAGCTCCAGAAATCACAAAGAACACAATGACATTATTACAATGTCAAATTTGGTAAGCATTAAATGTGATGCCATTAAACAGTAAAATCAATACAAATTTAAAATACTAGTTTTTACCTGTAAATGTTGAAATAAAGAAATGCATGACAAACTAGTTTAAGGAAACAGAACCTTTCACACCTCCGCCAGGTATGAGACATAATCCTTATTATTCTTTTGTTTTTATTCAGCCATTATCAGCCTTTATACTGGCAATACAATGTTTACCAAGCCACATCGCTTCAATCCCAGTTTACGTTTACCCAACTATTATCAAAAGCATTTCTAAATAAATACAACAAAACATTTTCTTGCGACCTTACATGTTGTATTATGACAAAATGCATTATGAAGAAGAATTGGACCTGTTCTGCAGGTGCATTAGAGCTAACATTAGCATCATGCTTCATAAAACAATTTATGAGATTAATAGTACACTTTTACTCAGAACTCACTTCAAACCACCATCGAGTGTTTGTAATAACTTCCTTTTACAATCACATGTGGAATTTTGTTGTTTACTGTTGTTAAATTATGCTATTTATAGCCTTTTATATCGCTGCACAAATTAGCATTTCAGATGTACACATTTATCTCAAGAAAATCACATACAAACCATATACTATCGTAACTGTGTGTTTATTATCTTATATAATCTACAGTGGCTGTTGTCAAGATTATTTCTGCTGTGTAAAAGCCTTAACATGTATGCTCTGGCTGAAACTCACGTTGTTTGAGATGTTACGACCGCCTCTCTGTTCTTAAGTTGCCAGGGATACATTCCAAGTATAATACACATTAGCAAAAGGATCTATTTTCATTTTTATTTTTCTATATACACCTTGGGCGGCCGTGGTACATTATAAAAGTAACCCAAAAAAACGCAACCCACGGCTCTGTAATTTTTCCCGCGACTGTATTTTCAAAATAGCCCACTTGTGCCGCTACCCTGGCAACACTGGTTCGCTGTACCCTCATCACACAATGATAGATAACCTTCCGCGCTGCGATGACGGCAAGAAGTTGGGGTCAAACCTTATCAAACGATTAATTTGTGTTAAAAAAAATATTAACGCGTTAAAATTTTTAGATTAATCGCATGCGTTAACACGTTAACGCTGACACCCCTACTTTAGATACTATATTACAAACAGCCTGGTCTAAAATGTATTATCTAGCAGGCATAGCATGACTGCTGTACCCACCTTTGTCCTGTATAATTGCACATGTAGACAACAGTTGCATGCTGAATGTGCTAAGGACACTGTGCTAAAGGTTCTCTTAGCAAATTGCAGATCTTCCATGGCAGCTCCTGTTGTGATGGAAGGGTCATCAATCAGCATGGGACATTGCCTGATGAGCTTTCGGCCAGCTGTGTTGTCTCTACTAGGCTATTTGAATTGGATCTGTTTATAGTTAAACAGCAGAGAGAGATGAGATCTGACTTTCCTTTCTCTTGCCATACTGGCCTCATCCCTTGACACTGTCTGTCCAACGAAGCCCTGATAAACCTAGAAAGCATACATTTTAAAGGGACAGTTCACTTTTAAACAAAAGAAGGTATTTTGAGGAATGTTGCTAACCACAGCTGACCATAGCTGTTGACTTCCACTGTTTGTTTGTTTTTTTTCTACTATGGAAGTCATTGGCTGCCGTTAACTGTTTGGTTACCAACATTCTTCAAAATGTCTTCTTTTGCGTTCAACAGAAGAAAGAATGCAATGATGGTACAACCCGAATTCCGGAAATGTTGGGCGTCTTTTTAATTTTAATAAAGTGAAAACTAAAAGACTTTCAAATCACATGAGCCGATATTTTATTCACAACAGAACATAGAGAACATAACAAATGTTTAAACTGATAAATTTTACACTTTTATCCACTAAATGAGCTCATTTCAAATTTGATGCCTGATACAGGTCTCAAAAAAGTTGGCACGGGGGCAACAAAGGGCTGAAAAAACAAGATTTTTTTTTAAAAGATTCAGCTGGGAGAACATCTAGCAACTAATTAAGTTAACTGACATCAGGTCTATAACATGATTAGCTATAAAAGGGATGTCTTAGAGATGCAGAGTCTCTCAGAAGTAAAGATGGGCAGAGGCTCTCCAATCTGTGAAAGAGTATGTAAAAAGATTGTGGAATACTTTAAAAACAAAGTTACTCAACGTCAAATTGTAAAGGATTTGCAAATCTCATCATCTATAGTGCACAACATCATCAAAAGATTCAGAGAAACTGGAGAAATCTCTGTGCATAAGGGACAAGGCCGAAGACCTTTGTTGGATGCCTGTGGTCTTCAGGCCCTCAGACGACACTGCATCACTCATCGGCATGATTCTGTCATTGACATTACTAAATGGGCCCAGGAATACTTCCAGAAACCACTGTCGGTAAACACAATCCGCCGTGCCATCTGCAGATGCCAACTAAAGCTCTGTCATGCAAAAAGGAAGCCATATGTGAACATGGTCCAGAAATGCCGTCATGTCCTGTGGGCCAAGGCTCATTTAAAATGGACTGTTTCAAAGTGGAAAACTGTTCTATGGTCAGATGAGTCCAAATTTGACAATCTTGTTGGAAATCATGGACACTGTGTCCTCCGGGCTAAAGAGGAGGGAGACCTTCCAGCGTGTTATCAGCGTTCAGTTCAAAAGCCAGCATCTCTGATGGTATGGGGGTGCATAAGTGCATACGGTATGGGCAGCTTGCATGTTTTGGAAGGCACTATGAATGCTGAAAGGTATATAAAGGTTTTAGAGCAACATATGCTCCCCTTCAGACGACATCTGTTTCAGGGAACGACTTGTGTATTTCAGCAGGACAATGCAAAAGCACATACTGCAGCTATTACAACAGCATGACTTCATAGTAGAAGAGTCCGGGTGCTGAATTGGCCTGCCTGCAGTCCAGATCTTTCACCTATAGAGAACATTTGGCGCATCATTAAATGAAAAATACGTCAAAGACAACCACGAACTCTTCAGCAGCTGGAAACCTATATCAGGCAAGAATGGGACCAAATTCCAACACTAAAACTCCAGAAACTCATAACCTCGATGCCCAGATGTCTTCAAACTGTTTTGAAAATAGAAGATGCTACACCATGGTAAACATGCCCCCTTCCCAACTATTTTGAGACCAGTAGCAGGCATTAAATTTGAAATGAGCTCATTTTGTGCGTAAAATTGTAAAATTTCTCAGTTTCAACATTTGTTATGTTGTCTGTGTTCTAATTTGAATAAAATATTGGCTCATGTGATTTGAAATCCTTTAGTTTTCATTTTATTCAAATTAAAAAAAAAAAAAAAACGTCCTAACATTTCCGGAATTCGGGATATCAGGTCAGTTCGTAACCTACTGATAGCCGACTGCTTTCAAATGTTCCCATGCGTGTGTATATGTGTATGTATCTATGTATGTATATATGTATTTATTTATTTATTTATTGTGCATGCTCTGTTTAGAGCATCAAAGGCTTCTATACTATGTGTTGTTTGAAGCGCCAACCATCGTAGCCAATCACAGACACGTCTATTGACCACATGAATGCAAAAGCAAATCATAAGTGTTTAAGCAAGTCAGAATTCACTCAATAGAGTGCAGAAGTAAAAATTCCATTCATTTTCTCCTGTCACGATCTCTAGCTGGAGTGCCTTTGAGCTTCGCTAGAGGGCACTCCACTCCAGACTCTTGCCACTTTACCCAAGACTCCATTTCCCATAATCCTTTGCATGGAGTCATCAATTGCATCACCTCTCTCATCAGATCTCATCATCAGTTCACAGCTGTCTCACATAAGAAGGACTTTAAAAGTAGCACACAATCTCTGTCTTCTCTGGTGATGGAATGTTTAGCTCTTCCATGTTTAATAGTTTCCATGTTTTCTAATTTCCATGTTTCCTTGTCTTCAAGTTTTGATCCTTAGACTGTTACCTTGTTTTTGATTGATTGCTGCCTGCCCTGACCATTGCCTGTCTTGCGGATTACTCTTTTGCCTGTGCCTTGGATTATACTGTTTGCTTGTTTTCAACCCTGCCTGTTTTGACCACGTTTCATAATAAAGCCTTGCATTTGGATCCTCTATTCGGTTTTCACGGCTTCCCCTTCGTTACAGAATCACCAGCCACACCTGGATCCAGCGGCTTTTTGAGCGCTCCAGGCCAATTATGGACCCAGTCGATCAGCTTCTTCACCTTAGGCAAAAGGACTTGTCAATTGAGGAATACGTTCATTTATTCTGTGGGTTTTCGTCCCGTGTACTGACTCATGATGAAATTTTGTTTAACCCTCTGGGGTCTGAGGGTGTTTTGGGGGCCTGGAGAAGTTTTGACATGCCCTGACATTTGTGCTTTTTTCAATTGCTTATAAACATATAAATGGCTAAATCTAATAACACTGTAATCAGCACAAACTGGGCTACAATAATATCTGAGCATCATGTATGTATATGATTGTGTTTTTGAGAAAGCAACGGTTATGCGTGGTTAGTGAAAAACTCACTGAAGTCACTGAAATAAGGCCATAAAAACATACAGAACATTTGTTCACAAGACTTTTGAAAACTGGATCTTGTAACCTAGAGTTTTTGCCTCAAAATGATGTGAAAATAATCTTGTTTACTCGCTCACAGAAAACAATATATTGATTTAAATTTTCTAAGACACTTTTTGAGTAGAAAGGGTCTATGCAAGAAGGCGTCAACTATCCTGCATAATGCTGTCCAAGCAGGCACAAAACAGGCACACAACGTCATAAGACGTTGATATTTGGTTAAATTTAGGTTGCGACGTCGGGTGACCAAAATTCAACGTAAATTCAACGTCTAATGTCAATGTTAAATTGATGTCCAATACCGACGTCAGCTGACTTTGAGATTTTGTTTTTTTTAGGTTGTGCAACCAAAATCCAACGTTAAGTCAACGTCAAATTGACGTCAAATATTGACGTCAACCCGATTTTCATTTTCAACCAAAATGCAACGTCTGTCCGACGTCATGTCCAACGTCAACCTGACATTACATAGACGTCTGGTGCCTGCTGGGGTGATTCACACCTGAGAAGACAAAGGCCCGCATAATGAGCTGCATAATGAGCGATTCAGTCAGGTATGTGACTGAGAGGGAAGAGTTACAAGAAAGAATGTGAGGACAAAATAAATTTATATATTTTTTGTTTGTAGTTTATTTAGAAAATATTTAGCTATCAATATAACTTGAGATTCACTTGCGAGTGCAGTTAAACAGTTATTAGGAACAATCAAAGCTGACTTTCAAAGTTGACTTTTTAGCATCATTACTCCAGTCACACGATCCTTCAGAAATCATTCTAATATTCTGATTTGCTGCTCAAAAAACATTTATTATTATTATTATTATTATTATGTTGAAAAGAGCTGATATTTCACAATATAAATATTACAACATAAATATTTCACAATATTACTGCTTTAGCAAATACAACTTTATGTATTTTGGATCAAATAAATGCAGGTTTGGTGAGCAGAAGATAATTCACATACCTGACATTTCCAAACTGTTTATTGTTTATGTGCTCTGAAGGACATCAAAAAAAAAAAAAAAACAATTTGACAAGACTCATGGGAGTGTGTGCTTCATTTCTTAGCTATGGTCCAGTTTCCTGTGTGGGCAGGAATCTCAGAGCCTATGGATCATGTCGACATCAGTTTCTGTTTTCCATGACCGAGTGGGCTGCTTATTTGCAAAGGCTCACTTTGCAACAGGTTCTTTTGCACTGTTATTCTCACATCTGAAATAATAATGTAAGCATGCTGTTTACACAAATAAACTACATTATTAACATTATTGTGATGGTCACTGATACTGGTACTAATTTATAGAAAAAAAAGAACACAATTACCACGTAGCACACATATTTTACCATACAGTAAATAAAGAAAAGGACGTGATGTGTGGCCAAGTATGGTGACCCATACTCTGAATTTGTGCTCTGCATTTAACCCATTCAAGTGCACACACACAGCAGTGAGTAGTGAACAAACACACACACACCATGAACACACCCGGAGCATTGGGGAGCCATTTATGCTGCTGCGCCCAAGGAGCAGTTGGGGCTCGGTGCCTTGCTCAAGGGTCTCACCTCACTCGCGGTATTGAGGGTGGGTTACAAGTCCAACTCTCTATCCATTAGGCCACGACTGCCCAATCAAATTAAATAGTAAATCAAATTAAAGTAACATCTGTAAAATAGTAAATGCACTCTTACTCTGTAAAATTCTGAATGGAGATGAAAACTGAACAAGACCTGGGTACCCTTCCTGTGTGAGACGAAGGTGAAGGCGAGAGTATGTATTCACAGTCCTAAAAGAACAGAGTATAGCCTATCACAGTAAAGTTTCATTTAATCATTCTTACTGTAACATTAGGCTATTAACATCATAACTCGTTACTTTTATATCGTATTGCTGTCTATTTTATAAAACATTAAAAAAAAAAAAAAAAAAAAAACATTCTGGCATCGTGAGACATTTAGATGCAGTGAATGAAATTTCATAATGTTTCACTTGATTATACATTTAGTCAGGAATTGTAGTTTGGAAAAAGTCTAACTAGTAAAATGTGTACAAGTTATGTAACAACTAATAAAAGTAGGTTAATAAAAAAAGACTTACTCATGTTAATAATCTCCGGTGGATCAAGCCGCCGCGTTCTTCTTTTCTGAGGTAATCCAAAGCTTATTCCTTTTAGCATGTCTTCTTGAGGTAAATTCTATCTTATGCGTCTTTTTCTGAGGTGAATTCTGTCTTATTCCTCTCAGTGCGACGAGAACAGTAGCCGAGATGAATTTGAGGTAAAGTCTCTCTGCTTTGTTTGCTGTGATGTGGGTGTTTACATGCTGTGCGTCTCATGTGGACAATTATAATATCAATAGCGCTCTCAGTGCGTGGGTGTGGTCGCATTAGAGATAATGAAGGTAGACGTGAAAGACTGGACATCACGTTGGTTTCATATGGATTACTTTATCATATTTGTTTTCGATAAGACTTGCTTAGACATGTCAGGCTTTCTATAGATATATCTCTCATGTCTCTTTGTGGAGTATTCGCTGAGTTTCAGTTCATTTTAATGACGCGTTTCTAAATGAAGATCACGCAGGCCAAGGCGGCAGACAGCGCACTCTGTTTGGTTTTATTTATTTTATAAAAGCACAAAGTTTTGTTGTTATTATATGTGTATACAAAATAAAAGTAGACCCTTTACAGATTTGATTGATGAATTGCTCTTATCTGTACGACTAAAACTTATGGAGTAATTTAAGTTTCTTTAGGGGCTTTCAAAAAGAATGCAGCAAAACGCGCCGGCGTGGGCGTCGACCCCAGAGGATTAAGGACTTGTTCCGTTATGGACTCAATGAGCCAACAAGATCATTGTTACCTGGAGGGGAATTTAACTGTAGTTTGAGGGACATAATGGACTACAATCCTTTGATATGTGGCTTTCCTTTCACCCTGGGAGAGGCAGAACCTCTTCCTAAAATGGCTACCATCCCAGACACTTTCCATAAAATGGCTGCCAGCCCAGAGACTTTCCATAAGATGGCCACCAGCTCTGAGACTGTTCATAAAATGGCTGACTTCCCAGAGTCAAGTCAAGTCTCATCTGATCTTCCAGAGCATAGTCACATAACAGCTGATTGTCCAGAGTATTCTCACATCACAGCTGATTGTCCAGAGCATCTTCACGTCTCAGCTGATCTTCCAGAGTCTCATCACGTCTCAGCTGATCTTCCAGAGCGTTGTTATGTCTCAGCTGATCTTCCAGAGCATCGTCATGTCTCAGCTGATCTTCCAGAGTCTCGTCACATCTCAGCTGATCTACCAGAGCCTCGTCATGTCAAGCCTGCCAAACCAGAGCCTGCTCATGTCAAGCCTGCTCACGTCAAGTCTGCCAAGTCAAAGCCTGCTCATGTCAAGCTACAGTCTTCAGCCATCATGGATGCAACTCCAGTGTTCCAGAGCACTGTGAATGTTGCATTTGAAGACACCAAGTCAGTCCCAAAGTGTTCAAGCAGGGCATCCAGTGTGGAGGACCCTCAGTTGGTGTTGGTGCAAGCTGCTAGCATTCCAGGAGTCTCTACGCTCACGAGCCACGCAGACTCTACGCTTATGAGCCACGCAGTTTCCACGCTCTCTAGTGACACCGGTTCAACACTCTCAAGCCTTCCGGCCGCTACTCACCCCAGATCTCCAGGCACAGCACCGTTAGTTTTGGAAATAGACAATGTACTCTCTGTTCTGCCAGTAATGGCTACGGCCATTTTCTGTGTTTGGGCTGCACACACCCCCGTAGTTTCCCTAGAGGTAGCACCCTTCGCTGCAGAACCTCCGGAGATGGTGGCGTCCACTATACTCCCAGAATCTGATCCCACGTCTAGCTCAGAGAAAGCTCCTGATCCCAAGTTTAGCCCAGAGAAGGCTTCTGTTCCCGAGTCTAGCCCAGAGAGGGCCCCTGTTCCCGAGTCTAGCCCAGAGAGGTCCTCTTTTCCCGAGTCTAGCCCAGAGAGGACCCCTGTTCCCGAGTCTAGCTCAGAGAGCGCTTCTGTTCCAGAGTCTAGCTCAGAAATTATTTCAGTCCATGACCACTGCCCCACGTTTATTTCCACTCATGATCTCAGTCTTGTGTCTGCTTCAGCCTTGGAACAAAGGTCAGTGTTTGCTCCAGCCTCTGACCTTAGTCTAATGAGGTCTTCAGCTCTTGAGCACAGTGCAAAGTGCAAAGATGGCTTTAGTTCATGAATCTGCTCCCGAGTCCACTCTAGTCCCAGAGTATGCTCCAGAATTTGCTGGACTCTCTGAATTAATTTCCAAGTCTCCTCCAGCCCCCAAGTGTGCTCCAGAGCTCACTCCTGTCCATGGGTCCGCTCTCGAGTCGGCTCCAGTCTATGAGTCTGATCCAGAGTTTGCTCTTTTTCCCCCTGAGGTGGCATCTTCTGTTGCAGAACCTTCTCTAACAGTAGTACCATGGTTTTCCCTGTCGCCTATGTTCCCATCACGGACACTATGTTCGAACTCTCCCTGTTTCCTGAGGCCTCTGTTATGGCTGCAAGTGCCATCTCTGAACTCTCTGTATCCATTGAAACTCCTGTTGCTACTGCTGCCGAACCTCTAGAGGTGGCGGCATCCACTGCAGAACCTCCAGATGTGGCAGCGTCTGCTGCAGAACCTCCAGAGGTGGCGGGGGTGTTTGCTTCAGCTCCTTTTAGGACAGTGGTGTCCACTTATGAATTCTACATCTGTCCTGACGAGGTCATGGAGACAGTCAGTTAATCCCCTGTCATTTCCATCTTGGCCATAGAAGCCTTTCATGAGCTCTCGGCCCTGCCTGTCACTGAGACTGCCTTCGAATTCACTCAGTGTCTTGTCCCGGCCAATAAGGCCTTTTCTGAACTCTCAGTCTGTCCTGTTATGGCTAAGAAAGCCATTTCTAAGCTCCTTGTCTGTCCTGTCATGGCCATGAAGGCTGTCTGTGAATTCTCTGCCTATTCTGTTATGGCTAAGAGGACCGTTTCTGAATTCTTAGTCTGTCCTGTTCCAACCAAGGAGGTCGTCTGAGCTCTCTGACTGTCCAGCCATGGTCAAAAGGGCTGCCCCTGAACTCTCTGCTCACCCTGTTATGTCCAAAGATGCTGCTTCTGAACTGTCTGTCAGTCCTGTTATGGCCACTGAGGCCATTGTTAACCTCTCTGTGCTCTATGTTCCAGTTCTGCCTGCTCCGCCCTGGTGGTCTTCATATCCGCCCTGGTGGTCTTCAGCTCTGCCTGCTCCACCGTGATGATCCTTAGCTCTTCTCTGTTCTGGTGGTCATCAGCTCCACCTGCTCCGCCTTTGCCCCTACTCCATCGGCACCGCCCTGGCTCACTGCACTGCCCTGGCACTATGCTCTCCCGGCTCTGCCCTGGCTCTCTGCTCCACTGGCTTCGCCCTGGTTCTCTACTCCACTGGCTCCGCCTTGGCTCTCTGCTCCGGCAGCTCTGCCTCAGTTCCTTGTTCATTCACTTCCACATGGACCTGGCCCTCCATCTCTCCCCCTGTTCCACCTCCGCTCCACCTCTCTCCTGGACCTTAGTCTATTCTATTTGGAGCGTCTGGGAGCCACTCCATGGTGGGGGGATCTGTCACAACCTCTAGCTGAAGTGCCCGTGAGCTTCGCTAGAGGGCAGTCCACTCCAGACTCTTGCCACTTTACCCAGGACTCCATTTCCGATAATCCTTTGCATGGACTCATCAATTGCATCACCTGTCTCTCATCAGATCTCATCATCAATTCACAGCTGTCTCACATTAGAAGGACTTTAAAAGTAGCACACTCACTGTCTGTCTTCACTGGTGATTGAATGTTAAGCTCTTCCATGTTTTCTAGTTTCCATGTTTCCATATTTCCTTGTCTTCGTGTTTTGATCCTTGGACTGTTACCTTGTTTTTGATTGATTGCTGCCTGCCCTGACCATTGCCTGTCTTGCGGATTACTCTTTTGCCTGTGCCTTGGATTATACTGTTTGCTGGTGTTCGACCCTGCCTCTTTTGACCACGTTTCATAATAAAACCTTGCATTTGGATCCTCTACTCCATTGTCACAGCTTCCCCTTCATTACATCTCCATACAAAAACTGATTTTAACCATATCATTTAAACCTTTAAAGGTTTAAAGCCTGTTGTGAGCGCTGAGTTTATTATTCAATAGTAAATGCTTTTGTTGAAGCCACCTGTTCATATTATTTTAAGTTATTTAAAAATAATCCTGTTTAACAGCTGAATTTGTGATGAAAAAGTGGCATTACCAATGATGCTGTTCAGAAAATTAATGGTGAGTAAATCATACCAAAATAACTCTGCAAGGAACTCCTACTCCCATGAAGCACCACAAATGATCTGTAATTGAGTCTGTCTTCCTGCTCTCTCAAAATACTTAAATATTTATATGCTTGCATATTTTGGAATACATGTGAAATATATTGTTTCTATAGATATAATCAACAACTTAAAATGAATTGCTCTATAGTTCACAATTTTTTAGCTCTATATTTCACCAAATTTATTTATGTCACTCGCAATACTTCATTGGAATGTAGTTCTTTCCATCATTAAATATGTTAAGTACATAGTTTTGTCACGTTGTCTTTTTGTCTGATATTCAAAAGCATTTTTGCTTCAAATAAAAGATCAAAGTTACGACTCACCTTGTATCTGGTTGGTTTGGTTGATGGCTAATGTTACGTTGAAGCATTTTTAAAAAATCCTTATGTGGAAAAATTAATGGAAAAAAAAAAAAATTCCGGAACTTCCGTACCACTTATCTGAGCGTGGTGTGGGATTCGACCACGATGCAGGCTGGGTGAAGCCATTGAAACTCCTGTTGCTACTGCTGCCGAACCTCTAGAGGTGGCGGCATCCACTGCAGAACCTCCAGATGTGGCAGCGTCTGCTGCAGAACCTCCAGAGGTGGCGGGGGTGTTTGCTTCAGCTCCTTTTAGGACAGTGGTGTCCACTTATGAATTCTACATCTGTCCTGACGAGGTCATGGAGACAGTCAGTTAATCCCCTGTCATTTCCATCTTGGCCATAGAAGCCTTTCATGAGCTCTCGGCCCTGCCTGTCACTGAGACTGCCTTCGAATTCACTCAGTGTCTTGTCCCGGCCAATAAGGCCTTTTCTGAACTCTCAGTCTGTCCTGTTATGGCTAAGAAAGCCATTTCTAAGCTCCTTGTCTGTCCTGTCATGGCCATGAAGGCTGTCTGTGAATTCTCTGCCTATTCTGTTATGGCTAAGAGGACCGTTTCTGAATTCTTAGTCTGTCCTGTTCCAACCAAGGAGGTCGTCTGAGCTCTCTGACTGTCCAGCCATGGTCAAAAGGGCTGCCCCTGAACTCTCTGCTCACCCTGTTATGTCCAAAGATGCTGCTTCTGAACTGTCTGTCAGTCCTGTTATGGCCACTGAGGCCATTGTTAACCTCTCTGTGCTCTATGTTCCAGTTCTGCCTGCTCCGCCCTGGTGGTCTTCATATCCGCCCTGGTGGTCTTCAGCTCTGCCTGCTCCACCGTGATGATCCTTAGCTCTTCTCTGTTCTGGTGGTCATCAGCTCCACCTGCTCCGCCTTTGCCCCTACTCCATCGGCACCGCCCTGGCTCACTGCACTGCCCTGGCACTATGCTCTCCCGGCTCTGCCCTGGCTCTCTGCTCCACTGGCTTCGCCCTGGTTCTCTACTCCACTGGCTCCGCCTTGGCTCTCTGCTCCGGCAGCTCTGCCTCAGTTCCTTGTTCATTCACTTCCACATGGACCTGGCCCTCCATCTCTCCCCCTGTTCCACCTCCGCTCCACCTCTCTCCTGGACCTTAGTCTATTCTATTTGGAGCGTCTGGGAGCCACTCCATGGTGGGGGGATCTGTCACAACCTCTAGCTGAAGTGCCCGTGAGCTTCGCTAGAGGGCAGTCCACTCCAGACTCTTGCCACTTTACCCAGGACTCCATTTCCGATAATCCTTTGCATGGACTCATCAATTGCATCACCTGTCTCTCATCAGATCTCATCATCAATTCACAGCTGTCTCACATTAGAAGGACTTTAAAAGTAGCACACTCACTGTCTGTCTTCACTGGTGATTGAATGTTAAGCTCTTCCATGTTTTCTAGTTTCCATGTTTCCATATTTCCTTGTCTTCGTGTTTTGATCCTTGGACTGTTACCTTGTTTTTGATTGATTGCTGCCTGCCCTGACCATTGCCTGTCTTGCGGATTACTCTTTTGCCTGTGCCTTGGATTATACTGTTTGCTGGTGTTCGACCCTGCCTCTTTTGACCACGTTTCATAATAAAACCTTGCATTTGGATCCTCTACTCCATTGTCACAGCTTCCCCTTCATTACATCTCCATACAAAAACTGATTTTAACCATATCATTTAAACCTTTAAAGGTTTAAAGCCTGTTGTGAGCGCTGAGTTTATTATTCAATAGTAAATGCTTTTGTTGAAGCCACCTGTTCATATTATTTTAAGTTATTTAAAAATAATCCTGTTTAACAGCTGAATTTGTGATGAAAAAGTGGCATTACCAATGATGCTGTTCAGAAAATTAATGGTGAGTAAATCATACCAAAATAACTCTGCAAGGAACTCCTACTCCCATGAAGCACCACAAATGATCTGTAATTGAGTCTGTCTTCCTGCTCTCTCAAAATACTTAAATATTTATATGCTTGCATATTTTGGAATACATGTGAAATATATTGTTTCTATAGATATAATCAACAACTTAAAATGAATTGCTCTATAGTTCACAATTTTTTAGCTCTATATTTCACCAAATTTATTTATGTCACTCGCAATACTTCATTGGAATGTAGTTCTTTCCATCATTAAATATGTTAAGTACATAGTTTTGTCACGTTGTCTTTTTGTCTGATATTCAAAAGCATTTTTGCTTCAAATAAAAGATCAAAGTTACGACTCACCTTGTATCTGGTTGGTTTGGTTGATGGCTAATGTTACGTTGAAGCATTTTTAAAAAATCCTTATGTGGAAAAATTAATGGAAAAAAAAAAAAATTCCGGAACTTCCGTACCACTTATCTGAGCGTGGTGTGGGATTCGACCACGATGCAGGCTGGGTGAAGTCACAACCAGGAAGCTTAGAGGGGGCCAACTGCCAGTACTGTGAGCGGTTGTCGCTGCAAGCGCTTCGCTCCTGGAAGGCTCTCTTTGAGCAGGGAGCCTTCGCCAGCATTCCTCGCGGTGCTGGTCCCGCTTCAGCCAAGGCTGAGCGGCTGCTGCATTCGTGGGGTTCGCAGTTGGATCTGGTGGAGGGAATGGAGATGGGCAAGTCCCTATATTCTTCCTCACCTGTCAGATCTGCTGCCCACCCTCTGGGATCGGAAGCCCGCGCTGTGGTTTCTTACCCCCGGGGATCGGGCTCGACGCTCCGCCTATCTTCCTCTGAGGAGGTTGATGTAGAGAGCATCGAAGAGGATTCGCCCCCTCAATCGCCCCAGTATGAGGAGTTGTTGGAGGTGGTAACTCGTGCCGTGCCCAAGTTGAACATAGTGTGGCCCGCCGAGAAACAGGGTGAACCGCAGAAAAACAAGCTGGATAAACGCTTTCTGCGGTCTAAGCTGCCACCTCCACGCCGGAGCCTACCATTTTCCCCCGATCTCCACACCAATGTATCGAGATTGTGGGCAAGACTGTTCTCATCACGTTTGTTTATCCCCGCCTTTTATCATTATGCCAACGTGGGTGGGGTTAATGACCACGTTTATAGGGCGATGCCCCGGGTGGAACAGACGCTCACGAGCAATCTGTCCCCCAATGTGGCATTGTCCTTAAAGGCTCTGGCATTGCCCTCCAAGCTGCTGCGTACTACATCTAGCTTGGTGGGCAAGGGGTACATGGCGGCAGGTCAGGCTGGTGCGTGTCGGCACACTATGGCAGTGTTACAGGCGTACCAAGCCGACCTGCTTAAAGAGCTAGATCAAGGCAAGAAAATAAAGTCAGATGACATCACCGAATTACGCAGAACCGCTAATTTATCTCTCCGAGCCACCAAGGAGACCGCCTGTGCCATTGGGCGGTCCATGGCAGCTCTAGTGGCAGCGGCGAGACATCTTTGGTTGACCCTGTCTGATATGAAGGAGAAAGACAGGGTCTTCCTTATGAATGCCCCGCTTGTGCCTTCTGGCCTGTTCAGTGATGCCGTCAATTCCATCGTCGACAGGTACCAGGAGGCTCGTAAACAGTCGGCGGCGTTTCAGCGGTTCCTCCCTCGCCGCTCTCTAGCTCTGAGGGCTGCTGGTCGGGAGCAGCCCTCGTCGTGTACCTCCTGCTCATACCGCGAGGCACAGAAACAGAAAGTCGTCTCTCATGCTCCCCCGCAGCGGGACCGAGATCAGCGGCGCTCTAGGTCGGGGGCTTCAAAGGCGAAGCCCAATCTGAGGGTCGTGCTGCAGTCTAAGAAGTCCTCGACCAAAAGGTCCTGACGCGCATGGCCCAGGACTATTGAGGGTGGACCCTACTGGGGAAGAGCGGGGTGCACCTCATTATATGGTGTCCGTCTCTCCTCAGTGCCCTCAGGAGATCGGTCTGCCAACCCTGCCACCAATCGTGCTTCTGGGCGCAGCAGTCTCCAGTGAGCGCTGCTCTCAGTTTCTTCTGCCCAGAAACGTAGCGGAGCCGAGAGGCTCGCCACCCTTTCGGGGGTCTCTAAAGCAGCTAGTTCGGTCGTACTCCTGCTGGTCCTCCGCTTCAGGACACCTCCAAGTACACCAGAGGCCAGTCTCGAGAGACTGGTTCCCTTAGTAGACTATTTAGCAGCGTGCAAACTACTGCCAAATTTTAGGCTCTGAAATTGGAACAAGAAGTAAACACTCTCTTGAGGAAGGAGGCCATCGAGGTGGTCCCTCCTCTCGACAGAGAGTCTGGGTTCAACAGCCGGTTCTTCATCGTTCCAAAGAAGGATGGGGGGTTGCGTCTCATTTTAGATCTGCGTCTATTGAACCACTCAGTCATGTGACTGAAGTTCAGGATGTTCACTGTCAAGCAGGTCGTGTCTCAGATCAGGTCTGAGGACTGGTTTGTCACAATAGACCTAAAAGATGTATACTTCCACATCTCCATCCTTCCCACTTACAGGAATTTCTTGAGGTTTGCTTTCAGGGGCGAAGCTTACCAATATCGGGTTCTTCCCTTTGGCCTAGCACTCTCACCCCATACTTTCACGAAGCGTGTGGATGCTGCTCAGGCTCTTCTGTGACTCCAGGGCATCCGCATACTGAATTACATCGACGATTGGTTGATTTTGGCTCAATCAGAGCAGATGACGGTTCGGCATCGAGATGTCATTCTCGCTCACATGAAAGAGCTGGGGTTAAGACTAAATACCAAGAAAAGTGTACTTTCTCCATTACAGAGGACCACTTATCTGGGCGTGGTGTGGGATTCGACCATGATGCAGGCACAGCTGTCTCCTGCTCGGATCAAGTCGATCTTCACTGCAGTCGTGAGAGTCAGAGAAGTCCGGTCACTCACTATCAAGCAGTTTCAAAAACTGCTGGGTCTGATGGCAGCTGCGTCCAACGTGATACCTTTTGGCCTGCTGTACATGAGACCCCTACAGTGGTGACTCAAGACCAAGGGGTTCTCCCCGGGGGAAAACCCGCTTCATATGACCATGGTCACGCGGCGATGCCTACATGCCTTAGGCATGTGGAGGAAACCTTGGTTCTTGTCTCAGGGCCCGGTGTTGGGAGATCCTTGTCGCCGCGTAACGCTAGCAACGGACACGTCCCTCGCCGGTTGGGGAGCGGTCATGAGTTGTCACCCTGTTCGCGGTCTGTGGAGCGGTCGCCATCTCAGGTGGCACATCAATTGCCTGGAGATGCTGGCTGTGTTTCGTGCTCTGAAACAATTCCTCCCGGACCTAAGAGATCATCATGTGTTGGTGCGCACCGACAACACAGCAGTGGTCTCGTATATCAACCACCAGGGAAGTCTGCGTTCGTGCCCCTAATGCAAGCTGGCGCACCAGATCCTTGTGTGGTCCCAGGACAAACTCCTCTTGCTGAGAGCAGTGCACATTCCTGGGCATCTCAATATGGGAGCAGACATCCTTTGGAGGCAGGGGCCGAAGCCCGGGGAGTGGAGGCTTCACCCAAGGTGGTGAAGCAGATTTGGAGAGTGTTTGGCCAGGCTCAGGTGGACCTGTTTGCGACTCAGATGATATCGCACTGTTCGCTCTGGTTCTCTCTGACTCATCCAGCTCCACTGGGGCTGGATGCCATGGTACAGACTTGGCCGAGGCTTCGTCTGTACGCCTTTCCCCCGATTACTCTGCTCCTGGGAGTTCTGGAGAGAGTGCGTCGGGATGGGGTCCGTCTATTGCTAGTAGCCCCATTATGGCTGGGCCGAGTATGGTTCTCGGACCTGATTTCTCTCCTCGACGGCTCTCCATGGGAAATTCCCGTCAGGAGGGATCTCCTCTCACAGGCGGAGGGTATGATCCTTCACCCCTGCCCGGAGCTGTGGAAGCTGTGGGTGTGGCCTCTGAGGGGGCACAGCTCATAGCTTCCGGTCTCTCAACCGAGGTTGTTGAGACCATCCTCCAGTCCAGAGCTCCCTCTACTAGGAAACTGTACGCAAACTGGAAGCTTTTCACTTCATGGTGTGGAGACTGCCAGCTTGACCCAGTTAACTGCCCAGTTGGTACAGTGCTGGAGTTCCTGCAGGCCCGGTTCTCTGCAGGGTTGACCCACTCCACCCTGAAGGTCTACGTGGCGGCCATTGCGGCCTACCACGCCCCTCTCGGTGGTCAGTCATTGGGCAAGAACCCCATGGTTACATGTTTCCTCCGTGGTGCACTGAGGCTGAGGCCCCCAGTACGATCTCGTGTCCCTCCATGGGACCTGGCTGTGGTGCTAGAAGCTCTTTGTAGGCCTCCCTTCGAGCCTATTGAGGAGATATCTGATCGCCATCTCATGATAAAGACTACCTTCCTTCTGGGGGTTTCTTCTCTTAAGAAAGTTGGGGATCTGCAGGCCCTCTCTGTGGCCCCTTCCTACCTAGACAAAAGCGTTTCTCTACCTAGATCGGGTTATGTTCCTAAGGTCCCCTCCTCTACACCACGGCCTGTCATACTCCAGGCCTTCTATCCTTTGGCCTTCCCAACCAGCAGAAGCTTAACTGTATGTGTCCAGTGCGAGCACAGGACACGTACGTCCACAGAACTTCCCTATGGAGAAGGGTGGACCAACTGCTAGTATGCTATGGTCCCCCTAAGAGAGGTCTTCCTGCTAATAAACGGATCCTCAGCAGGTGGATAGTAGATGCCGTTTCTATTGCCTATGAGTCCTCTGATCTCCCCTCGCCTTTGGGGGTCAAGGCTCACTCGACTCAAAGTGTGGCGGCCTCTAAAGCCTTTCTAGCAGGTGTGCCTATGCAGGACATCTGCAACGCTGCAGGGTGGTCCACGCCCCTCACATTCGTCAGGTTCTATGACCTAAACTTGCGAGCCATTCGTGGCTCTTCTGTTCTCTCGTCCTAGCTGTGCTCTTCCACACTAGGCAGAGATTTGCAAGTCTGGTGGGCATGGGTATCTCATTCCCCTAGCGTTTCAACGCAGCTCGAGTTCCTGAAAGGGAACATCACAGGTTACGTATGTAACCATGGTTCCCGGAAGGGAACGAGATCCTGCGTCTTGAGGCCATACTTCCGGCATCCCTGCGAGTGCTTGCTTCATTCCTAGAAGGCATCAAGAAGGCATCAAGAGCCACCACACACAGACGTGTCAAGGATTTTGGCTACAGCTGTCGTATTCCTCTTGTTAAGCCACTCCTGAACCACAGACAATGTCAGAGGCATTTTACCTGGGCTAAGGAGAAGAAGAACTGGACTGTTGCCCAGTGGTCCAAAGTCCTCTTTTCAGATGAGAGCAAGTTTTGTATTTCATTTGGAAACCAAGGTCCTAGAGTCTGGAGGAAGGGTGGAGAAGCTCATAGCCCAAGTTGCTTGAAGTCCAGTGTTAAGTTTCCCACAGTCTGTGATGATTTGGGGTGAAATGTCATCTGCTGGTGTTGGTCCATTGTGTTTTTTGAAAACCAAAGTCACTGCACTCATTTACCAAGAAATTTTGGAGCACTTCATGCTTCCTTCTGCTGACCAGCTTTTTAAAGATGCTGATTTCATTTTCCAGCAGGATTTGGCACCTGCCCACACTGCCAAAAGCACCAAAAGTTGGTTAAATTACCATAGTGTTGGTGTGCTTTACTGGCCAGCAAACTCACCAGACCTGAACCCCATAGAGAATCTATGGGGTATTGTCAAGAGGAAAATGAGAAACAAGAGACCAAAAAAAAAAAAAAAAACAGATGAGCTGAAGGCCACTGTCAAAGAAACCTGGGCTTCCATACCACCTCAGCAGAGGCACAAACTGATCACCTTCATGCCACGCCGAATTGAGGCAGCAATTAAAGCAAAAGGAGCCCTTACCAAGTATTGAGTACATATACAGTAAATGAACATACTTTCCAGAAGGCCAACAATTCACTAATTTTTTTTTTTTTTTTTGTTATTATTGGTCTTATGAAGTATTCTAATTTGTTGAGATAGTGAATTGGTGGGTTTTTGTTAAATGTGAGCCAAAATCATCACAATTAAAAGAACCAAAGACTTAAACTACTTCAGTCTGTGTGCACTGAATTTATTTAATACACGAGTTTCACAATTTGAGTTGAATTACTGAAATAAATGAACTTTTCCACGACATTCTAATTTATTGAGATGCACCTGTATTATTTGATAGTTCTCATTCCCACATATGATCTACAGGTATAACCTCAATCCACCCTTGCGACAACCTTGTGTGACCCACCATAGCTAAAACTGTTATTGTACAGAAGTAAACAAAAAATGTACTAATATAATTATTTCATGAACCAAGAAAGCAATAATTCACAACACATTGTATAGTTATGTTCATTTATTTTAATGCAACCCATCCATTTGATTAGTTTCTACCAACCGGCACCAGACTTGCAGGATGCACAGCCTTTGATGTCAACATGGGAAGTGTTTTCTTTTCCCTTTTAAAAGATTGTGAGCCTATTTATTTTATTTCTTATCACAATCATGTGATTAGTAGCATGTAGCATTTTGAAGTAATTTTCTGTGCTTTCCTGAATAAGGTATTCGGCTTGGGGCACAAATAGCTTCCGTTATGAGGAAAAATAATTATTATTATATTATTATTATATCTAGTTTAAAGCGTGCCAAGTTCTTAAAAAAAAAACAAAAAAACAACTTGGTTTCATAGTTTAAAATAATCATAATAAATTATGAGGTTTAAATTCAGTAACTTTAAAAAGTTATGTGGTGTTGTCAGACTTTTGGTCCTGTTTTGCCCCGTTGTTCTTCCTGGTTTTCCTTATTTGGTCATTTTCCTGTCCTTGTTTAGTTCCTTGCACCTGTGTTAGTAATTATCCTCGTTTGGTTCTCACTACTTAAGCCCTGTGTTTTCCTGTGTTCGGCGTCTGCTGTTATATGTCTATTTGTCTTCCCGTATTCCTGTGTTGGAGTGCTTGTTGAAAGTCTCATTAAAAGACTATTTACTCTGCACTACTCCTCGTCTCCTCGTTCCCTTGCTCCAGCGAAATGTGACAGAACAGCGGACCTCTACAGAAATAGTAAGCGGCGACCCTTCCCTCTGTTTTTTTTTTTTTCTGTTTTTTGAAAGTTTTATTTGTTTTCCTGTTTTCTTCTCACGGCATGGAAAACTCCGCATGATTCTCTGCCCTAGCCCACAGAGATCTCCTGTTTGTGGAGTATGCGCGGGATTTCTGCGGGCTCACCGTGTGTATGGCGTTAGACGATGCCACGATAAATTCTTTGTTCTGGATCGGGGCCAATTACTATCACCCCATGGACCTCCCAGACACTACAGGACTGAGCTGGAGGGAAGGTATCCTCCGGTGTCTGGAGAGTGTCCGGCCCCAATCCAGAACCAGTCAGCAATCAAACCTGCCGGGCTTCATTAATAAATATTACGTATAAATATCATTAATTCTTTGAAAAGTCACATATTGTATTTTACAGTTTAAAAAAAAAAAAAAAAACTTTTTTTTTATTTTAATATTTTAAGATATTTACTGACCTTGACAGAAAGTTATGAGGGTCTGAAGAAAGAATCTTCTCTATGATATATCAAACATGATATGACTTCATTTTTAGACCAAAGTCTTTCAAATAATTTCTAAGTGTTGTGCCTTTATTTTTAACACAATGTTCTTTATTTGATAATTCACTTTAGACATTCTACTGACTATAAGTAACTTTGCAGCTACATGTCAACTAACTCATTTGAGTATTAGTAGACTGTTACGTTAGGGTTGGTAATAGGTTAACATACTTTCAAAATTGCTTATAGTCAGTAGTCTGTTGGTGGACCATCAAAATAAAGTGTTAGCAGATATTAAGTAGACAGTCTGCTTATGTTCTTATGACTGATAGTTACTTATATAGTTAGTATAATGTCTAAAGTGGACTATCAAAACAAAGTGGTAGCAATATTAATGTTTATTCTGGAACATCTGTTCACATAGACTTCCACTGTAAGTACATTACTGTAAACTAAAAAGATAATTGTTCAAAATCTGTACTCTTTTTTTTTTTTTTTTTTTTCCATGTCTGTTAATCACGTATGTCAGGACAGGACTTGCTAGAAATGTGAGACCAGTAACATATAGAGACAATTCCTTTTAATGCATTAAATACTTGATTCTGTCTGGCAGCACAAAGCGTAACAACAGTCTCAGAACTCTTAAAATATTGATTCACTTCAACCCAGTTTCCATCACAATACACGTTTGCAAAACAGTGCTAAAAATGTCTGCAGTTTTTGTGTTGTTTTGTTTTGTTTGTTTTTTTCTTCTGACCTTCACATTTTCTTTATAACTTGTCCTTGGTAAACACTTGAGCTATTATCAGCATCTGTGAAGTTATGTGATCAGCTTGTTAAATCCATAGCAAATATTCAAAGTGTTCGTTTGGCGTATCCGAGATCTCATGGATGACATTATGCTTTCTTTGGCATCAAACTGAGAAACCATAGATATCTTGCATAACAACTGAAATTCAATAGTATACATTTCAGTCTCAGTCTACATTTGCCAAAATAATAGTAAAGCTATTGTGAAAATTCACAGTTGAATTCTTCTTTTGCAAATGTCTCCTTTGAAGTTGTCCAAGGCCATCTTGATGAGTTGATGTTCTTTTTACTGTGTCCATACACACCACCCCTTTCTAGAGCCAGTTCAAGAGTATACATTTCTCTCTGTTCCTTTATATCTCTCTTTGTCTCTCCAAGTCCGAACACATGCTCTCTTACTCTCTGTGAGTGTGGGAACAGATTGTGTAGTAGGAATGGACATGATTGTTCCATATTGTTGTTTTTATTCATCTGTTTAGAACTTTATTGCACTGTTTTTGCTTGTAATTGGTGCTTCATATGTGCACATTTCTGTCTACAATTTCACTGGAGAAAGCAATATTATGGACAGGCGTTTATGTTTTATCTGGAAGCAGTAGATTGAAGTTAAAACTGATGGATTTATTACAAACGCACAGCTTTTTACAGCTTTTTCACAAGGTGTGGGCCTTGATGGACTTTAGTTGTGTGGATTACTTGTGTATTATTGTGATGAATTCATCAGCTTTTTAGACTCTCATTCTGACGGCATCCATTTACTGCAAGTGAACCATTGGTGAGCAAGTGATGTGATGCTACAATTCTAAAAATCTGTTCCAATGCAGAAACAAACTTCAAACAATAAAAACAAAATGTACATTTTTGAGGCAACTATTTGTTCCTAAAACACACTTTACGGTATTTTGTTAATTTATAATGTTTGTATTTTATGTACTGTGGTGACAATTTTTGGAGGGATTCACTTAACTTTGTCATTTGGAGACTATAATAATAGACACATGTGACACAGCTCATACATTAAGTAGATAAATCTCAACCTTTTGACTAGATTCCATTATAACACCAACCCAGCAATATTTTATAATCAAAGGTGTCATTACCTTTTTTTTTTTCATCTCTCTCTCAGATACACTGGGGTTTAGTCCTCTCTATTTATCTTTTTCACTAACCTCTGTTTTCACTCAGTTAACCTCTTAAATAATGATCAGCTCTTAACTCTGACCTTTGCGATGTCAGTTAGACATGTGAGATGTGCCTTCTTCTCTTGTCTCCCAGAAGAGAAACACATTCAGTACATCTGTCACTGAAAGTATCCTAATTTCCTCTGCTTTTCTTATGGTGGCTTAGTGACAAATACACGCACAAGTGTCATACACATGCAAACGTGTATTTCTGAACCAAGTGGATAATGAATGCAACTTCCAAATATGGATTATGTTGGTAATTACTGTAAATTGCATGAATATTTAACATAAAAATGCATACAGGTGATTTTAGATTACATTTAGGATTACAACTATGTTTGTTTGACAGAAATGTTCTTCCAGGATCAACACAAGATGATTTTCCAGCACACATGATATTTTATGAGAGTGCTTACTTTTTTTCTGATCCATGAGCAGCCCTTATATTAGGATTAAATTAGGAAGTAATTGAAGTTAGCAAGATATATATAAGTATTTCCCTGCATTTACTTTAAGCAGGACTACACTGGTTTTAACCGATATTAGTTCTGTTGTTTCCCATGAGATTAGTGTTTCATCTTGAATTTATTGGGGTCCAAAAACCACTTAAAATGTACTAGCAACATTTTAATAAGACCTGCTTATATAATACACATCCTCCAAAAATGATCCTCAGCTCTGCTTTTCGTACCACAGTTATGAGACCGCAGTCTTGAAAGCTGCCAAAACATGACTTTACGCCTTTCAGCCAATTTAACCATTTGTGCCTCACCAATCCATTCTCTTCTCTGTTTCACTTGAATGAACTGAAGAACATCCACTGGATATCCATACCTTGGTCTTCAAAGGGAAAACTGGCAACTAGCTTAGTGCATATACTGTATGAAAGCAAATCTACGTCTGCAATTGAACAATCATTTTTCTTTGTGTGTTTCGCATCATAGTTGTTGACTTATCATTGAGTTTGATGTTTTCTCATACATTATTTCAGTAAAACATTTACTTTATGTCTGCTTCTTAAACCACATTTTAAGGAGAACAATAGAAATGTAAAGCCTGCATGTTTAAATAGTGTGAAATTCACTATAGTTTGACTGAACACTGGACTTCTGAACCCCTTTTTCTGTCTGTGGTGTAGTGGTTTGCTGGCTACACAGACTGTCTGAATACTTTAGTGACACCAGAGCAAAGCTCAGTCCCCATGACAATCTAATCTGGCCTGTTTCCAAAAAGCCTGTCTTTTCAATGTGGATGCCCAAATGCTTAGCCATATTGCTCCTAGCTGATTTCACTGTCAAGCAGCAGAGCCTAGAAGTGAAATGTAAAACAATGATTTGTAGGTCACTGCGACTACTGATATGTAATAAACAGTCTGAGAAGTTACCTAATCCTCTAGAGGGCTCTCACACTCAAAATTAGCAAGGTGATGTTCAATGTTGTTTTATGGAGCTGTGTCCAAAATCATACTCTATTCTGTATATAGTGCATTATATGGAATTCACTATATAAGGCCAGGTTCTTTATGTACATAGCCACAAACAAACATTGCCATTACCTGAAAGTCATTCACAGTGTGCAGAAGAGGCTACATTAGGAAGATCTAGTCAGGTGAACTACCTCTTCTCACAGACGCATTCTGTTTATTTTACTTCAGGAAGCAACTGACTACCCAGCTCTCCATGACCAGTGAGCTTCTCTTTGTGCATTATAAATCTTGTTCTGCCTAGGGTCATGAGTGGTCACTCAAAAATTAAAAATGTACTCACTCTGAGACCGTCCAAGATATAAATGAGTTTGTTTTATAGAAACAGATTTGGAGAAATTTTGCATTACATCACATGCTTAAGGCCCGAATATACTTCAAACGGAATCGAAGAACGAACTGACATGACGTCATTCCAAACAAAATCAGGCCAAAACGAAGTTCGTTTTGAGTTCGTTTCGGCAGTTCGAAACAGCTGACCAAAGCAAACTTTCTGGGGGAGTTCGTTTTGGCTCCTAAACACCTTTGAGCTACCATTGGTCCGTGGTGATTATGCAATTGGTGGGTGTGTTCTGGAACTCCACCTCCTTTGACGTGCGTTTTATTTATTTATTTATTTTATTTATTCCCCCCACCTCATAAATACACTTTGTCAAATAGCTGAGCTGCCACAAATATATCCGCACCTGTACGATCGCTCATGGAGAGACTTTAAAGATTCAGAGAAAGCATTTAATTCCTAGAAAGAAATTGCAAAGAAGCTGTCGACGACCCAGAGTTATGCAAAAAGCGACATAGAGAAACATCAAATGCAGTTTCCAAAGCCATGAAAAGAATGAAAGGAAATTGAGTAAAGATATAAGGCAGCAAGTACCAAATATGTGTTTCAAATAATGTTACAACATACTGCTGCTGCTGTTGTTCTTTCAATAAGCAAATTTAAAAGGTATAAAATGAAATGCCAAAAGAACATACAATAATAAACCTTTGTTTTTATCAAATCATGACACCACAAAATATAAAAATCCAGTTTAATAAAGGACCTAGATACACCATCATTGCATTGTTGTTATGTTTAGGGCATACGTGCGAGTGGCGCCACACGTTTATATTAATCTACACCCCACCTCCAGCAGCGCGGGGGTGTTGGAATGTTTGAAAACAGTATACCGTCGCTCAGCCTTTTCGAACTTCTTTTTGCCCCCAAAAGAAGAATGAAAACGAACTTTGTTTGAAGTATATCGGGGCCTTTAGTAATGGATGCTCTGCAGTGAATGGGTGCCGTCAGAATGAGTTTCCAAACAACTGATAAAAACATGATTACTATAATACACAAGTAATCCACACCACTCCAATCCATCAATTAACATCTTTTGAAGTGGAAAGCTTGTTTTTAATAAATCCATCATTAAGATGTCTTTAATGTTTCAAGCTAAAATATGATTCCCCTATCAACAATATTGTTTTCTCCAGTAAAAAGGTCATCTTGTCTGAATCAGGAGAGAAATTTGCACAGTTCGAGAGACGTTTCCAAGCAAAAACCATTCTAAACAAATATGTTTCTGGACTTTGATGTGAGGAGAAAGTTAGATATGGACTGGTATTTTTGCCAATAGTGATGGTTTCAAGTTAAAACACCTTAATGATAGATGTGTTTATTACACACATTTTTATGTGAACTATTCCTTTCAGCCATTTAAACTGGATTTTATACAGATACAGAGCTGCAGTTATACCAATAATTGCCTAATCTTCTCAGCCACTTTATTCCTGTCCAAATCAACATATCAGTAATTTTCTTGACTTATTATGCAGTGTCTTACACATTCTGTAATGTTTAGTGAATAAATAACCACAGGTAAATACAGTCTCTATTTAAAATCAGTATCTAATCTGTGGCCCATGTCATTTAAATTACCAGTTGCTTGTAGCTACAGTTTCAAAGTAGCTTCCCCAAAAATGTTAGAAAATGACTGCCTAGATATGTCCTTGATTTAGCATTGAATCAACATTGATTTCTGCCATTTTATCTGGGTAACTACTGAAAGCCATGGAATATTAAAAGATTGAACAGTGTCATGGGACTCATTTCTCTTTTTGATTCATCAGGCTTTGTACAGAAGGTGCATCTATTTCGGTCTGTTGCTCTTTATCATTGTGACAAAGCTTTCATTGACCATGTCATCTTTTGCTGTTTAGTTGATAGAACAAAACTCTAATTACTCATTTCTTGTGTGGAATTCATACTTGTAAAATGTCTGTTATCATGTTCATATTTTGCCATGGGACACAAAAGATTTCTTAGTATGGTGCAATGCAATGCAGTGAAAATAAAAATAAAAAATAAAAAAAGACAATACAAAGGATTACAAATTTAACATACAATGGTAATAAAACCGAATAACTAAGTACCTAAGAATTGTTGGTTGTTTTTTCTTATTAGTTTTTAGTATATCTAACTATACCTTTCCAAATTGGTAGGATAACTTGGAAAGCTACAGTTTCAGAGTAGCTTCCCTAACACTGATGGTAACAGACTGTGATCTGTTAGTTTTCAGTGCCAGACACTTTATATGCAGCAAAATCTCTAGTATCCAGAGCTCTCCTCACACAGTCCAACCAATGCACAAAACCTAGTTTTCTCTGTGGTGTAATCAGAGGAGGAGAGAGTTGTGTGGGCCTGGACCCACAAAAGTCAGCCAACAATGAATGGACTGATAAAGACAGTGGAATAAAGAAATGACTGCAATGCCACCCTGATACCACTTTCCCTCCAGCAGCCTGAATATATCACACTCTCATTCCTTCCGTCCCCTCGAACAGCTCACTTCAATCTTGCACAGAAATAAATGAAGTTTGAAAAATGTGCATTCGGAAACCAATTTAAAGGATGGCTGGCTTTGAGATGTGAAGTTTGCAAATGAGTGTGCACTTTAACTAAAGAAATATGAAGCAAGATGTAATGAGATTTCTGGACTTTCAGGGCCAACAATATCTCCCCAGTTTGGGAATTCTGAAATGAACAATTTTTTGGTGTGTATTATTATCATACAAAACAGAGGAAGCTATGGAATACATAATGCAGCACTGTGTGGGAGACAAATCTCTTATCAGATATGTAATCAGATATGGATTGCAGCTGTAATATTCCTCCAAGACCTCTTATACTGTAGTTTCACTGGAAAATCTCAAATTCTCTTTCTGTCTCTGTTATTCGCAGTCATTTATTATAGGAGGTTTAGCTTAAAGGGTCATTCCATGAAAAAAAGAGCTATTTTCAGTTTAATAATGGGAATGTTAAAGTATGTCTTTATAAGATATATTTCTTCAGATAAAGTTAATATTGTTTTGAGGTGTTAATAAATTCACACATCAAAATAATATTCTGCCATCTCAAGCTAAATGAATATGAATGATGACACAATTTCCATTTTTAGGCATTCAAACGGTTAAATGATTCTAAAATTTTATATTTCACTTCAGTTGTTTACTATACAAAATCATGAGGAAAAAGTTGAGATTACATTTTTATTAAATTTTAATATACACTGAAAAAAGGTGTAGATGCAGTTTCCACTCAGAAAATGCTATTAAATTTCATAATTGATTACAAAGAAATAGCAAGCAACATATTGAATTAAACGGCATTTTGAATTACAAAGAAGGAAATAGTATTTTCTTGTAAAACATGCTTCAATAATCAGTGTAATTACTGCATGTCTTCAGAACTATAACATTTTAAATTATTTCAATTTTGAATTTACAAGCATTGTGCTGAAGGTTGTGGAAAAAAAAAAAAAAGCTTGGTCTTAGGATATTAAGATAATATTAAATTTAAAATAAAATATTAAGTTATCAATTGTGACAATCAAGTACAATCATGATAACAGGGATGACAAGATTGTCACCTTTTGATAATCATACTGTAATAGATTAAATTGAAGGGTTTTTATTTATTTATTTATTTTGGAATAGTTTATTACTTGGAAAAAATATGATGGTAACATGGTTCACACAAACCCTGGAGACACAAGTCCATTTATTTTATGGTAATGAAAAATCAATTAAAAACGCTAGCTTTTATATGCATATTATATTCTCATTAATATATGCATATTTGCTAATATGGCAAGGAGAAAACAGTAGCTTTTATCTAAACAAATTTAAAACAAAAAAATTTGAAAAACACAAATGGCACTCACTCTATAGAATAACTTGAAATTAATTGGCTTTGGGTTTATATAGTGAGCTTTGCTTTGTCTGGTGCTTGGCAAACTCTGCTATTGATTTAGTTTTTACTCTACCTGTAGACGGAATTGAGTCTCTCTCATTCTATCGCTCCCTGAAATACAATATTCCTCTCACTCCCTTCTTTCTGAGATAGGTCTATTGCATTCCCAACACAGAAATTCATGTCTCCTACAGCTGTTTCACACATGTATTACTCGCCAACCTCTTCACAGCTGGAACAACACTCGGCCATACTGACACACAGATAAATATGTCGGCAATCAGGAAGAGCTAACATTTACATTAACTATGCCTGAACTATGAGCTGACGAGTTGATGTGGGATGTAATGTGTGAAGAATGTTAATTGCACATCTTGCTCAGAGGCTCTGGTAATGAGACAGTGAGTTGCAGCAGGGATTACAGCACTGATGCTGATCAGAATGGAAATGATATATTGCCTAATCAGACAGCCCAGGCACATTTTTTCCCTCTCTCGCTTTCTCGCACTATTAAGATGCAAAGTTGCAGCACTCCTCATGGAGTTCTCTGTAAGTCTGTTCCAAAACTCAGTGAGCTGTCTTGCTGTTTACTGCCTACATAGACAGCTCGTACTTTCACAAAGTTTTTTTTATTTTATTTTATTTATTTTTTTTTTTCTCCACACCATTAGAGGCATACATTCCATGTATCTAGGTGTGATTTTGGCCTATCTCACCTTAGTGGTCTTGACCTTTCCAGCTGTACACAGCAATTAAAATAAATAAATGTCTGAAATAAATAACTAAATAAATAAATAAATAACAAACTTAAAATTTAGATGGTCCACATTCACTGTTACCATGATTTTACCCTTATTATATAAATCATAAATGTTTCACATCAGTTGTTGTATGAAAGAGTAGCAAATATTTTAATCTAGGTTTTTTTTTTTTTTTTTTTTTTTTTTTTTTTTCCTTTTAAGGTCCAATTAGTTAATGTTAGTTGATGCATTAAGCTAACGATATGTTACAGTATTAATTCCTCTTTATTAATGTTAGTCAACAAAAATAGTTGTTCATTGTTAGTTCATGTTAGCCATCAAATTTAATAATGCATTAGTAAATTAGTAAAAGTAAGATTAATAAATGCCTTAGAAGTATTGTTAGCTCATGGAATGAACCTCATTGTAAAGTGTCACCCAAATTTCATCTTTAGTGTACACTTAAGTATTACAGGAATAGTTTGCAGAAAATGTATTATGCAGATGAGCTTGTTTCTTCAAAGAAACCATTTTTTGCTTTCTACAGAAAAGATGAGGAGAAATTTTGTGTTATATATCACTTGTTCACCAAAGGATTCTCTTCAGTGAATGGGTGCCGTCAGAATGAGAGTCCAAACAGATGATGAAAACTGGTTGAAAAATTGGTTCTCCTCATGGCATTTGGGTATTTGTTTATTATAAATAAAAGGACATACTGCATACACGTGGATCCAGCCTAAACTCTTTCTTCCTGCAACAAACCGTGGCCCAGTGCTTGATCTGTACATATTTCACTCCTGATTCAGATGAGACGATAGTTTGAGGTTAAAAATGTCTTGATGAATTTAATACAAACACGCAACATTTCGTTGTCTTGTGGATTACGTATGATATATACAAGTGATATATCTCCAGATCTTTTCCGATAAAAAAAAAAACACTCATCTACATCTTGGATGGCCTGAGGGTGAGTAAATTTTCGTTTTGGGTGAACAATTCTTTAAAAAAGACTGTGCAAATAGTCAGCTCAGGTTTTGTAACATAACTTCTGTTTCTCTCTCTCTCCCTCATGGGCCTCTTGGTCTCTCTGCAGTAGATAGATGGTGCTGTGTTAAAGAGATAACATATGACAGTGCAGCAGGCAGTAGTGAGCAGGGGACTGTTTATCAGCAGGGAAACCAGAGAAATCAACGCCCTCCACTCGTCTAATCAAGCCAACAGCCATTAGAACTGACGTGACATCAATAACAACACAGTGAGAGATATGGACAGAAAATCATAATGGCATGTGTTAAACTGGCACCCTCTAAGCACAGAAAGAAGAGAGACTGTAGTGTTGGTCGTAGTTAGCTCCATCATATACAAGTGTCAGTGCCAGCAGCCTTCTGCATAATACAACTGTACACAGTAATAGCAAGTGAAAAATCATTATCTCTATCTATCTATCTATCTATCTATTTCAAGTTTTGTCAGGTACTATGTATTGTCCTGGGGATCTTCCTGTGACTCTCTCTACAGATTACATTGTTACACCAGTAGGTGGCTACTGTAATATATGAGTAGTATAAGTATTACTAAATAATAAGTTGGCCTATTATAATTATTCACCCAACTCATTCATTTAAAGACGCTTATTCATTCTGGAAAGAAACAAGAGTCTGGCTCCATTCAAAATCGCATGAGAAGTAGCAAAAATATACTCAGTAGACTAAAAAATGTACTTAACCAAAAAAAAAATAAAAAAAAATAAAAAACCTGCTAAAGTAAAACTAAAAACAAACTGCAGCTCAGTACTCACTACTCATGAGTGCTCATAAATAAGCAATGTACAAAACACTGTACTTACTGTAATTCACATTCTCTTCTCCGACATATTTAATTTTGACCACCAACTTTTTTTTTTAAAATACATTACTTATCAGTGATAAAAATGTATCTACTTATAAATACTATACTTATCTACTTATATATATACTATACTTATAAATAACAATGACAGACTAATACAGAGATGAAAAGATGTTATTTTCAGTATACTCATCATCATTTTAAATGTAAGTTCTTACTGGTGCGGTCTGGATCATCATTAAAAATAAAGTTAATTCACTTTTTCCTAACGTTGGGATCAGAAGGAAGGCAATGCAAAGACTATTTTTTCACAGCTTGGCACTGCACAGAGTCTTGTTGTCTTCAGAGACATCTTTATCATTTGATTTCCGTGTAGATCTGTGTTAGCCCTTCTCTTTATTTATGGCAGAAATGTAGAAGCAGGTGTTGATCTTCTTCTGGGCAGGGCTACCCACACTATTACTTAATACTATTACATTCCACAATCTGTCATTTTGGCGGACTGGCTTCAGTATGAGCTGTTTTTAGAGTAATGAGAAAGTTTTGAGTACTTAAATTTACAGGATTTGTTTATAGTACAGTGACCTCTTATATGTCAATAGATCAAAGGAATTTTGGTTTCTCAGTTCATGACCCCTTTAATGAACACTAAGAGTTTTGTTGCACGTAAAACATCAGTCTATGTTTTAGAATAATAATAATAATAATAAAAAAAAACCTTTAGAAATTCAGTCATCACATACTGTAAATGTGTATTAATAATCCAGTGAGATTTTTATATGCACAAGGAGTCTGAAAACAGCCAGTGCTCCACACAGAGATCTGATCTCACCAGAAGAAACAGAAAAAAACTAAGACAGAATAAATCCAGAAAAACTGTGGAAATGTCTCCAAGACTCTTGAAGAAACTTACCAGAAAAAAGAATTCAGAAGTGTACCTAGGACAAAAGCTGTTTTAAATGCAAAGGGTGGTCACACCAAATGTTGATTTGATTTAGTTCATAGAAGTTAATTGATAAATAAAATCTATTTATGGCATTATTTTGAAAGCATCCTCACTTCACAGCCTTTTTACACAGCTGCCTAAAACGTTTCACAGTACAGGAAGGTTTCTCCAAGTGTCTTGGAGACGTTGCCACAGTTCTTCTGGATTTAGTCTGTCTCAGTTTGTTCTGTTTCTTCATGTCATTCCAGACAGACTGGATGATGATCAGATCAGATCTCTGTGTGGAGCACTGGCTGTTGTCAGACTCCTTGTACATACAAAAATCTCACTGGATTATTACAATCAATAGCAAAAGGAATGTTTATATATGTAAACTGATATATATCAGGGGGGCAGATGGAGCATTTGTACAACAGTTTCAGTGTGTTCAACATTTTCACTTGGACTAACACTTGCACATTTTATCATGGAAATAATTTTAAGCAGCAAACACAAAGAGTTGCAAATGAGAAAGAAGTTAATGTGCCTTGTAAAAATCTAAACAATTAGACAGTAATATTGTATTCGTTTTAATTTAATATAATAATTTATATGCTTGATTTATCCCTTTTCATTAAAATGGTCTAAAGGCTGAAATGCTGTTGTATAAGATGTGTTGTATCTGAACTGTAAATCATGTCATTTTATGGCTTAATACTGTTGTACATTGTCCAACCCCGCTCATACTATTCATTTTACTTGTGCGGCTCTTAAAATGGGTCATAAATTGCCTTGAATTTATTTTTAAAAAAAAATTCTGCAGATACCTTGTAATTAGTGAAATAAAATTCCTTCCTTTATATTTGTGTATTGAAAATAACTGACAATTAGACTCCTATCTGATTTTCTATATTTATATATATATAATAAAAAAATAAATAAAACAAATATTTGGGCTAGTTAAATTAATTTTCGGGCTACCAAAATCTGAAGAGTACCTGCCCGAAGGGCTACCAGGGATTTTGAAATTTTGCGAGCTCTGAACACGTTTGCTGCGCGCCCTTGTTGCTCAGATAGGGGTGACGCTTCCCCCAAAAAACATGGTACATATATACAGTACATATACTATTAACATGTTATTTTAAACTTGCTGCTGCTAGGGGTGTATGCTTCCCACTTTACGATCACATAATTTGCTTAAGCAGCTCAAAGCAACATGCTTGCTGCACGTCCTCGTTGCCCAGCTTGGGGCGAAGCTTCCCCTTAATGTGATTAATTGCATGTTAGACACTTTAATTGGATAATATACAACATCCTATAGTATAAGACTTGATGCTGCTAGGGGTGCATGTTTCCCCCTTTCATGACCACAGTTGCTAAGCAGCTCAAGCAACACACTTGTTGCATGTCCTCGCTTGCTGAGCTTGGGGTGATGCTTCCCCCATAATTATGATTATTAAGCAACATTTCCTGTTCAGTACATGTGTTTGCTAGGCACGCTGTCGCTTTAGGTTATTGGTTGTATTTTGACACACTGGTAATATTAACCCTCTGGTTGTGTTCGGGTCAAACTGACCTGGAGAAGATTTTCTTTTTCCCGAAAATACTAGTTAACATTACCGCATTGGACTCAAACTTACTGACTTTGCTCACACGGTGTGTAAGTACTTCTCAGAATTTTTTTTTGTTTGAATTTTCGTAATTTTTGGGGGGGTTTTATTTCACCTAGTAACACTTGTGGTGTTCCCGGTCAAAAATGACTGGACTCCAAACAATTGCTTATAAATCTCTCATTATGCAATATTATCACCAAATATTGGATTCATTCTTTTCGTCAGCTTATTTTCTTTCATTTAGGATTGGTTTTGTGTTTCTATTTGCATCTGATTAATCATAGGCCTCATTTATCTGAGAGTAGGTACCTCGTTTTTTTGAGTGAAAAAAAAATATTTTTTATGAATAATTTTCACAATATGAGATAAAAAATTATAAAAATTTGCACTGTTTATCACACTAGTGTGCTTTAATGTTTAATCAGGAAGTTTGCATTTAAATGCTTTTATTTTGTACAAAATTGTAAAAAGTCACACTCGTGGTGTTCCCGGTCAAAAATGACCGGACTCCAAACAATTGCTTATAAATTTCTCATTATGCTATACAGTATTATCACCAAATATTGGATTCATTCTTTTTGTCAACTTGTTTTCTTTAATTTAGGACTGGTTTTGTGTTTCTATTTGAATCTGATTCATCGTAGGCCTCATCTATCCGAAAGTAGGCACCTCATTTTTTGAGTGAAAAAATATTTTTTTATGAATAATTTTCACAATATGAGATAAAAAAATTATGAAAATGTGCACCGTTTATCACACTAGTGTGCTTTAATGTTTAATCAGGAAGTTTGCTTTTAAATGCTTTTATTTTGTACAACTCTCAGAATCTCAGCTGATCACATCTACCAATAGGAATACGACACCTATCACGGCATCCCTACATAAGCGCTTTTCTGTATTATTCAGCAGCTTGTTTGCTCGGAAGCAAAATACCCTTCTCCATCCCCAATTCCTCCTTTCGCCACAGTCAGGACTTGGCTTCTGACATTCCTGTTGAATCAGACTCCCTAATCTTGAGTAATGTGCTACATTAAATGTAATTAAGTACATTAATGATATCTGCTTGGTTCTGTTCTGTTAACCCTTGGGGAGTTATTATTGCTGCTCTCCCTGCTCATTCATGACAGGCTGCATGGATGGGCAGGGAGTTTTTGCCCAGAACAGAACCATACTGCCAAACCAAACTGTATGCTAAGTGTCTATCATTTGACGATAGTGGTCCTGACAGAACTTCCTGACAGAACTTCCTGGAATTCTTCAAAAAACTATTTTGCAGTGTTGTTTTGTTGTGTTTGTCTGTCTTTGCTCCTTTTGCAAGGTCATTGATTCAATACAACCATATGATATATTTGGACATATGATCATCTGTGAATAATCATATTAACCCCCCTCCTCCCTCCTCCCTCCTCCCTCCTCCCCTCCTCTTGTTTAAGCACAATGACGAAGAGTGGTAAGCGAGTCGGTGCACTATGCTGAACACCGAGTAAACATTCGAATCCTCCACCATACATGTGTTAGCCACTGTCCAAGTTGAACGAACTTTAGGACTTTAGGGACTGTAATATATTTGCATTCCCTGAGACATGGCTTGATGTGACTGTGCCTGATTCAACCATTACAGCCATCAAATGTATTATTCATTGACAGGACAGAACAGAGCAGGTGTGAAGGGGTTGTTTTATGGTGAATAAAATTTTTAATGATTAAAGTTCGACCGACTTTCATCATCATGAATTGTTTTAGTGGGTGTTCAGGACATATAGAGGTTGGACAAAATAATTTGAACACCTGGAAAATTGGCAATATTTATTTGTGTTTTACCACCATTTGGCAACTTTTTTTTTTTTTTTTTTTTTAGAATACATTCATACAACTTTTGAATAGTCTCTAGTGGATGTTGTCTGTCAGAACATCAGCCAATTGCTTCAGAGATGCTGAATCAGTGTATCTGTATTTTATAACAAATACAATTGTAACACTTTAGTTTAGGGACCAGTTCTCAGCATGCATATTACTAGCATATTGGCTGTTTATTAGTACTTGCAAAGCACATATTAATTCCTTATTCTGCATCACCATATTTTAGATCTCTTAAAACTACCTCATAACTAAACTTAACAACTAACTTGCTATTAATAAACAGCAAATTAGGAGTTAACTGAGGTACATAAGTTAGTTATTTAAAAGTGAGATCCCCTAAAATAAAGTATGAGCAATAAAATGTATGAAACATATTTTTACAGTATGATATTATTTTTAAAGTAATATAAAAAGGTATCTTTTTATTTATTAAGATAAAACTTTGATGAAAATATTGTTGAAATTATAATTGTACATGAATTTAAATTGGACTATAAAAAGGAAACAAGCAAATGCAAAGACCTCACTTCCAAACACCACACAACCCTGGTATAACACATTCTCTCAGATTCTCAATCAAAATGATGGATCACCGATTGACAGCAAAGTGACATTGTAAGATATGTGGGATACTTATGTATGTGTGTGTGTGTGTGTGTGTATGTGTGTGTGTGTGTCCTTGTACTTGCAAGGAACTTAAAGGAAAGACGTGATAAGATGTGTTTCCTGTACTTATAAAAATACCAGAACTCTTAGCATTATTGGCTGTGTTTGCAGAGTGTGTGGGTTGTCACAGGAGAGTGTGTACAGCGGAAGAGGAAAGAGTCCTCTGTTACCCATCATTCTCAGCTTTGGCCCTCAATAACCCCCATTCCACCATCCAAATCCATCTTAATGAGCAGAACTATTTATAGCAGAGCTATTCCTGGTATGTTAATTTCAGTGATCTTCCTCCTGAGCATCAAAAATAAAACTGATATGTTTAGAAATTCAGTAATGGTGGTGAGTTTTCTGTTAAAGGGGAATTTATAAATTATTTATAGTGTACATACATGTTGCTTTGCAATTTTTATTATTATTATTATTTTCCCCCCATGGGGGGGGGGTTTAGGGTGGAACTGTGTTTGTGGCACCACTAAAATTAGTAATCTGACAACAGAGTTCTTTCCAAAATAAAGAACCTTTTCAAGTAACAAGCTACATCTCCAGTGTGCAGTGGTGTGGAGCAGTACAATGCTACATTGCTGTTGTTTTAATGCCACTTTATGTTGTGCAAGCAGTTTTATAGCTGTGCAAGCCAATATTCAAACACACTGTCTTCTGTTTCTGAAGTTGGAAAGTCCAATTCATTTTAGTGAATTACTTCATTGAGACACACACACAGTCCTTGAATCTATGATATTGTGTCTTTTTCTTGAAATCAAATATTTTGTAAAATACTACTGCTTTTCCCAGTGTTTTTATTTAGTGACTATTCAGTAGCATTTCTTGGTTCATTAGTCATATTCATACATTACGCAACAATTACGCACATCTAGTATGGTTCCACGTAGAACCTTTAACATCCATGGAGGTTTTCTATTTCACAAAAGGTTCATTATAGTGGAAAAGGGTTCTTTAGATTTTTAAAATGTTCTTCATGCAAATGTTCTTCTTTACTGGCATAACGTGGTGCATTTTGTAGCTCATTATAACGGAGAACAACCCACTAACCTGCAGGAATTGGTAATTTGATAACAAAATTGGACAAACATTTTTTGAGTACATCTAAAACTGATGCTACAACAAAATTTCCTGATATACTGACAAAAAAAAAAAACTTGTTGGATTGCAAAAATGTGCCATGTGATTTTGAGACTAACATTTATCAATCCCTCAATGATTCATTACCTGTAACCCTGGTTGCTCCTGGTTGCAGTCCATATTCCTGTGTTTGTTCTAGTTCCTGTTCCAATCCTGTATTTGTACCTGCTTTTATTTCACTACACAGCTTTTTAAAATCTGACCACACACTACAAGAATTTCAAGTAGTTCCAAACTCAAAAAAAAAAAAAAAAAACAGAAACACATGCCTTATTGATAGGTGATGTGTGACAAACAAAAACAGTAAGTGTTCTAAAACTGGCTCAAAATATCAAACATCTTTGATATCCTTAGACTGAATGGAGTGCTAGTCTGATGCTAAAAAAAATCAGAGTCTGTGACCATCATACACAATTTTCTATGAAATCTGTTAACTCAAATCTGCAGACTAGCTCTGACTTTATAAGCAACTCGCATCAATTTGTACAGACTGTAAATCGGGATAACTGTAAAAAGTCATGTATTCCAGCTATAAATTGTTCATTCCAATACTTTTTCAAACCTCCATTCATGTCCTCTCTTGGAAAACACACATATCTTGTATTCATGGTATCCTGTTCCTGGTCCAAAGACTGTCACTGGGTCTTTCGGTTATGAGGCCTTTTGGTTCACTTGAGTTCTTAAAATCTCAGTGTCTGAGCCGCATGCTATGTCAGCACATATCCCCCTCTATTAGTCACTGTGATTTATCTATAGTATCGTTACAAAGGGGAGCCATGATCATCTGCTGGCTTTTGGCACAAAGCTTATTAGATGTGTATTTTCTGTTCTTGGAATATTAAAAATGTTTTTCTGCTGTGCCTTTGGCAGGAACTAATATAGTCATGTGGGCTCAGGCAAAAACAGACCGAGAGAGTGAGAGACATAAAGAAACAATGAGAAATGAGAAAGGAATAAGGGTGTAGAGTGGACCGTGAGAGTCACAGAGTAAGGGTCGAGTGGCTAGACTTGGCAAGCCCAAAGTAAGACATCTGTTCTTGTGTTTATAACACAGCTGAATTAGCTCTCCTCTGGTTGTCCAGTCTAGCTCAGACCTCAGCCAAGCGGCTCAGATTCTAGCCTCCGCAACTCAGCACGACAGCGCAGATGGTGCAGAACATGGCTATGTATGCATGCCTACAGTACCGATGTGTCTATGTGTGCCTAGATGTGTTTGATGATGACTTAGTAAATGACATGAGATTTTGACATAAGAATTTTAGTTTTGTATGGATCTATAATAAGAAATTCAATTAACATGTTCAATAACTTGCATACAAATTGTCTATGATGCCTAATATTGGGGGGGGGATAAAGTCAGAAATGTCAGGGAGATATAAATATCATGGTATCATAATCATAAATCATATCATAAAAGTAAAAAAAAATAAATAAAAAAAAAAGGAAAAACTTGTTCTCTAAATCAACATCATATGTTGTAACTAGCAAGCATAAAACATAAAATATGAAATTATATTATAGGAAGGACCCCTGAAGACCCTTATAACCATGTGTTAAGGTAAAAAAGTCTTTTAAAATACCAGATAAATTAACATTTTTTAGTAAGACAAGGTTAGTTTAGGTTTAGATTGTAGAATATTAAGTGGTGCAATACCTCAAAAATGTACTATCATCACAATAACTTATCAAACATATTTCAAATTAATATATAGAGCACATCAAATATGGTAAACAGAAGCTCAGCCTTACTCATTAACCTCATTAATTCTTGCAGAACCTCAAACGTGCTTGTGTGACACACAAGAACAAATGTCACTGGTTTAAGTAAATATCAATCTTTATATGTGAATAAAAGCCTAAATTAAATCTGTTCATCATAGAAATCATGTCTGTCCAGAAGACTTGGATTAAACCACTAGATTCATCTGGATTTATTTTTACATGTCTTTATAAACTTTTTTTAAAGGATGAAAGTTTTGGGTGTATGGACTTTCAATAGAGGGACAGAAATCATTTACATTTCATTATACACACGTGGTCAGAATTGTTGGTACCCTTGGTAAATATGATCAAAGAAGGCTGTGAAAATAAATGTGCATTGTTAATCCTTTTGATCTTTTATTTAAAAAAAAAAAAAAAATCACAAAAATCTAAGCTTTCACTGGAGAATAAGAATTTAAAATGGGGGGGGATATCATTATGAAATAAAGTTTTTTGTGTGTTTTTTTTCTTTCTTTTTTTTCTTTTTTTTTCCTTCTCAAATACACGTTGGACAATTACTGTTACCCCTAGAAATTCTTATGAGTAAAATATATCTGAAATATATTCCCATTCATATTCACAATTTTGAGCACACCAGCGTGATTATGAACATGAAATTATCCCGTCATGGCTTCCTGTTTCACATAATTATAAATAGGAGGGAAAACAAAGGCCAACTTCCAAATTAATCATCCAAAAACCAAAGAATATATTTCTGATGTGCAGCAAAAGATAACTGAGCTTCACAAATTGGAATGTGGCTTCAAGAAAAGAGCTAGAGCAGTGAAAATTTCCATTTCCACCATCAGGGCAATAATTAAGAATTTCCAATCAACAGAAAATGTTATGAATCTGCCTGGAAGAGGATGTGTGTCTATATCGTCCTAATGCACGGTGAGAAGGAGCGTTTGAGTGGTCAAAGACTCTTCAAAAATCACAGCTGGAGAATTGCAGAAAAAGGTTGAGTTTCGGGGTCGGAAAACCTTAAAAAATATATATATCAAACAGCACCTACATCACCACATGTTGTTTGGGAGGGCTTCAAGAAAGAAAAATAAAAATCAAGAAAAGAAAATGCTTTCACCAAAAAACAATCTCCAGCATATTCAGTTATCAGACACGACTGGAACTTCAAATGGGACTGGCTTCTATGGTCAGATGAAACTAAAAAACTTAGCTTTTTAGCAGCAAACACTCAAGATGGGTTTGGTGAACACAGGGATAAAAAGTACCCCATGTGTACAATGAAATATACTGCTGTATTTTTAATGTTGTGAGCCTATATTTCTGCTGGAGGTCCTGGACATCTTGTTTAGACACATGGCATCATTGATTCTATCAAATACCAACAGATAAAAAAAAAAAAAAAATCAAAAAGTGACTGACTCCGTTAGAAATCTTATAATGGGCCATGTTTGGATCTTCCAACCAGACAATAATCCAAAAACAAACCTCAAAAACAACACAAAATGGGCACAAAACCAAGCTTCTGCTATGGCCATTCCAGTCCTCTGACCTGAACCCTATAGAAAATGAGTGGGGTGAACTGAAGAGGAGAAGCACTGTCATGGAGCTGGGAGTCTGAAGGATCTGGAGTGATTCTGGATGAAGGAATGGTCTCTGATTTGATCTCTTGTCAGGTGTTCTCTAACCTCATCAGGCATTATAGGAGAAAACTCATATACTATTTTGGCAAATGGAGGTTTCAAAAAGGGTACCGTTAATTGTGTCCAATGTGTATTAGAGGAAAAAAAAAAATATATATATATATATATATATATATATATAAAATATATATATATATATATATATATATATATATATATATATATATATATATATATATATATATATATTTCATGATGATATCCCCCCCAATACAGATTTATTTCCACAGACTTCTTTGATCATATTTACCAAGGATACCAACAATTCAGACCACGTGTAAATTTCTTAATTTGTGTTTTCGAAGATGTATGGAAGTCTTATGGGTTGGTAATCATTTTCATTCTTGGTTGAACTGTCCCTTTAAGAGCACCTCACAGGACTTTTTCTGTATGCCTCTTAACTCGTCATCTGACTGACTGCTGCAGTGAACCATTGGCTGTCTTTCTTTTATGCGTGATTAAACCTCTGAAGATGATCCAAAATGTGGCACTGTGCCTGGTCTTCAACCAAGATGAGAAGGCCCACGTTACACCTCTCCCGGTCTTGCTTCACTGGCTATACCAGAGAGCTATTGACATCATGTTTAAGGCATCAATGCTTTTGTACATAATAGCTACTGAACTCACTGATACAGATATAATTTGCTTCTTGACCTCTGTGGTCCAATGGACCCTCAACTATTTTTGCCAACCCATCCTCATTGGAAAAATGTGCCTCTACCTACATTTTTGCTAAACTACATGTATATGTATACAATTCACTGCAGTTTCAAAAAAAAAAACTTATCTGAAAACACCAACAGCAGTAAATGTGCTCAGTAGCTCACCTGGTACAGCACTGCAATTGCGATGTGGTGTGCTTGTGTACGAGTCCTTTGAAACACGAGTAATGGCACTCCATAAAAGAGCTCAAAACCTTATAGAAACAAGCTATTATATATTAATATATTTTAAATTTTGACATATTCAGTTAAATTTAAGGTAAGATTTAGTATAGTTGGTACGTTAGTTTCAAACGCAATAGAGCATTAAATTTTAAGCGCCACTCACCAGACAGTTTGCTTACGAACCACCACGATATGTACAACAACCATCATGACAAGGTTCCAACTTTATCTATTTCCTATAAAGCTGAACACACTTTTAGCGCCACTTACTGGACGAAATGTCACCACAAGCAAGTTATTCCAATAAAACTGGGTTTATTTTTGCCCTGGGAGCCACACAATCTTAGTAATGCAACTGCATCTGTTAAATTAATGTAAATTTAAAGTGTTAAAAAAGAGGACCTGTAAGAGTCAGTAATTCTGTATCAAATTTTGACAACTTAGCTTAAAAGAGAAGGGAAAAAAAGAGCTGGACAAAAAGCCCAGTTTCCCTTAAACAGTGAAAGGGGGTTGCAGCTTGACAGGCATCACAAAGTGAATCTGACAAAGCCTTTAGGGCCAGAATGGACCCATCTTCCACAGCCACAGCTTGCTATGCCATGTGATTATTCTGCTCTTCAATTATTCAAAAGCACTCTTAAAATTTTATCACCTGCATGGGAGCTGAATAATTTTTAAACCAGACAGAGAGACAGAAGAGGACATGTGAAATGAAGAAAGATGACAGGGTGAGGTGATGAAAGTGGATTCGAATAAAGGATGCACAAAAGTCTATTTCTTTCTCACAGATTCACCCTCACTTACACAGGCCATGCCATTTTTGTTTCCTTACATTTAGAGACAGTTGTTCCACACCCCACAGATTATAGAGCATATTAGAAGACCAGGTCAAAATGATGTGATTCTGCCAAAAAAGAATAAGACAAGTGTTCATGTTCATCTTCTCACTGCTCTGCAGACATATAGCGAGAGGACTGAGTCCCTGGAACCAAATACTCACTATTCAGCCTTCTGCTGCCGAGCCTGAGAGTGGTAGAAAATGCATTGAAACAGGGGTAACAGAGAAACTTGGCAAGTTTCCCAAAAACGTAGTTATGGGCCATTCTCACATTATATGTTATTGCATTCTGCATCATTGCTTTTGATAATACAAGGGGCTTCAGCAGTGAAAGGAAGGGTACATGTAGCCTGTTCTACAGAGTGCTGAAGGGTGGAGTATGTTCAGCTGCCTGAATGTAAATATATAGTTCAGTCATGAAACTCTAGATGGCGCAGACTGACGGGTTGTTAACATTAACTGACTGTCTCCGAGATCTGCCAAGTAGAATCAGCGATGTCCATCGCATCGTTAATGCCTGGTCCCCTGCTCCAATACGCAAACGAAACAAGGGATTCAAACGCATCGAGTTCAAACTCGCCTATCGAGTTATATGCACAAATAGTTTAATATAATGTGTTATTTCGGCATCTAGATGTTAAGCTAGCGACATGTTCTTTTTAGAAGCTTTTATTTCTCAATTTTAAACGCAGACTGGTCGGTTTTTTTTTATTTTTATTTATTTATTTATTTTTTTGGTGATAATTTTATTATCGATTGTATTAAACATCTCCTCCTCTCAGTTTCTAATAAAGATCAGGGCACAGGTGAAGCATTGTCTGGTCATTGTGGTCATCTAAAGGTCCATTTAAGAACACTTTAGCATACTTTTTTTAAAGTACTTATTATGGAAATAATTTAAAACAATATACTTAACTGTAAAAACATGTGATGCTTTTGCACACTTAATTACACGTTAATTGCAATTAAATGAAAATGTGTACTTTTGTTGAACCACTTAATCTATCTTTATCTTTATATGTAATTTCACAATTATTCCAGAAACTTTAATTTGACATTATTATAAAGTGTACTTTTAAAATTTTTCCTTGTTTGTTAAGAATCGTAATCATGAAATTGGGCTCCCTTTTAAGTACATTCAGGTGGCCTGTTATTAAAATTATTAATATTATCTGTAAGTGAATTTATAATATTCTGAAATTTTCAAAAAAAAAAAAAAAAGATTTAACTTGTTACTAAATTATTAGTGTTTTTGAAGACTATCTTTAAATGAGTGTTGAGATGAAGGCAAAGCTAATCTAAATGCAAAAATAAGGTAATGCACAATTAAATATTCAATATTGGATGTTATATACACAATAACAATGATAAATCAAATAAAACCTCTAGTATTGCCCACTTTTTTTTTTCAAAAACATTTTGATATCCAACAATAAAAGCCATTCCAGCTAAAAACGCTTAATTTGCCACCACTTACCTCCCTACTGTAAATGTTTTCTTTAGATTTGAGTAACATTAAACATGAATGACCTTGGCTGAATCCCTAAGAACATCAGGGACACAGAGTTATAAGTAGTAATATGATTATAACATGAACAAGAATGCATGCAGTAACCCGAATGGGGACCAGCAAGGTAATCTCACCTGCCAATTTTAGCCACTGTTTTCATTACATACTACTTTAAGTTATATTAAACATGAATTACCTTGGCAAAATCCCCGGGACATTAGAAACGCCGGGTTATTAAAGTAACGTTAACAAGCTTCCCAGCAGGCACAAAACAGGCACACAACGTCATAAGACGTTGATATCTGGTTAAATTTTGGTTGCGACGTCGGGTGACCAAAATTCAACGTAAATTCAACGTCTAATGTCAATGTTAAATTGATGTCCAATATCGACGTCAGCTGACGTTGAGATTTTGTTGTTTTTAGGTTGTGCAACCAAAATCCAACGTTAAGTCAACGTCAAATTGACGTCAAATATTGACGTCAACCCGATTTTCATTTTCAACCAAAATGCAACGTCTGTCCGACGTCATGTCCAACGTCAACCTGACGTTACATAGACGTCTGGTGCCTGCTGGGCTATAATTGTGGGTTTATCAATCCTAGCTTCACCATACACTCGAACTGTGAGTTTTCTCAGCATTCATCATGGACCTGTAGCACAATGAACAGACATCACCTGTGCCCTGATCTTTATTAGAAACTGAGAGGGGGAGATGTTTAATACAATTGATAATACAATTATCAAAAAAAACAAACAAAAAAAAACAGTCTGCATTTAAAATTGAGAAATAAAAGCTTCTAAAATGAACATGTCGCTAGCTTAGCCGCTAGATGCCGAAATAACACATTATATTAAACTATTTGTGCATATAACTCGATAGGCGAGTTTGAACTAGATGCGTTTCAATCCCTTGCTTAGTTTGCGTATTGGAGCAGGGGACCAGGCATTAACGATGCGATGGACATCGCTGATTCTACTTTGCAGATCTCGGATAAGTAAACGGTCTTCACTCTGATTTCAGACCATTATTGCATTCGTCAGATTTCCGTTTTTAAACTAGAAAACATACAGTTGTAAAACTATGTGCAGGTTATTCGTGAGAGGAGTAATTACTAAGAATGTCTTGTTCATATAACAGCAATAACGTTACCATTAGCAGCAGTAGCAGCAAGCGGTTTTTCTAGTGTATGTATGTGAGAATACAACGTCAAGCGTCGCGGATTTCAGAACAGTAAAGTCAATTAGGGATTACCTTATTTGCCCGAAATCTCTAATGCTTTTTAATATCTTCTGTGGGCATCCAATTCTACATGAACCATGAACGGATCGCTTTCAGATGCACACCTCACTAGTGGGGTCAGTTTGCATTTGGCGTTTCACAGTTGTTCACAGTTTTAAGCCAAGGTGAACCCATATAAATGTCTTTCATAGACGTCATACTGTCAACAGCCTTACCTATTTAACCATAACAACTTAATGAGCAACAGAAAATAATATACTCGCTCATACGTGTACTTGTGCCGCATAGCGATGCAATTCAGAAGAGGGAGTGCTCACTCTTAAAGGGGCCACATCTCTATTTCACTCATTACCTTGGTTCAGCGATAGTGAAGAGTTTATTATGAAAGTCATGTTTAGTGAGAGTTTAAAGATAATTAATCATGAACTTGTTTAAAATATAAAATTACTACGAATAATAAATAATTTCCAATCAGTAGTCCATGTACAATGTAGCTAATAGTACCACACTCTTAAACTGGAATTTACTATTTGTGTATTCAGTTGAGCTTACAGCAATTATAGTACTTTCATGAGTGTAGCAGCAGTATCATAGAATTCAGATTGCGTTATTGGTGAATTGTTAATAGCAGTATGCATAGCAAATCAAGTCAAATTATTACTGTTGTTTATAGCAGAGGCAGCAGAAAGTATCTGGTTGCATGAAATCTCACTGATAACATGAGGTAAGTAACTCTTTAAAATTGAAATAGGCTTTTATTACTTCGTTTATTTAACAGGGCGTACAGAGATTTTGTGAACTCTTCAAAGTGAAATAGGCATTATTTGATTGCGTTTGCTATTTAATAAAGACGCTTATAGTAATTTTAAGTACTTTCGTGCAGCTGTAGCGGCAGTATGCATAGCTATTCAGATCGCAATTTTTAGCGAATTTTATAGCAGTAGAATGGAATAGCAAATTCAGATGCAATGTAAGAAATATTAGCAGCAGTCTGCATGGCAATCCAGTTATCATTGTTGGTAATATAGCAGCGGCAGCAGAAAGTACATTTAGTTGCATGAAATTTCCGTGATAAGATAACGCTTGGATGGTAGTGAACTTTTTAGGTGAAATAGGCATTTTATTACTTTGCTATTCAAAGCAAAATATACACTAATTGGTTGTGTTTGGATATTTAATAAAGGGGTAGTAGCAATTCTAAGTACTTTTGTGCAGCAGTATGCATAGCTATTCAGATCGAAATGTTAGCAAATTTTATAGCATACATAGCAAATTCAAATGCAAGGTTAGAAATAATATTAGCAGCAGCATGCATAGCAAGTCATATTATTGTTGCTAATATAGCAGCAGCAGCAGAAAGCGCTTTAGTTGCATGAAATTTTAGTGATAACTCATGAAGGGTAAATTAACTCTTTAAAGTGCAATAGGCATTTATTAATTTGCTTATTCAACAGGGCTTACAGCAGGTTTCGTGCAGCAGCAGTAGATTATGCTTAGCACATTCTGATTAAATATTACAACTGGATCAGCTTGCACAGTAAATTCCTACTACAACATTGTGAATATTATAAACAGCAACAGCATGTACTTCAACTCAGTATTGAAATGTTAGTGAATATTATTAATAGCAGCAGTAGCAGAAGTTTTGTTGCGTTGGCCGTATCACACTGCATACGTTGCGGACAGCTTTACCTATCATAACGGGTCTATTGACTTTGAAATGACTCATGTTGTGCCGCTCGTGTCTGGTGTAGACACGGTGTTAGGGTAAAATAGGCATTCGCCTAGCTATAGCTTATATTAGGGCTGCTTGATTATGGTAAAAATCATAATCACGATTATTTTGGTCAATATTGTAATCACGATTATTTAACATGATTATGAGTGGGCCATATGACCAAAACTTTACATGAGTGACTTATTTAAAGATAGTGATATATATTAAATATATATTTTCTGTAAATAAGGTTGCTATGACATCTACATTTTAGAGATCTGATACATTTCACAATTCTCAATACCACAGCAGAGTATTAGGGTAACTGATATTAGTAACAAACAAACAAAAAAGTCCTCAAAATTATTGAAAATAATTAAACTGTCAGTAATAAAAAAAAGCAAAGGACAAATGCAATAGAATAAAAATATACAAATGAAACAAACTGTGCTTTAAGGTTTTTTGTTATGCAAGTCTCAAGTATTCAGTTAACAAAAATTAATAATCAAATGTAAATTAAAACACCATAGTCTTCACTGTAAGAACGTTCTTTATTTCTTATTAAAGCTACAAAAGTCCTTCACTCGAGACTGTGATTTTGAATTTGTCTTTTGTTGTTTGATTAACATACTAAAAGCACATGTAAAGCAGTTGATTATGATTTTAACTTTAGGGTATTATCTGATATTCCTATCATGTCCGGTGATATCAGTCTCTTTCGTGCAGATGCTGATAGATGAACAGGATGAAGAACAGGACGATGACCTATCATCCAGAAACAACAAAGGAGGAGGATCATCAGCCACACCAGACTCTGGAGATGAAGAGGAATGATGGGGTTTCAGAAGCAAAACATGGAAGGTAGATGCAATGTAGTAATGTGAAGGGAGATTTAACCGGCATTTGACTGCATTCATTTGTTTGGAAGTCACTTTTCATGCAAGGATGTATCTGCGCTCCTGATACTGGCCTGGCTCTTGAGATGCCAAACTGCTCATTGAAGGAGGATGTGAGTTGAGTCCCAGACCTTCTCGCTCTCCCAGAACCAGTGGTCCTCAGCTGGAACCTGAGACCCCTCAACTGACCAGGGAAACAGGGGCACTTGAAAGCTGAGTACACACTTGAATGGGGTCCAGTCCAGTGGTGGGATACACTCTATAAGCATGAAAAGTGACTTCCAAACTCATGAAGCAAACAGGGGACCACAGTCAAAGGCAGTGGTAAGTCCTGTCATAAGAACCAGACGGCAAGCCGATGTGAACAGTGAAAAACAAAACCCATCTTGCCTGATGGGGATTTAGCCATCAAATCTCCCCTACAGTAGGTACACCAGATTGCAATGTTATGACCAGAAACAGATGTTTGGATCCCTCTGACCACTGGCACTATTCTTCAAGGGCAAGTGTAATAATGAGCAGCTCCCGATTGCCAGTGTCATAGTTCTGCTACGCCAGGGACAACATGCTTTAGAAGGCGGCACACGGATGGAGTCTGGGTGGATTCCCCTGCTACTGAAACAACACTGCACCCACTCCAGATTTTTCAGCATCTAACTCCATGAAGAAAGAAGTTCTGGATCAGGATAAATGAAATGGGTGGGTGCTGTCTTGAAAATCTTTGACTGAGGATGGAATGGGCTGTTTTGAACTGATTTTCCTTTCCTCTGAGACAACAAGGGATTTAAAAGCATGAGAGTGGGAAGCACTAATGATTGTCAAAGTAGTATTCAGTGGAGCAAGAATTACTGGGATGACTTGAATAATATTCTGACAGGGCATTCAAGAAGGAGATAACCACCAACAAATGAGGCACAGATTATGGCGAAGACTTTGTTGTTGTTATTTTTTTGAGAGAGACAGATGGAACGAGTTGACTTGCATGGACTATGAGTCTGGTTCTGGAGGGCAGAAGCTTGCTGGCAAAGGTTGCAAAGCAGGATAATCATTCATTGAAGATATGTGTTTGGCTACTCAGATGGACAGCTGTATGAAGTTCTCTGAATTTCTCTTTACAACGGATAGAGATGGTGATCGCATCTATTCCTCTCACAAATAAATAGTTTTGCCTCAGAAGACTTGCAATCCTATACGGAGTGCTATACGCCGATCACTACACGGCGATCTGTGAAAAGAAGTCCATGGTTTATATAGGGTGTGTGATTGTGAGATAGTTCTCAGGTGTGAGCCTGTGATTGAGACAGCTGTGTACTTAGTGCAAAGAATGATGGGAAATGCAGTCTTGGGTAATATATAACAGTCTGTGTGGTGTGAGAGTCAATGTGATGGAGGAGTGACCTCTGGTGGCAAGCGAATGGAAGTCCATGAATCGGAATAAGTGCTCAACAGAGCTGTTGTCGATGGGATCTGGTTGTGGTGGTGCAGAAGCCCTTGCAAGCCAATTCAGCAAGGGCTAAAGCTGGCCATCTATGTATATGTAGCTGTCAATACTTGTCTCATTCAGTTGTATTACCAATTCCCGTGATGTAAACGGCAGAAAAAGGCTCTCACTTAAGCCTGAATGGTCTGTGCCAGTGGCTATAGCTATGGAACATTCTGTCAGATCTGTTTTGTCAAAAAGATGCTCACATGCCAACAAGGAACTTCCATATTCTGGGGGAAAAAAGGAAGTTGTTAGGGCGGAAAAAATCTCGACCCTGCTGTCAAGACGGAACTCAATTATTCAGCTATACAGACTGTCAACTCACTCTGAACAGGTAATCAGTCTCTTTTTAAATGTCTATAAAATTTAACTTTCAAATTGTAACTAGTTTTCTGTCAATCATGTCTTTTTCATGTCTTCCGCATTGTTATAGTTAAAGCTATCCCATGACTTTTAACCATTTTAACTTTGTGAAGGGCTCACATATTGCCCATTCATAATAGCTATTTTTGGCCTTCATAAATATGATTGTTTTTACTTAAAAAAATGGAAGAGACAAACTCGTTTGTGTATTTCTACGATAATAATGGACTTGAGGGCATTATAGAGGATTGTAAATATATTTCATTGGAACTTGGTCTTCATTATGTCTATTTTTTCTCTCTCTATTTTGTGATTTATTTCTTTATGTCTTTGTTAATTTTCAATGTCATTTCAAATTTGTCAGTGCATTCAGTGTTTGAAGTAGGCTGATACGCGTCGGTATGCAGTACTGGCACTTCTATATTTTAGCCTTTAGAGTACCTGCACTTTTTTGTGCGTACCAGCACTTCTGACATGTTGCCGGTACTCAGAGTAAAAGTGTCAGGGTCTGGGTGATTATATGATACCATATATGATTAGAAAGGACACTATATAAATCATATTACCCAGGCGGGATCACATCTCATCTCAACCAGTCACGTGAATGAATGCAAGCGGAGTCGGTCTACCTCATTGTGTGGGGTGCGAGAGCATGTCAGGGGAGGCCGCAGAGTAGTAGACTAATAATTAATTATTGATTACTAATTTGAATTAGTACTTTATAATGAAAATAATATCTTAAAATGAAAAGAAGATGACTTTTGCGATCACATCATTTTAAACCAGTAAACTCCTGGAAAGTCCAAGGATCCAGTAAACTAATTCAAACGGCAAGTTAAAAACAGTGCTAATGCAGTGAAAACATGGTCAATTTCATCAGAGATTGCGGAGAGAATAGTGACTTAGTCCAGATGTCAGTAAAATTATTATTTTCAGCATATATTTGGCTTAAAAGCAAGAAGAGTGTTTTATAATGAACGCTGATTATGCGGTGGTCAGAGATTTAACCATTCTGAATGGATAGTAAAGGCAGGCGATTTAGTGGTCTTTGAAGTCTCCATGTGGTCCTGTTTGGTATCGCAACTTGACTTGTGCTAATTTGTATTGAAAACTTATTTAATTTCCTGTTTTTTGTTTTTCAAACACGATCAGTTTCATCAGGGATGAACTGCTGAACATTCGGCAGAACACACCACAAAATCTCCTACCGGTTTTTGATTATTCGGACGTTTTGCTGAACATTGTACTTGGCGGAGCAGCGGCGCTGATCAAACGCTTCAGGACGCACAGACGGGGCAAGCAAGCCGGCGCACTTGTGAAGCTCAGACAGCGCGGATTTCGAACAGCTCTGCCTAGCATCCATCTGGCGAATCTCCGCTCTCTACCTAACAAAACGGATGAACAACTTCTGCTTTCCCGGATAAATAAGGATTTTTCACACTCTGCTGCTCTGTGTTTCATGGAAATCTGGCTGAATGATGCCATTCCGGACAGAGCGCTTCATCTGCTGAGCTTTCAGCTGTTCAGAGCGGATCGCGACACAGAATCAATGTGGAAATCGCGTGGCAACGGGACATGCTTTAATATCAATGAAAGGTGGTGTACAGATGTAACAGTTATTAACTGTAAGCCGTTCTATTCGCCGAGAGAGATTCATTTGTTCATTCTCGTAAGTATTTACATTCCACCGTAAGCGCACATGAGCCTGGCTTTACAGAAACTCGCTGATCAGATCACAGAGACAGAACAACAATACCCGGACTCTGTTATAATCATTCTTGGGGACTTTAATAAAGCACATCTCTCCCGTCAACTGCCAAAATACAGACAGCATTTTAAATGTCCCACCAGAGACAGTAATATACTGGACTATTGTTACACCACAATAAAGAATGCATACCACTCTGTCACATGGGCAGCTTTGGGGCTCTCTGATCACTGCCTGGTTCATCTTATTCCAAACTACAGGCAAAAACTTAAATCTGCTAAACCTGTAGTAAAGACTGTAAAGAGATGGACCAATGAAACAGAGTGGGTTTTACAAGCTTGTTTTGACTCCACTGATTGGAGTGTTTTTGAAGCTGCTACCACTGATCTAGAGGAACTCACAGAGAATGTAACATCCTATATTAGTTTCTGTGAGGATATCTGCATTCCTATAAAGACTTATTTAACATTCAACAATGATAAGCCATGGTTTACAACAAAACTCAGACATCTTCGTCAGGCCAAAGAGGATGCCTACAGAAATGGGGACAGAGTCTTGTTCAATCAGGCCAGGAACAGACTGAATAAAGAGATTAGAGTGGCTAAAAAAACCTACGCTAAAAAGTTGGAAGATCAGTTCACTTCCAATGACTCCGCTTCAAGTCAAGTAACTATTATTTGTATAGCGCTTTTAACAATGCAAATTGTGTCAAAGCATTTACATCAGCTTGATATAAAGCTGGGTGGCTTTACATCAGCTTTACAGTATTTAGACGGGGAAATAGTGTGTCGAAATAGTGTCATTCTCCTCTGGCCAGACAAAATCAGCAGTTTAAATCTAGGCTGCAGCAGAGTCAGACTGTGCAAAGGACTCATCTGGCTCCTGTGGTCTTGTCCTGATGGCCGTCGGGACAAGACCACAGGAACCAGATGGGGTCTTCACTGGGGATTAGTCTCTGGGGCTCATCTAGATGTCCTGGTCTCCGCTGACGTTCAGGGCTGTAGAGGTCATCTCTAGGTTCTGATCCACCATCTGATCTGGATACGGACTGCATCCGGGTGGCTGCAGTGACCATCTGTTCTGGATACAGTCTGGATCTGGGTGGCTACGGTGACCTCGGAATTAGAAAGAAACAGACTAATATTAACATAGATGCCATTCTTCTAACGATGTAACAAGTACATCGGGTGTTTTGGGAAGTGTTCCCGGTTCCGGTTGACCTAATTATTGCAGCCTAACAATCCTTACAGATTTGAACCTACCTAAACAAGTTTTGTTACCTAAACAATAAACCTAAGTTTTGTTACCTAAACAATCCAACAGATTTGAATTATAGAAATGTGATAGTGTGTTATGTGTAAACCAGGTTAAAGAGATGGGTCTTTAATCTAGATTTAAACTGACAGAGTGTGTCTGCTTCCCAAACAGTGTTAGGTAGATTGTTCCAGAATTTGGGTGCTAAATAGGAAAACGATCTCCCGCCCGCAGTTGATTTTTATATTCTAGGTATTATCAAATGGCCAGAGTTCTGAGATCACAGTGGACGTGAAGGACTATAATGTGATAAGAGCTCACTCAAATACTGAGGTGCCAAACCATTCAGGGCCTTATAGGTAATTAGCAAGATCTTAAAATGTATACAATGTTTAATAGGGAGCCAGTGCAGGGATGACAGAACCGGGCTAATGTGGTCATACTTCCATACTTCAATGTGGAAAGGTCTGAAAGCCATCACCAACTACAAGACACCATCCCCCAGCACTGAGGCTAACCTGTGGCTCTAATGTCTGTCGTCATGAAGTCATTCGAAAAACTGGTTCTGGCTTATCTGAAGGACATCACTGGACCCTTACTGGACCCCCTGCAGTTTGCTTACCGAGCAAACAGGTCCGTGGATGATGCAGTCAACATGGGACTGCACTTCATCCTGCACCATCTGGACAAATCAGGGACTTATGTGAGGATCCTGTTTGTGGACTTCAGTTCGGCCTTCAACACCATCATTCCAACACTCCTCCAGACCAAACTAACCCAGCTCTCAGCACTTCTTTTTTCCACTTCAAGCACTGAGTGCATTCAGATAATAACTGTCGCTGGAGCACTGTCATTTGCATAATTCAGTGTCCATAAAAATCAAAGTACCTTATTGACACAACATGATTTTTTTACAAAGGTTCTTTATAAGGACATATTGAGAAAGGTTATTTCTAACACTATTAACTTTTATATAGTACTTTCAAAGCATGGTTCTTAATAGAACCTTATAAAAAGAAAAAAAAAAAAGAAAAAAAAGAAACGGTTCTATTTAGCAGTAAAAATATCAATTCTGTTACAAGCTTAAAAACTCTAATCTGATACGGTTTAGGACCATTTTCCTTAAAGGGAAAGTTCATCCAAAAATGAAAATTAGCCAAAGATTTACTCACCCTCAGGGCATCTTAGGCGTGTCTGACATTCCTCTTTCAGACGAACACATTCAGAGTTAGTATATTAAACATTGTACTGTCTTTTCCAATCTGTATAATTGCAGTGAATGGTGCCCCTGTTTCTGAATCCGAAATAAAATAAAAGTATCCAACCATCACAAAACTACTCCACACAGCTCTGGGGTGTTAATAAAGGACTTCTGAAGCGAAACGATGCGTTAGTTTAAGAAAAATGTTGATTCTTAAAAATTCTAAACTGAAATATGCAGCTTCCTGTCTCTTAAGGAGGCGTGTTCATGACAAGGCAGTCAAGCATATGATGTAGGCGTAGTGAAAGGCGAACGTAAGATCCGGAAAGAAGACTGTAGTCTCGCGAGAGTAAGCTCCGGGGAGAAGCGTGTAATCTCGCGAGAACCAAGTTTTGTATACAGCACAGGAAAACCATGTGAACAAGTAAATTGTATCTGTTTTGATTAAAATGGTGCATTCGTGTCGATACCCGGGATGTTTAAATAAGTTTGTGATAGGTGTTTGTTTTGCTTTCTCCTCTGTGCATCCGCGTTCATCATGCTCTCTCTCCCCGGATCTTACATTCGCCTTCTGTCTACTTTGCATATGGGCCTTATATTGTATATCTTAACCGATATATGATTTGCATTAATATTTTTATTACTAAATATTTACACTAATTAATAGATAATTAATGTTTAATAAATATCACTTAGGTCATTCTACAGAAACGTCCACTTTTGGTATGGCAATGTCTTAAAATGTATTTATTTTTCTAACATTTAAACTTAGACCACATTATTAGATTACCTTTTGATACAGATCCAGATACACAATGAATCACCAGTGACATACATAAGACCTGATATACTGATCTTCACTGGTGTTATCCATAAGGAAGGTAACACCAGTGACAATTTTCATGAAAACTGCATTTTACAAAATGTCTGCCGCAAAGTATCAAACCACATGTTGTCAATCATGGTATACTCACTAAATTAAGTAGTTTAATCCATTTGTATTATAGTTTTTTTTTTTTTTTTTTTTTTTGCAATTCCCTAACAATAAATAGGTCATACCAGTGACGTCAACTGAAAGCTTCATATGAAATCATGAGATAAATGAGAAAATTTTTCATAACTGAAAAGAAACAGTGGACATAACATGGGCCTTTTTTCATAGATGTTTAGAAAATAGGAAGGAGGAAGTCAAGTGATGTCATCAGTGTGATTTTTCTTTCAAAATAACAGATTTTTGTTAAACGGTAACACCAGTGACACAACACCAGGGGACCTGTTTTCATTATATATTTTATAATATTTATTCAGCATTTTGTTTTATGCCATTTATATCATATATTTGATAGTTATGAATACATTATTGTATTTTAAATGGTAGAAAAACCTATTTTTGAACTCAAAATAAAGCGCTTTCCTGCTGTAAATGGCTGTGGGGACAAGCAGTTTTGTGGTGCTTGAAATTCTTTATAATTAATTAAAAAACAAATATTGCCACATTGATGGCTCAAGGTGGTGTAATTGTGCAAATAACATATTGTTTCATTTTAAAATATAAAGAAATTGTAACCCTAATGTGTTTTTCAAGTGTAATATTTCTGTAAAGGCTAGGGACAGAAAAATGGACATTTCCATAGAATGACACACTTCTTTTTAAATCAGATCTTGTATGTGTTCAAATTTTTAAACTTTGGTTTTTACATGAGTTACTTTGTGTTCATTTATTTTTTTTTTTCTCCATGATGTTTCATAATTAATCATTTCTATCCTTGAATTTTTTGGAGGTTCTAGTTTTCTTTTTAATTTGCTTCAACGCCGTTTAATTTATGGTCACTAGATTATTTCTTTACATTTATTTGTGTTATTTTGTTGTTTTTGACTAGTTTTGTGTACACAATAATGCATGTAAATGCTTTCATTGGTGATTGTTATTGTTGAAGAACTGATAACTTTATTAATCCTCATCATCCGCATCTTCCGGTCATCCCAATATTGTTTTTGGCTGTTCAGTGTCCATCCCTTTATTTTGCAGACGTTGTTTGCCCTTGTCTAAGTGGAACCTGTTGTATACAAACTGAGCAGCAAGGCTAGAGGTTTTAAAAGCACTCTGAACATTATTCTTATGTAAATAGTGTAACTAACAACCTTACCTTCATCTCACCTGGGAGAATAATCAACCCTTACATGAGGCTCTTTTTAAGGGAACACCCGCCCCTAGATTTTGTGTCTCATTTACAACATCGGGTTATTTCCATTGACGCAAAGGGCTTCCTTTGAGTCCATGGGTCATTGGATATGGTCCATTTGGCCTCTGTAGTCTGAAGTTGAAGCTCATTTACATTTGGATGCAGAAGATTGACGTGTTTGTACAGTGCAAAAATCTCCTCTTTTATAAAAAAAATTAAATAAATAAAATAAAGTCACCACTGGCATAAGCACAAAAATTATTTTTAAAAACTAGAATAAGCCTATCGATAAAAATAGAAAATTTAAACTTGATTGGAGCATTTCTCCATGGTTAGTAGCTTAATTAGCTTGATATTTATGCTAGTTTATGCCTTGTGTTTCTGTTTGAGGGATTTTCTCAGTTTTGTTCTTTTAGATAATTCTCAATTCAGCTATCCCAGATGCGCTTATGAACCGTTTTGGGGAAAATAATGTATGCTATACTTCTCAGAGACTGTGCATTGTATTAATTTGCCTGTTTTTTCGTTCTGTGAATACCTACCTGTTTGGAAATCTGTGAACGGTTGTCTTATCCCGTGAATACTTATATTCTATTGACAGTGCAAGGTAGTAACTGATAATGAAAAGGAGGCTTAGGTGCTTAGGTAGCTAGCTTGAAACCAGTGGGGCTGTCGGTAAGAATAGGTCCAGTCTAGTCAAACCAGGTATAGAAAAGCTTATTGTACATCCAAGGAGGTTGTGTGCATGCAGATGTGCGTGTGTTTTCTATAAAGGGAATAGATACAGAAAGTTTTAGTTTACCAATAAACGGTGCTAAATAAGGTACAAGGCAACCACAATGATACATCAACTGCACATTAAATAACTAAAGCACATGCCTAAACAGGAACTAGAGCAAGCATGAAAATAAACACATTTAGGCCAAACTTAAGTCATACAAAATTATATTTAAGCATCAAACAAAGGACTTTACATGGTCAATTACACACACACAGGAAAAACACAAAGAAGCAAATTCAGTCCTCTGCATGGTATAGCCACATACAAAAAGGCAAGCTGTGGGCACAGGTGCATATAATAAAATCTGTGAGACAGTTGTAATTGGCTAGAGATTGGGTGGGTGGAGCTTGGGACTAACAGGGAACTGAACAGGCTAAGAGAGGTGTGGCACTGCTTTGATGGTGCAGTTTAGGGGCACAAAAACTTCTCAACAGATTACATGTAATCTGGATTATCTAATCAGATTATAAAGTACTTGTAATTAGATTTTATGACATTTTAAAGTACTTATAATCAGACTACAGTTCCTTTTTTTTTATAATTATGTGATTACATATTATTCACACAATAGCAATTAATTATTCATCATTTACTGGTTCTCCCTCATTATTCTTTTTCATCTTTTAAATTGTCATTTCTAAAGAAGCCTAACACTTATGCATTCAGAATGTCTTCCAGTTTTGAGGGCATTCACACAAAGTCAGCTGGCTTTAATTACACAGAAAATTTAGAGGTCACACAGCATTTCACCACTGATTTACAAAACTTATTTCAATTTTAAGAAATGTTTTCTCAACATTTCAACATTGCATCAATTATTGATGAACACATTTATTTAATTGAATTATCACTTAGTGGGTTACTTAAACATGTATTTCTATGTCTATGGAATGCATTTGTCTTTCAAACGCATTAAACTGCATTTAAAGTTCACGTTATTTCTTATTTACATGTTATGCAGGGATTTTATTTTGATTGTTTTTATTTTAAAATGATTTTATTTTTACATTTTTTTATGATTTAATTAATTGTTAGCTTTTCATTAAACTCACAAACTCCCTGCAGTTCCTTTCACAAACTCCAGTTTAGAAAGCCTTGACGCAACATAATGTTTAATGCATTTCATGTTGTTAATCACAATGAATGGAATATATTTTATTTCTTTTATTATTATTATTATTATTATTATTATTATTATTATTATTATTATTATTATTATTATTATTATTATTTATATCAATATGGTATATGATTAGCATATTTAAATCAATGTGATAAATTAATTAGGTCAAATGCAATCTAAAAGTAATCAAAAAGTAGCAATCAAAAAGTGATTATATTACCTAAAATGGGCAATGTAATGGATTATGTTAAATTACTATCTACAATTTTTGTTATTGTAACTTGGAATCAGTAACGGACTACAATTTGTGAGTAATCTACCCAACACTGGCTATATAGACTGTGGATGCTCATCTTGCCCAGAGGCGGACAAAGTACACAACTTCATTACTTGAGTGAAAGTACAGATACTACTGGTCAAGTACTACTCCACTAAAAGTGAAAGTTGTAAAGACAGATTTTTACTTAGGTAAAACTACAGAAGTACATGTTTTTAAAAGTACTTAAGTATCAAAATTAAAAAGTAGAGTTTTATTGTCGCATTGTTGTATGCTTACAATACCTTATGCTACTAAGGCAACCTACTGAATACACTGATTAGCTTGTATTATCTTTGGAATTAAGACCTTTTACATTACAAAACCTACTGAAATTGAACAACTGAATTAAGAAAATCACCTTTATTTATTTTTTTTAATTTAACACTCCTACAACTACATTGAACTCATTTTAATACTTGTCTAAAAGTTACAAAGTTCTTTTTCAAAGAGATATTGAAGTCTATGATATGGTTCATTTTAGGCAAAGAAAGCAAACATTGAAAAGAAAACAAATCTTTAGTCTTTTCAGAAAACTGGAACATACTCTCTCAGTATGGCCATGGGTGTGCACGTTGCACCAAAGAACCGTCTTTTTGAATTTTGCCATCAACTGATCAGTGTTCATAAAATGCTCAGCAATCAGTAAACTTCGCAGCATGTGGCTAGGGTTAGGTATTGTTAATATGAAGAATATTTAAAAAAAAAATAAAAAAAATAAAAAAATTAAATACAGAATAAGATATTTGCCATCTCAAATTTAAATTTATTTGAATTGAGTTAATTTGATTATAGGAAAACAGATGTCACGGATCGGCCCGGCTCAGAACTCACCCAATCAAGAATCACCCCTCACCCAACTACTAACCACACTGTAAAAAATAAGTCCAATTTTAACTGTAAAATTTTGTAAAAACCCTACGGGGAAAACAATAAAATAAAATAAAATAAAATAAAATAAAATAAAATAAAATAAAATAAAATAAAATAAAATAAAATAAAATAAAAACTGTTAATAGGTTATCAGTAAGTTCCCGCACTATATACAGGGAAAAACTGTAAAAGATCTAACCTGTAGCAAATTAGCTCAAAAAGGGAATTGTATATAAATAATTACAATTAATTATGATTAATTACAATTATTTATATCGGCTGACAGTAATAACTGTAGCAGAGTTAAATTGCCATCAGCTGATCTGTTCGTCCAGCGAACATTCAGTGTAAATTCATATCAACTCTAAGAAAGGATATTTCCGTGGCCACAGAAAATACCTTCCTATTAATGCATTAGAGCATGTAGCAAGGGTCAAAATCGTAAAGGGACAATTATTTGCAAGGCAGAATCAGCAACTCATGTAATTTGTGCACAAGAGTTTTATTAACTAAACGCTAACACACATAACTAATCTAAACAAACAAACGAATAACATACACTCACGCATACATACAAAGTGGAGCTAAAGTGGATGAATGAAGCCATTAGAGAAAACAGAGAATGCAGTTATGGAAAGAGTCAGTTAACCACCTGAGTAAAACCATCAGCGCCGTTTATAACGGGGTCTATAACTTATACTAAACCTCTGTTTCGTTTAGTTAAATGTAATATACTTGCACTGCCTTGATCTTGACGAATGTCCAGAATGCGGTCTCGGATGAAAGTCTTGATGGTTTCAAGGTTTTGGACTTGCAATCACGTTCTTCCTGGTTTGAAGAGTGATGAATTCCAAAGATGTTTTGATTCAATGGTGATTGGGAGCTTCTTCCCAGGTGAAAAGTGAAGAAGCGTTAAGAGACATCAGCTAAGATCCAAGAATCTTTGTTTGAATGGAAAGACAAGGCCGTAAAGCCTGGCACAAAAACTTAATGGTCCAGAAGAGTTCTAGCTCACATCTTCCTCATCCTCTTAGGATCTAACAGAACCACAGACTGGGTCTTTGTGGTCAAGAGTCATCTCCCAGGCTGGGGAGATCACTCACGGCTCTATGTTGGGGGCCCGCCGGGTGCACCCAGCAATCAGAAGATAGCAGAAGAGCTTTTTGCAGAAGAAGTTTTTGCAGAAGAGTTTTTTTTTTAGAAGAGCGAGCCGGACCTGTGTGTGTGAGAGCTTTATCTGGTATAGAGGTCACACCTCTGGGGAGTCAAAGAGCCAATGGACTCCAGTTTCTTTGGAGGGAAGGTTTTATGACTCTTTGTCTCTGAGCATGGTAATTTGCATGGGGTTGGATTAATAGTTGATATACAAACTATTAAAGATTCTTAGAACACTTATATGTTGCATCGGTAGCAACATATAATATACATTCTCAATTAGTTCATCCAAAGACGAATTGATAGAGATCAAACATGATATAAGTGAGGTAATATTAACTCGTGATCTATCATAAGCATGCATAAAACAAGATACAGTGCAAAAGACAATATACACGAAGAGTAACAATATACACAATGACCTGAGGAAGTGTGTGTTCATTCAAAGAAAGGTTTTTCAATGAATTAATTAGAGAAGAGTCCATTCTTATGTGCCTTAATGTTTCTTTCCTAAGGGAAAATGAGGTGAGTGTTGCTCGGCCCGCATTCCTTAGAGCAATAAAACTAGTGTTATCAGGTTGGTTGCTATGGAACCGGGGTGGGGGCCTGGAGTCATCCACAGACATACGGCACCCAGAATGTGTGTTGGGTGAGGGGTCTGTGACTGTTTTAATCTAAATCTAATCTATTTGTTAAATCAATGTTAGAACAAATGTGTGTCTGATTGGTCCAAATGCTACAAACCAGATCTAAAGATCTAATTACATTTCATGTAATTTTACAGTAAAATGCTGTTAATTGTACAGTTTTTAGAAGTAAAAAGGAACAAATCAATGGATAATTTACAGTCAAAAACTGTAAACTGATATTCCCAGAATTCCCTGCATGACACTCCACATTTGAAAGTATTTTGTTCAAATAATCATGTTTTTAAATAGATTTTGTTATCAGTTATGTTACATTTTCTGTTGTTTAATGAAAGTTTAGTGCATTATTTAAGTATCATGTGTTAGTGTTTTGTGTTTGTATTAATGACTCTTGTGGCGAAGCTACTTTTGATGAGCTTTGATTCTTCATGTGGCTTTCTCTTTTACCATCTACATTATTATGGTGGTTGGCAGTATGTTAAAGGTACAAAACAGATTTGTTGAATTTACTGATTTACATTCAAATTTTCTTGTTTGTAAATTACAGTTTTATACTGTAAAATTTACAGTTTTTGGCGTAAATGTGTTTACAGTTTTTCTGTATTTTTTTTTTTACAAAATTATTCTGGCAACCACAGCTGCCAAAATTATTTTGTAAAAACTGAATCACTCATCAGCACTGCTACTTAAACATCTCGTCTCACCTCATTGTCCAGTCCCGTTCATTTGAAGTTTGCTTACCTGTTCTCCTGATCCCCAGTGATATATCCCCAGCGAATATCTCCAGAAATTTCCTTCAGCATGTCTTCCCTTCCTTGTGTAACCTGTGTTGTTTGTTCAAGATTATCTGAATACTTCCACGTATGATGGAGCGTGTGCTAACTCTCCATCTGTTTCCTCGTCCATGATCTCCTGCAATTGCAAACAAGGAAAGTCTGGTTTACATTCTCATCATCTAGTCTCCAACATAGAACTATTACTTACCTGACATGACCTGCCATTTCTTGCCATTGCTCATACCTGTCACTAAAAGCCAGTTTGCTTCTTCAGTCTGTGTCCACATTCTGTAACAGAAGACCAGAACAGAACTGTCAACAGTATGAGCTCCCCTGGGCCCATTCCAGGAAATCGTGGATACTCTCAAGCGAGTCCTCACCTCACTTTCTCCACTCCATCCACCGTCACTTCCACAACCACTCCACCTGCAATCATCGCAATGGATTTCTTCTCCAGTGTCCATTGGCCCTGTACATGGAGCCGTATTGCTTTACCACAGAGTAATCCAAGATTTCTTTCATCATTTCATAACATCTGTTCCTAAAAGCCGAAAAATGCTCCTTCCATCTGTTCTTAGTGCAGTTCCTTGGTTATAACATCAGCAAACACTGCATCCAGATGGACGAGGGGAAAGTTGAAGCCATTAAAATATGGCCCACACCCACCAACATGAAAGAACTGCAACGCTTCCTAGGGTTCACAAACTTCTACTGACACTTCATTCAAAACTACAGCTCCATTACCAGTCCATTGACAAATCTAAACAGAAATAAGCCCAAGTCTCTGTCCTGGATTCCAGCTGCCATGGAGGCAGGGCCGGTGCTGGCTAAATGGGTGCCCTAAGCAAAATTGTATTGTTGTGCCCCCTCCCCCAGGTATTATGGATTAAAAAAAATAAAATAAAAAATCATCTACTATAGGAGTTTAAAATAGAGCTTTAATAAAATATAAAAGTAAATAAATAAATCAATTGTAATTAAATTGTATTATTTACAAATTACAATTGTAGCTCTAGACAGTTACCTATGGCTATTATTGTATTAATATAGTTGTCTGATTGATTTTGTAGTCTCAAGCATCCAGAAATCACACAAAAGAAAATTAAGCAGTTTTACTACAATAAAACCATGGTTAATTATTGTAAGGGTTGTGATGTCCACATGTTTTTGTTGAAGAAATTATAGAGGCTGTAGCATTTCTATCGCAAAAAGATGGCCAAAAATGAAAGATTAAGTGGATATTTGAATTAGCATGAATGTTTGGTCAATATTAAAGGACTTGATCGTCCTTGTTTAACAGCATCAATTACCAGACCTTTGGTTCCCTTTGCAGGCATTTATAATAATATGTAGTGTACATAAATTGTTTATTTTGTATTACATTATGTATTTTAACAGTGTTATTCAATGAAACCATATAATTAGTAATTAACCAATCTTTATTGCCTCATTGTTTTATATAATGCATTTTAAGTCATTTTAAAGGCTGTTGTTGGCTTAGGTCTGATTTTATAACCACAAAATCTTAATACTTCATTGTAAACTATTATTTGAAGTAACAAGTAGTTACCATCCATGGCTACAAGAACTATGATTTTTGGTTTTTATTCGTAGTAAAACCATGGCTAATTTCCATAAGGGAACATGGAAACTCAGAAAGAATAGATGCATTGTTGATGGTTAAATTAGCCTATTACCGACATTAAAACAGGTTATTAATGTCAACAACCAAAAAAGTTTCACAGGATTATGAATGTACCTGAAAGTGATGAATGGGATTCATCTTTTTTTCTTTCTTTTCTCGGCGCCGGATTGCTGATGTCTTTTCACGAGCATAGTTGTCCATCAATTATGATCATTTGCATTCACGGGCACAGATACGGTCACGGGCGCATCATGTGACACAGCAGCCACAACGGCATTTACTTTTTCCCTTTTTATTTGAAACATTCCCAAACGCATGAACTAGGCTATATCATGAAATATCTTGATTCTCACCTTTATAGATTGTTAGTTGATCTATAGTGGGCGATGGTCAAAGTAACCTAATAACGTAATCTATTAACTATGCATAAATACTAGGATTTAACATTGAAAGTTAATGTGAATAAAAACATTGTAAGTTAGGCTACTAATCATAACATATTCATTGTAGGCTACAGAAAGAGAGCAAAGAACATTTCCATAAAGAACATTTTCACTGACAGTCTAGAGTTCAAGCACTCTCAAAAACATCCATTAAAATCACTGGAGCTGTTTACACTATGAATATCTTACTTACAGATTCGCAAACACATTTGCACTTTGTTGTTTCTGATGAGAGAATTCGCCAGAAAGATGTATTCAGTCAGCGAGCGAGTGAAGAAAAAAACTGCATTTTAGCTATGCCGATGACTTATCTGAACGCTTCTGATTGGTCATTTCGTTCATAAGCTCAACAGCATCGTGTGTGATTGGTTATAATGTGCAGCGCTGTACAAATGTGTCTGTTTCTGGCTCAGTGCCAGCCAGCGAATGCAGATTTGAATTTAGCAGCTGATGATATGACGCGCTGAGCGTTCTAATCAGGCCAATGTAATTGTATTAAATATAGAAAATATTAATCGAAATTAAAAAGCTATTTTTTGTCTTTTGGAAGCTGCATTCAAAATCCACTTGGCTCAAAAATCTGCACGTGCCCCCGCACTTTGAATGGGCATTCAGGTTTAGATTTTTATTTATGTATATGTTCATTTTTTTATAGAGAAATCAGTATTGGTATCAGTGATACTGGCCTTCAGTCATAAAAAAAAAATGCCATTAAACATATATATGTGTGTGTATGTGTGTGTGTGTATATATGTGTGAATATATATATATATATATATATATATATATATATATATATATATATATATGTATATATATGTATATGTATATGTATGTATATGTATATGTATATATATGTATATATATGTATATGTATATATATGTATATATATATATATATGTATGCATATGAATGTATATGTATGTATATGTGTATATATATATATATATATATATATATATACATATATATATATATATATATATATATATATATATATATATATATATATATATATATATATATATATATATATATATATATATGTGTGTATATTCAGCATGTGGAGGTTTTCCACAAACATTAGATGACATTAATAACATTAATATATATATTTAATAACATTAATATGTATATGTATGAGGTGCCAAACAGGAAATAATTATATAAAAATCTGAATATATAAATGTAAATCTGAATATATAGTTATAAGTATGAATATATAAATGTAAATCTGAATATATAGTTATAAGTCTGAATATATAAATGTAAATCTGAATATATAGTTATAAGTCTGAATATACAGAAGTAAATCTGAATATATAGTTATAAATCTGAATATACAGAAGTAAATCTGAATATATAGAAGTAAATCTGAATATATAGTTATAAGTCTGAATATATAAATGTAAATCTGAATATATAGAAGTGAATCTGAATATATAGAAGTAAATCTGAATATATAGAAGTAAATCTGAATATATAGTTATAAGTCTGAATATATAAATGTAAATCTGAATATATAGTTATAAGTCTGAATATATAAATGTAAATCTGAATATATAGTTATAAATCTGAATATATAGAAGTAAATCTGAATATATAGTTATAAGTCTGAATATATAGAAGTAAATCTGAATATATAGTTATAAGTCTGAATATATAAATGTAAATCTGAATATATAGTTATAAATCTGAATATATAGAAGTAAATCTGAATATATAGTTATAAGTCTGAATATATAAATGTAAATCTGAATATATAGTTATAAGTCTGAATATATAAATGTAAATCTGAATATATAGTTATAAATCTGAATATATAGAAGTAAATCTGAATATATAGTTATAAGTCTGAATATATAGAAGTGAATCTGAATATATAGAAGTACATCTGAATATATAGTTATAAGTCTGAATATATAAACGTAAATTGTGAATATATGGCGGTAAATCTGAATGTATAGTTACAAATCTAACACTAACACTAGTTTTCTTTTTTCTATTCTATCTACTTGTTTCTTTAAAAAAAAAAAAAAAAAACCACTAGGTTTCTTTATTCTATATTCTATCTACTTGCTACATGTACTGCATTAGGCTAACCGAGACTTGTCATAGTGCTTGCATGTTGTTGCTCTTTTGTTGGTTTTGATTGCTTCTGTTGTCCTCATTTGTAAGTCGCTTTGGATAACAGCATCTGATAAATGACTAAATGTTAATATAATGTAAATATATGTGATGTGATCTGGGAAAACCCGTCGGATGTCGCACTGGGACATTTTCAGGAAATTCGAAAAATAAGTCGAATGTCAATTTTTTTTTTTTGGTCAAAATTAGGTTTTTATTAAAATATTATTCTATAACATCTTGTCTATCGTCTCTGAAAATATCTTGGCAAAATGCACTTGTTTAGTACAGAAAAATAGCGATATATTGCAGCAAGCAGAAAAGACTGTGTCTTTCTCTTATGTTAAGGACGCGCTGAGGAGGTGCTTTCTCTTAACGCCACAAAAACTGTTAACCTATCAAAATAAACCACGTAACATATATAATAAAGTTGGATCAATGCACATTTTCCGCCAGTCCTGTGTAAACTATGGCATGCAAAGTTAGTTAGTTAGTTTGTTTGTTTATGTATGTATGTATGTGTGTATGTATGTATGTATGTATGTATGTATGTATTTATTTATTTATTTATTAAGTAAATAATAATTTATTAAGTATTAAGTATATTATGATATGGCGGAACACGAGAGAACAGTCTGAAGTAACGTTAACTGCTCACTTAAACGATCTTGCACATCTCAGTCTGCTCAATCTTGGTGATGGTAGTGCCCTACACGATGTTATAATGGACTATCAAAAGTTCAGAGTCTATGCCCATCATGATAAACAACGGAAAACTGTCCTCTTCAGGGTAACGTTAGTCTGTTTGTGTAATGATGCAGAATAGCGCTCCTGACAGACAGCTCTCGTTAAACCCGTGAAGTGAAAGTGAAACCCGTCTCCCTTTAAACCCGTTTTTCTCAAAATTCCATTCCTGAAAATAATAGCTATACGCCAACTTCAGATAGCCATAACTTTTGTTACATTCAAGCTATGGACAAAATAAAAACAGTTTTGAAAAGGGCTTGAACCCAGATTCCATGGTATCAAAACCTAAAAAGGTCAAATTTCACCATGTGTTGGGTTTTCCTATATCGCATCATATATTCAGATTTACATTTATACATTCAGATGTATAACTATATATTCAGATTTACTTCTATATATTCAGATTTATAACTATATATTCAGATTTACATTTATATATTCAGACTTATAACTATATATTCAGATTTACATTTATATATTCAGACTTATAACTATATATTCAGATTTACTTCTATATATTCAGATTTATAACTATATATTCAGATTTACTTCTATATATTCAGAATTACTTCTATATATTCAGACTTATAACTATATATTCAGATTTACATTTATATATTCAGACTTATAACTATATACTCAGATTTACTTCTATATATTCAGATTTATGACTATATATTCAGATTTACTTCTATATATTCAGATTTACTTCTATATATTCAGACTTATAACTATATATTCAGATTTACTTCTATATATTCAGATTTATAACTATATATTCAGATTTACATTTATATATTCAGACTTATAAATATATATTCAGATTTACATTTATATATTCAGACTTATAAATATATATTCAGATTTACTTCTATATATTCAGATTTATAACTATATATTCAGATTTACTTCTATATATTCAGAATTACTTCTATATATTCAGACTTATAACTATATATTCAGATTTACATTTATATATTCAGACTTAAAACTATATACTCAGATTTACTTCTATATATTCAGATTTACTTCTATATATTCAGACTTATAACTATATATTCAGATTTACTTCTATATATTCAGATTTATAACTATATATTCAGATTTACATTTATATATTCAGACTTATAACTATATATTCAGATTTACTTCTATATATTCAGATTTATAACTATATATTCAGATTTACATTTATATATTCAGACTTATAACTATATATTCAGATTTACATTTATATATTCAGACTTATAACTATATATTCAGATTTACTTCTATATATTCAGACTTATAACTATATATTCAGATTTACATCTATATATTCAGATTTATAACTATATATTCAGATTTACTTCTATATATTCAGATTTACTTCTATATATTCAGACTTATAACTATATATTCAGATTTACATTTATATATTCAGATTTATAACTATATATTCAGATTTACATTTATATATTCAGACTTAACTATATATTCAGATTTACTTCTATATATTCAGATTTACATGTATATATTCAGATTTACATTTATATATTCAGACTTATAACTATATATTTAGATTTACATTTATATATTCAGATTTATAACTATATATTCAGATTTTTATATAATTATTTCCTGTTTGGCACCTCATAGTATATGTGTATATGTGTATATATATATATATATATATATATATATATATATATATATATATATATATATATATATGTATATATATATATATATATTTATATATATATATATATATATATATATATATATATATATATATATATATATATATATATATATGCGTATATATATATATATATATATATATATATACATACTGTATATACATTCAGCATGTGGAGTTTTTCCACAAGCATTAGATGACATTAATAACTGAAGTGCCATCAAGATTGCATTGAATTTAAATACATATTTTTGATAGAAGAACTAGAGTTCTTCCATGATAGAAGAACACTTAATGTCCCAGACTGGTCTAATGTAATCCAAAATATAATGTTTCTGCGTGATGTTATAAAGCTATTTTAAAACAATATGTTTGTGTGGCAGAATGGCAGCATTAAAATCTGTTTGCAGTCTTAACTGATTTGAGAGTATAGCATAGATTTGAGAAATGTGTCCAACCAAAAAAAAAAAATATATATATCAAGACAAATTTGACATGCAATTGAATACCTTTCTCTTCCTGTCATTATACAGTAAGTCCAATTCAACATCCTATGCATGATGCAAATCAACAACATGATTCAGTCACCACATAGTCAGTTTCCACATGTGATGCTTTGGATGATGTCATCAAAAGTGTTGCTGGGTCATATACCTGCTAATTAAACAAAAGTGCATACATACAGAATCTCTGTCTTTGTCTCTCTTTCTTATAAGGTTGAGTCTTCACCACCTGCTCCCATAGCTTCAGTTCATACACAAATAATAGCTGCAACTCCTTGAGCTGTTGTCATGGCAACTGCACAAGACATCGTCAGAGGCAAGAAGAGAAATGTTATGGTACCCGGTCATTATGATTTGCATGGGGAATGAACTGTGTACAAGCGTGTTCCTGAGTACAACACATCTTAATCTGCTGCAGCATGTGTTTGTAGCCACTGCAACCAAGTTTAGTTCCTGTTTGTTTCTAACAGAACCCCATAAGCCATTTACACAGAGTTCTAATCTAAACCACATCGATTCATTTTGAAAATACGAAAGCTGTAAAAAAAAGTCCCAAATGTCCCTGAAAAATACTGCCTATGGTAAAAGAAAGACAATAGCCCTTTTTTCTGCTTAGTATCCAAAGAGCTATCATAACTACTTGAACGTGTGGTGTCCAGAGATATATTCACTTTTCTTTTACTGGCAGTAAAATGGTGGGGGGGGGATGTTTTAAAAGTGATTTCAACAACATTGTTCCTCTGTTCCATTATAGATGTGAATTTTGCTATTGTTTTACATTTCTAGTGATTTTTTAAAACTATATCTTGATCTGGATTAATGTTTTATTTTTTTCTTCTTCTTACAATAGGCTGAAAAATCGGTGGTTTAGTCTTATTTGCTTTCTTCCCAGCATGCACTAAAGGGTGCTAAAGGAACAATTTGCATGAAATGATTAAAATCTGCATAAAATCTGACACTTCACATAATTCCACAGTCAAATAGGAAAGACACTTGTCTTATTCTGGTTAATTGTTTACTTGTTGCTTTGGATTTTTACTATCAAAAACAATTTTGCATTTTGACCCCACAAATTTAACAATTAGGGCTGATGTTTTCTCAGTAACTACAGTTCCTAGGTTAACGCTTTGTACAGCAGTTGTATTATCAGCTAATTTACTCAATAGTAAACTAGTGTCATGGTATAACAATTTATCAATCAATGATAAACCAGTAAAACCCTGTTTGAATTCATGTTTGATAGCTTTGGTGTTCTCTCACTCCCATTTACATCTCTGAATAGTAAAAGAAGATCAATATTATATTTTTGACCAATATAAGACATGGAGGTTATAAGCAGAGGTCCAATAGAATGCATTTGAGCTAAAAACAAAAAAACAAAAACAAAAACAAAAAAAAAACTTCTTAGCAATGCAGAAATGCGTGGATCATACTTGACAAATTTTCTGTACATAGTACAGTTTACTGTACATACAAAATATAAAACAAAGTGACAACAAATCAGCCAATAAATGCAGCTATAGATCTTTTCTGAACTATTTTTGCAGTGATTTTTTGTTTACTTAAATGCAATAATTGTAGCTATAATGTTCCATGATAAAAGCAGACGCGAGTGGAATCAAATGCTTTCTTGACAAATTCAGCAGGAACTTATCAGTAAAATTAAAGCCTTTACAAACTTTTCAACGCATTACTTTGTTTTTATTTACATAACACACAACACTGGCATTCATAAAGTGTGTGGAGATTGTTAACTTTAATGATTGTCTTTAAATTGATTCTAAAAAAACAGCATTACCTGCACTCCGCATAACAATTTTAATCAGTATTTGTGTTGCTCATTTTCCATTTTCATTTCTCAATTTAACTTACAGCAAATAAACTGAAACTCAAAAACAGACCTAGAACATTCCAAACAACCTTAAGCATCTATTTTGGGGAAAAAAGGGCAATGCAACATTTGGTTTGTACAATATAAATTTTCCAGTTGTGGTTCATAGATGCTGCTGTATCAAACATCTACAAGTCCATTTAGAAAAGTAAGGGTGCTTTTGAATGACCACAAAGAGCTGTGACCTTCCATAAAGAGATTGTGAAATCCTTCAAAAGCACTTTGATTTAAACAAACAAATCCACAGTTACTGAGCTGGTGCTCCGTTTTAGGTGGACGTTTGAAAGCTATCACAGTTTGAAAGCAGTCAATAAAGATTTACTCAAGTCTTTTGCTTCTCCAGCTGTTCTCACACGTTCATAGCCCAGGATGGCCATTGCATGATGGCAGTACTCCTCCACTTGTTTTATCTGTTGAATACTCAACACTGTTCTCCATGCACTGGCCGCCTGTGTCGCGTTCCTGGCAGACACAATAAATGGCTTTGAAGAAGAGCTTGTGCCATTCGTCATGTTAAGAGCAAAAGAATCGATGTCAAGGTTGGCACTGAGATTAGCAAATTGATAAACATTCCGGAGCGTTTTGACAGGGTTTTCCACCAGATCCTCATAGCGCACCGCCAGGTATTTCCCTTTCAGCCAGCCGGGCGGATTTAAGGCAGTCCTCAGGCTCCTGTATGTCCGATCACATATCACCTCCATAGCTCCAACCGAATGGTAATCTGCTCCGTCCTTTTTGCTAATTTTGTGGCCAGGATCCACAAAGGGTATCCGACGCAGTTTGGGATCCCTGCTTCGGACCACCTGTAAGTTCTCACGAATCAACCCATGCCTCGATTTGATCCTGGAGTTGGCCACGGCTCTGGGATCTCGCACAAGGTGAATCACTTTGAGATCCAGAGACGGATCCTCCATAAGGGGTGCCAAAACATTGACGTCCAGAACCCGGACCCCTTTTATGACTATAGTGTTGTACTTAAGGCATTCTTCTTCTAAGAGCTTGAGGCTTTGTGGAGGACATTTTTTGCACACTTTGTCATCCACCATCCCAACCACTTCTTTCCTATAAGCGGAGCAAAGAGGATACGAGCAGATGACTTTATTTAGTGTGGCCCCAAAAAGTCCAAGGGAGGTGAAGTTTTTGCCTCCAGGGCTGTTGTACAGCTGAAAAACTGAAAGATCACAGCGGTACAGCGAGCTTAGCATATCCCTCGCTGCTCCCTGTAAGGACACAGCATCGCCTGGGTACAGCTTTTGCCAGATGTGCCACATCGGTTCATACAGAAAGAAAACCTCTGGGTGTTGATTAAACAGCTCTCCGAAAAAGGATGAACCAGACCTCCATGTGGTCAAAACATATACAAGCTGTCTCTTCTTAGCAAGAGATGGTCTGTAAAGGAATCGAATGTCTGACCTGCCCTGATATGTAGTGCTTCTCATCTGGAGATTACACTGTTGAGGTTCTTTAGTCCACCTGTAGTTAGCCAAGTTCAGCATGGTAAGAACTAACAGCAGAAAATACGCTATAAACAGTACGATTCTTTTTCTCCGCAACACTTTCATTACGATTCCAGGCTGGGTGATTATTTTAGTGGGATGATTCCGATATGTTTTGAGATTTCTGCCATAAACACCATTATTTTCCCCTAGTGCAGGCAACTGAAGTTGTAGGAACTGGTTGCTTCTCATCTGTTGAAGGATAGAGTGGCATTGAACCACTCAGTCACACTGGATGAGCAACTGCACAAACGCTATTAATTCAACTGATGTTTTCATGCAAGCAAACTTTGTTCTTAATGAAAACCCAAATGTGATCTCGTTTGCCGACAAACATTCAATATCCATCACATCCACAGTCCAATCGCGTGCATAGCTGAATGTAGCCTTACTGCAGTGCGCAGAATCTCCCCTCAGTCCTCAGAAAAATATCGCGAACGTTTACAATATCATATCCGTTTGTACATCCATCAACAGCGACCGTTACAGAAATCCTTTTAGCAGCGATTGCCTATAATGTGGCTCCTGTGAAGATGGAGAACCACTACAGTAGTGGAACAGACATCATTATTATATTATAACCGCATCAGCGTCGTGAATGCGGTCAGGATGCGTTCATTACTCTGCAAACATCCGCCGGCGTCTTGTTTTCCAGTCGCGTGTCGTGATGCGCGTGTTTCTGCCGATGTGGCGTCTGTCTCCGGCTGCAACTGTACTGAACTGATTCAGTCTCGGTCTGGGGTAATAAAGACCCTCCCCTTCTCCACAGCCAGTGGAAATGCACCGGTGCTTTCGCCACTTCAAACTCCCCCACCACATTATTTGCAGTGAACAGCAAAACAGTCGAGATGACTGAACACAGTGAACACAGCAAGAGCGGCTGTGAACGCGAAAACTGCACGACAGTGTCACTTAAAAAAAAAACAAAAAAAAAAAAACAAAACAAAAAAATAAAACCTTAAGAATTATATGTCATTGAAAGACACAACTTGGATTAAAATACTACAGGAAACAGGTATTCATTTCCACTTCTTATTATTTATTTATTTATTTATTTATTTATTTTTTCTCCCTAGTCACAATAATGGAATTTTAACATGATTCCTACTGGAATTTCTGTCACAATTTTGAACCTAAAGAAAATAATAATAATAATAATAATAATAATAATAATAATAATTATTATTATTATTATTATTATTATTATTATTATTATTATTATTATTATTATTATTATTATTGTTTTGTTGTTGCTGTTGTTATTATTATTATTATTTTTCAATGACTTATTAGAGTATTATGCTATTGGATATTGCAAAATTATTACCAGAACTCTTCTATTGTTCACTGACTGTGAATCACAAAATCATTTGTCATGTTTTATAATAGTAGACTATCCCTGTATAGAGAATTGATTCCAAACAAAAATTGGGATTTTTTATTTTTTTTTGACTAGTCTAATTAAATTTCAAAATGCCAAAACAATTTTCAGGCAGTTGCAGGCATATAAACACAACAATATAAGAAAGTATTTAAACCAAGCAGAATACATTTGTCAGTTTATATAGTTTTATTTTTATTTAGTTCAAGTTCAAGTTGCTTTATTGGCATGCCATTTGTGTTACAGTATTGCCAAAGCATTTTAGATGTGTAAAATACAGAACATGATTACACCATCAAAGTAAAAAAGGAGACAATAAATGAGTAATAAATGAGAGAAAATAAATAGATAAATACAATAAAATAAAAATAACAACAACAGACACTATTTCTAATATTAGTAATAATAATTACAATTATATATATGGAAGAATTTTTCGGACTATTTTCAAATAGAATTGCAAATTGTATTTTCAATTGCGTTTTCCATATGTGGACACATAAATTGTGACATAATCCAAATGCAATTGCAAATCTTGCATTACCATTTGCATTTTTGCTTTCGTGAACACACAGTGACTGCCAAATTTCAAATGAAAAAGCAAATTCTATTTTCAACTGTATTTCCCATGTCTTACGAGTTATGAGCCTGTCATATTTAAATAGCAATATTAATTACCACATTTGCTTTTTCACTCTCTCTGCGCCGCGCATATAACCTGCCAAAACTCAAAAGGAACGTCTCAGGTTACATATCGTCGCTGTCGGGCGGAAACCTCCTATGTCCAAATTTTGTCAATTTCATATTTTTTTCACAAATCGATGCTATTGGTCAGTCCCCACGTGGGTCTGTTATTTTTACAAATTAATAACCAATCTAAAGTGTTGAAAATAGCTTGAGCGCAAATCTCTTAACTCCATTGGACACTTAAACTGTCTGAGAATCCTCATAACTCCGCATCTTCTTCACTCCGCTGGAGCCTCGCGGCTTTATGTCTCCTCAACAGACACGTGCAGAAGGGGGGGCTTTGGGGGCTCAAGCCCCTGCCCTTTATCAAAATTATTCAAAAGTGAACCTCTCAGACAAATAGCAATGATATTGTAATCAATAAAACAAAATGAATTTGAATTATAATTAACATGACAATGTGCACAAAACGGTAACTAATCGCTCAAAAGTCGGAAAATTCCTGTTTATTTTTATATATCTGTCAATCTGAGGCTGTTATGGGTTGCGTGTGTTTTGCTCGACTGACTGATATTCCGCAGTCTGTTCAGAAACCAGGCTCTCAAGCATATATGGTTCTTTCAGTGAATAGATCGAGGGGAAGGAAAGAAAATAAACCAAACAATATTTTAAACTTTTTTTCCCATCAGTAATCAAAGTTAGTGTGTCGATTTAATTAAAAAAATCCATATATTATATAGTTTAGAGAATATTACATAATTCATCAATGCCCGTTTGTCATGTATAATACACCAACCAATCATGATCTGACACATTTCATTGGACAATAATGTGAATTGGAGCAGACATTTTCCGTTCATATTCATAAATCGGTTGAAAATTACATGGGGCAGACAAGCTTATTTGAAGAGCGATCTGGATCTGCGGTTTGTCTCATTTTATAAATCAAATTGCATCGCTGAGAAAATGGATGCTTGTGTATGAAGCACCGTTTACTATTTCATGAAACTATCATAATTAATGAAGCCCAAGTGCCACCTACAGGCCTATTATGTGAAGTGTAGGCTGGCGAAATGGTGACATGAAAGGATTTTATCATATTACCATTTTTGATAATTATGCAGCATTATGAAAGTGTCTTATGCTCATCAAACATGCATTTATTTTATCAAAAATACAGAAAAACTGTAATATTGTGAAATATTATTACAATTTAAAAGCATGTTTATCTATTTTAATATACTTTAAAATATCATTTATTTCTGTGATCAAAGCTGAATTTTCAGCATCATTACTCCAGTCTTCGGTGCATGATCCTTCAGATATAATATGCTGATTTATTATCAATATTGGAAACAGTTGTGCTGCTTATTTATTTATTTATTTATTTATTTATTTATTTTTGGAAACTTTTTTGGGGTTCATTGATAAATAAAAAAATAAAAAGAACAGCATTTATTCAAAACCTCAAGCTTTTCAATGTATATTGTTACAAAATATATATTTTAAATAAATGCTGTGCTTTTTAAACTTTTTATTAATCAAAGAATCCTGAAAAAAGTATCACAGGTTTCCAATATTGATAATAAATCAGAATTGCATAAAATGTATTTTAAAGTATATTAAAAATTTGATCAAATAAATGCAGGCTTGATGACCATAAATGACTTCTTACAAAAATATAAAATAGTAATGTATCCAAACTTTTGACCTATATATATATATATATATATATATATATATATATATATATATATATATATATATATATATATATATACAATTTTTTTTTTTTTACATTGCCCCTATTTTACATTTGAGCCCCTGCCTCTGAGGAACTCTCTGCACGTCCCTGCTCCTCAAGACTGAAAGTCGCAACGAATCCTCGTTGAGCAACACGTCCTCTGAGGTAAATGAGTTTAGGAAGATGTATGTAACCACAGTCGTTAGCTTTGGTTTACTACTGAAGCCTTTTCTCTTGTCAAAAGGCTCAACGCGACTGCCGACTTTGTTTGCGTGCAGATTAATTTCCGCCTAGTTAGTTTATCGTTTTATTTTGGTATTGCATCACTCATAGCTCTAACGTTTAAAATAGAGTTTAGGAAGATGTATGTAACCACAATCATTAGCTTTGATTAGCTCTTAAAGCCTTGTCTCTTGTCAAAAGGCTCAACGCGACCGCAGACTTTGATGAACACTGCTGGCAGCAGCGGCGTCTGTGTTCTTAACATTCTTATCAATGACAGCGTAATCTCGTATCTCCCTGCTCCCAAGTCATAAATCTCGTATCTCCGATTAAACATGATTTTGGGGAAATGTTGTCTTAATATTGGTACACAACAGTATATGATAGCAATATAAGTTATAATACCAACTTTAACGATACAATGTTTAATAACTCAAAAAATATGCCGTTTTTTTAATTTCCTGAAAAATAATGGTTTTGGAGATACGAGGATTCCGCCCGACAGCAACGATATGTAACCATGGTTCCCTGAGTAGGGAACGAGACACTGCGTCCTCTAGGGGTCGCTATGGGGAACGCCGTTAGCGTGACCCGTGTCTGAAGCATACATACAAAAACACCACATGTTGGCCGGCGACAACCTATGACGTCACTACCGGCGCAACCACAGTATAAAGGGGCGCCGGGAAAATACGTCATCCACTTCTTCGTCTGAAGCTTGCGTCCGAAGCATGGCACAAAGCCTAGAGGACGCAGTGTCTCGTTCCCTACTCAGGGAACCATGGTTACATACATAACCTGAGACGTTCCCTTTTGAGGGAACTTCGAACTGCGTCCTCTAGGGGTCGCTATAGGGAACGGAATACCCACGCCACCATGTTGAGGGGAGTGCAAGTCAAGCACAAAGGCGAGCACTAAGTACCAACTCTGCCAGGCTAAGGGAGTTGCCCCTGGGACGGTTAGATGGCTGTCAGTGACATTATCCCCTACGGCCAAAGACCCAAGCTGAATACCCTAAAAAACTTACCTGTTAAGGGCTGGGAATCCCAGACCCAGGGTAGAGCTCGAAGGCTTAGAATCATAAGAAAAGAATCCTTTAAGGGGATACGGCCAAGTGCCTAGGATAGTAGCTAGGTCCTGGCCTGTGACCCAGGGGCTACCGCTTGCTCTGCACGAGCTCGCTGAGGGAACTGTCTCAACAGGTCCTTGATAATAACCCACTATTCAATTCCAGAAATTTCTGGGAGAAATAGGTAGAGTGGAGCCCAAGGCGAAACCGGGGCCTAACCAACCCAAAGAAAGGGCACGAAGCCGCAGCGTGTAACCCATACCGTACGGGATTTTAGAAAGAACGCAAAATACTTGATGTGCGATCTTACCACAACGTGGCTTTGAGAAAGTGCACAGAGGCTTAGCGTGCACACCCTATTTTTTTTTCTTCCCAGAAATTTTTTGGGAGAAATAGGTAGCGTGGAGCCCAAGGCGAAACCGGGGCCTAACCAACCCAAAGAAAGGGCACGAAGCCGTAGCGCGTAACCCATACCGTACAGGATTTTAGAAAGAACGCAAAACACTTGATGTGCGATCTTACCACAACGTGGCTGTGAGAAAGTGCACAGAGACTTAGCGTGCACACTTACCATAACATGGATTTGAAAACCTGAAATCGTGACTCACAGAGCTCTAGGGAGTGGAGAACTCAATTCTCAGAATGAGAGGGAAGCTCCAACGCTCAGGGAGGGGCAGCATGCTCGTAAGAGACCCTCGGAGTGAGGGGAGCACTGCTGAACTCACCATGAGATCAGCCTAAAGGGGAGGACGGAAAAATGGGCCTGACCCCCTGGCATGGCTGCACGGTGGATCCCACAGAGCAGAGAATCCAATTCTCAGGCTGAGAGAGAAACTCAAATGCTCGGAAGGGAGCAGCATGCTCATAGATGACCCTCTATGGTGAGGGGAGCAATGCTAGCTCGACCAACAAGGAGAGCAACCTAACAGGGAGGCATAGAGAGGCCTAACAATCTGAGGCTGCTGAATAACAGCTCTGGAAAGCAGAGAACTCACCTCTCAGAATGAGAGGGAACTCAGACGCTCAAAAAGGGAGCGGCATGCTCATAGGCGACCCTCTATGGTGAGGGGAGCAATGCTAGCTCGACCACTGCCTGAAAAACCTCGGTAAGCCCTCCAGAGAGGCTGCTCAAGGGCTCAGGGAGATCGCTACTTAAAAATCCTCAGTTATTATTTTTTGAAGGGGAGCAGTCCCTGAGCTAGCACATAGATATCCTCAGATAGCCATGCACCTAGGAAAGTAAAAAGACCCGCAGCCCCTGGTATTGCAGTGCTGGGGACCTGATGACCAAGGAGGCTCCCACAGAAACCTATGACTTGGCCACATGATCCAGGGGTATGAGGCTGGGAACAGGGTTCTCATCCTAGCCTGGATCTAGTATCGACGAGTGAGGTAATTACTGCACGAGTCGATAGCAAGCACAAAACGACAGGTCCCAGAAATACTGCAAAGAATGGCTAGCAGTAGGAAACCCAATGTACCAGCGAACCGATAGAAATGGATCATACTCACCCATCCATGGTTCCTGCGCATGAGATCAGTCCTGGAGGCGAAGTCCGAAGTGTCGGGTCCGGACCGTCAGTAAGGTAGTTTCTATGAAACATAGAACTTAACCAAAACATCATAAGTCCAGCATAGAGACTGCAATGTCAGCCCAGGAGGTCCCCACCTAACCTCGGTCAGGTGGAGTTAACGGTGGTCGCAGGGGAATTAGAGAGGGGAAGATAAGGGCAGATGACAGGCCCCCCGAGGGAAGGGAGTAGATGTTCAAGTCTTACTCTGGTCCGGACGAGACTGTTGAGAACGCCTCGTCTGGATCACCTCCCTCAGGTCTTGCCTACTCTCTTTGACCCACGCCTCCCTCTAGCCCTACCCACAGGCAGGGGAGGGGCACGAGTCAAGACATTAGCCTTCTGTGCCCATCTCTGATCCCCAGACCAAGATGGGCTAGGACCCCTGCGTTGTTCGGGCTCAGACCTGCACGTTCTCCCTTATTCAGGTCTTTCAGCAGATCAGCCTGGTACACCTGAAGCACCGCCATAGTGTGCAATGAAGTGACAGCCTGACCTGCTGCTGCATATGCCCTGCCATTTAAGCGAGATGTTTCCTGAAGGGGCTTAGATGACAAGGAGGGAGCCTTGAGAGAGGATGTCTCGCCTACAGAGAGATTGCTGGCTAGTGTCTCCTCCACAGGGGGCATCCCCTCATAGCCGTTTTCACGCATCTTTTCAATGTTAGCATAACTGGTATGCTGAAACCTATGAATGCGAGAGGAAAACGGCTTTTTCCATTCCCTCTCAACCTCCACATGGAGATCAGGAAGAAACGGAAGGTTCACTTGAGCTGGGGGGCTATGGCCAGAAAGATAACGCTCATCGAGACGACCCCATGGCGCCACCATCTTGGCCTGCTTCCACGGCAGGTCAAGCCTCGCCGTGGCGTGTTCCATAACCTCCAACAACTCGCCATATGCAGGGCAGGAGGATTGAGAGGGCTCAGTCTCAACTTCTTTGCCCTCAGAGATCTCCTGCTCTTCCTGGGCATAACCCAGCAGAGCACTAGCCGCCGGATCAGATGATGTCAAAGAGATCGCATCATCATCATCCAGCAACTCACCCTCGCTCGCGGCCGATGAGCGCGAGAAGGAAAGCCCCCTCTCTAACTCATCAACCAGATCCGCCTGCGAGCCCCACGAGCTCATCTCCCTCCGTGCCTCGGCAGCAGTGGGTCTTGAACCGCGGGAAGCAGACGGCTGCCCCTCCTTCCTCGAAAAGAGAGACAGACGACAGCGGAGCTTTCTCATAGAAAAAAGCTCACAGTGCATGCAGATTGCCCCCTCGAGGACATCGCGTGCGTGCTCCTCACCCAAAAAAAAGAAGCAAAGATCGTGTGTGTCATCAGGTGTCAAATAACGAGGACACGAATCCACATATCTCTTAAACACCTTGCTAGTGCTCGCCATGGTAACAACAGAAAATCGTTCTTACCAGTAGAATGCACGCTTCAAACAAAACAGTCACTGAAGACGAAGAAGAGGATGACGTATTTTCCCGGCGCCCCTTTATACTGTGGTCACGCCGGTAGTGACGTCATAGGCTGTCGCCAGCCAACATGTGGTGTTTTTGTATGTATGCTTCATACACGGGTCACGCTAACGTCGTTCCCCATAGCGACCCCTAGAGGACGCAGTTCGAAGTTCCCTCGAAAGGGAATCGCAATTCCTTTTGCATTTGAATTTCCTATGTCTACACTGAAAGCTGTCAATCACTGTGAGGGGAAGGGACTAAACTAGGGGGCGTGTTTGTTTTGGGAGGTGACGTCACTCACAGACGACCGTGCCGAATGCTTTGATCGATGGAGGTAATCGGTAAAGCCTCCGCTAAAGGCAGCTGCCAATCAGTTCGTGCCTGTGTTAACGAACAGACAGTGAAACCTTCTTGGCACAATACATAATTCTGTCTTTTTTACCCCAAATACAGCGATTATTCCCTCATAACAGAGCCACAAACGGTACGCACAATAGGTCAAAATTCACTATTACCCAAACGCTTTTCACCTGTCTCAACATCTCTCACTGTTTCTCTCACTCTGATTGATGCAAGTGAGAAAACAGACATATTCATTTACCCATTTTCCACCTTACTTTATATTTTATTCAACAGTTTTAATCTGTTATGGAACACGCGTCCCATGGCACCAAAGCGTCACCAAAAATACTTTATTTTTGTCGTGATCTCTACATAACAAAAGTTGCTTTCTCGTTATCACGACTTATTTTTCTCGTGATCTCAACATAACAAAAGTTGTTTTTTTAAATTTTTCATCATAATTATACTTTAGATTTTTATCAATTTCTTTATGAATGTTAGGACTGTGTTCGGATTCAGACTTAGCTTGAGTTTTATTCATTAGTTGAAATTCAACTCTCTCTCTCGCTCTCTCCCAATAAGTGCAATTCTACACTTATTACGGTACATTTTATTCGTAAGCAAACAAAATAGTACCAATCTATATTCATTTACCCATTTTCCACCTTACTTTATATTTTATTCAACAGTTTTAATCTGTTATGGAACACGCATCCCATGGCACCAAAGCGTCACCAAAAATACTTTATTTTTGTCGTGATCTCTACATAACAAAAGTTGCTTTCTCGTTATCACGACTTATTTTTCTCGTGATCTCAACATAACAAAAGTTGTTTTCTAAGTTACACAACTGTGCCAGCAGGTGGCAGTATAGAACTATTGATGGGGAATTGTATACTGTATCAACTATAGCCTCCTGTACGCGTTTGGGACAGAGGACCTTTTTCGTGATCGCTATAGTTTATGCAGTTTATTACTGACATTTAACCCTCTACCGCATGGTGTAGCCATATGGCAACATACACTTTGTGTTCATTTCCTTGCCACTGTGTCTTTAAGAGAACATTCTCGTTTTTTTTTTTTTTTTTTTTGGAAAGAGAAGATACATGACATGCAGTTTTTTTTCCGATTTCTGATAGACTGCCGTCTCTTGTGGGTAGCTGCTGAAAGCAAACTAAAACGTCAGTAACAAACAAGGACCAGCCTGTGTCACATGCACAAAAAAAATCGTAAAGATCACCTCAGATAAGTTATAATGACATATTCACTACTCAAAATTTTTTTCATGAAGCCTCAAGCCTCAAGTTCATAGTCTTCCTCTCATAAGATTGCGTAATGTTGAATTTAACTGCAGTGTTTTTGGTTTTATGTCAGTGTTTTATGATACATGATATACAGTATATATTCTGATATAAAGAATATAAAGCATTATTCAGCTGAAAAGAATGGAATAAATAAAAGCAGAAGTTGTTGGAAAGTATGTATAAGGTTATAAGTACTGTGTTAAAGCTTATAATAACACCAATTGAATCACCACAAACATTTCTGTGGAAAAATATTAACTATAAGTAAACTTACACTTATTCTAAGTTAGATCCACTATTGTATGTTGTTGCCGTATGGCAATAAATCATAAAGTACCTTAAAATCATATTTTTTCCCTTTTTTTTTTTTTTTTTTTTTTACAGCACTTCAAGTTAAGCAATTCCAAGAAAAGAAAAAGAGTCAAATATATATATATATATATATATATATATATATATATATATATATATATATATATATATATATATATATGTTTTTGTAGGTCTATCATAATGTGTGTGGTAGAGGGTTAATTAACTTGTAAATGTTAAACATTAGTTCAGTGATGTTATACAGTGTCGTAGCCTTATCTTTTGTATTTTATACATTTCTTTGTAGGAAACCAAACACACACACACACACAAACACATCCCAAGCTTGTAACACACACAATATCACAGCCTATCCTACATGACTAATAAAAATCACAAACAAATTATTATAATGTGTATATATATATATATATATATATATATATATATATATATATATATATATATTTATTTATTTATTTATTTATTTTTTTATTTTTTTATTTTTTTTTTAAACGAAGTGAGTAAATTGAATTAAAGTAAGTTGAATGCAAGCAGCTTAAGATTTTTTAGAACAGGCTCTTCTCTGCATTCTTCTGAAGGCGCTCCGCCTGCGCTTGTGGTGTTGAATGCGTTGTTTTTAGACCATTTAAACATGTTAATTACACAAATAAAATGTTTAGCGTAGCCTAACTCTGGACAAAATCAGCAGTGTTTGATTAGCCTATATTTATTTTATTTATTGTAGACGTTATTTCTAAGTGAAGCAACATTTGCTGAAATGTCCACAAGAAGAGCACACAGTCATCTGTCGATCATTTACGATGAGTTTGGTCTTTTAAAAACACTCTCAATTAACACATTAAGCCAGGTTAAGCGTTTTAGAATGTCCCTGTCAAGGTTGCATTTGTTACTATAGCAGAAAACAAGAAAGAAAAAATTATAATATGCATGGCCGCTTAGAACTTTCGTACTATTACAGATTAAAAGAAAGGAATAAAATGTACTGTAATAAGTGTAGATTTGCAGTGTCTGTTTTCTCACTTGCATCAATCAGAGTGAGAGAAACAGTGAGAGATGTTGAGACAGTTGAAATGCGTTTGGGTAATAGTGAATTTTGACCTATTGTGCACACCGTTGTTGCTCCCGCTGTTACCGGGATAATCGCTGCATTTGGGTAAAAAAGACAGAATTATGTATTGTGCCAACAAGGTTACACTGTCTGTTCGTTAACACAGGCACGAACTGATTGGCAGCTGCCTTTAGCGGAGACTTTACCGATTACCTCCATTGATCAAAGCATTCGGCATGGTTGTCTGTGAGTGACGTCACCTCCCAAAACAAACACGCCCCCTATTTTAGTCCCGCCCCCTCACATTGATTGACAGCTTTCAGTGTAGGCATCGGAAATTCAAATGCAAAAGGAATTGCGATTCCATTTGAGTTTTGGCAGGTTATATGTGCGGCGCAGAGAGAGTGAAAAAGCAAATGTGGTAATTAATATTGCTATTTAAATATGACAGGCTCATAACTCGTAAGACATAGGAAATACAGTTGAAAATGGACTTTGCTTTTTCAATTGAAATGTGGCAGTCACTGTGCATTCGCGAAAGCGAAAATGCAAACGGTAATGCAAGATTTGCAATTGCATTTGGATTATGTCACAATTTATGTATCCACATATGGAAAACGCAATTGAAAATACAATTTGCAATTCTATTTGAAAATAGTCCGGAAAATCCTTCCATATATATACAATAAAGAATGTCAAATAAAGCAAATGGATATAATGAATTAACTATTTCGTATGGTGTGTATACAGATTTTGCAGCTAGTTTGACTGCAATGTAATTCTCTCAGAGTATATAGCGTATTTCACTGAGTCATCCAGAGAAAAAAAAATGAACAATTCAATACTTCAAATTGTGAAAAGAATATTTGCCTTGTAGTGGTGTATTTGGGGCAGACAAGAAGAAAGTGTTTCTCATCATCTATTTGATTCAGGTCACAGTGTTTGCATAATCGCTATTCTCTAGGAATCCAGGATTTTTTATGTCTTCCTTTCTCTATTTCTAAGTCATGGTCGCTGAGTCGATATTTTGAAAGGATTTGTCTTTCTTTTAATTGTTTGATTGGTAAGTAATTTGACAATTTGGTGGTTCTATTTAGGGCCGAATAACACAGGAATTTGATTTTGAGGTCAAATTCGTTTTTTTAATTTTTCATCATAATTATACTTTAGATTTTTATCAATTTCTTTATGAATGTTAGGACTGTGTTCGGAGTCAGACTTAGCTTGAGTTTTATTCATTAGTTGAAATTCAACTCTCTCTCTCGCTCTCTCCCAATGAAGCAATCAAACAGGTTAACAAAACCTGGGGCTATGATGGGAATAGAATGCTAACTCAACTCATATAATGTTTTAAAAATAAATAAATAAATGAGCAGAACCGTATTTATGATTCCACAATAAATGTTTCAAACAGTATGCTAAATACAATGCAATCAGTCTAACAGATGAATTATGAGAAACATCACTAGGTTGGATGGTCTGATTTGCTAAAAGTGGTCTGAAAAGTATTGGGTCCACGTTGTTTGATTGCCAATGTGTCTTGAATTTGCAATCAATCAAATGAAGTTTGCAAAAAATAAATAAATAAATAAATAAATAAATAAATAAATAAAGACACACTGTTGCACACATGCTTATTGTTCACCATGTTTGCAATTGCTTTCTGTCTTGCTTCCACTGCACCCTAATGTTATAGTTATGAGCTGAGCTCGGTATAAATTATATTGGTATACACTATGATTTTATACTATGCACTATGTACTCAAGCATCTAGTGTATGAATTATATGGGGTTATTTTGTCATTCAGCATCAGATCCTGATAGTCCCGTCCCCTCCGGTACTTAGATAAAGCTGCAGCAGTTGACTGCATGAAGGGTCCAAGATCACACACTTTGGTTTTTCAAGTGCATCGTCTGGATATTTAAAGTGTACTTTTTCTTTTTGGAATTTTCAGTGTAAACATGCTATTCACACTATTTATACTACAAAATGACATAGAATAGTGCATAAGTATACAAATTGGGACACACCTAAAGATTCACAAAATAAAATTTTATTTGTAGACCTAATTGGAGGTGACAAAAAGAAACCGTGAAATATCCCAGTGTTGTTATACAAAATATCCACACTTTTGAATGCCGCTTGTTCAATAAAATATGAGGACTGACTTTTATGTTGTATAACCATAATTGTAGAATGATTTTTTTTTTTTTTTTTTTTTTTTTTTTTTAATGATTATATATGGGTAGTTGACGTATCAATGTGTCCTATATGGTGACGGAAAAATGTAAAAAAAAAAAAAAAAAAAAAAAAAAAATTTATATATATATATATATATATATATATATAATAAAAATAACCTATAACATTGAAGATAAACCTCTCTCATGCTATTTGTAACTCTAAGAATGAAGATATATTATTCTCATGTTAATTGTATGTTAAGTTTTTTTTTTCTACATTTTTGCTATGTCACACCATAGGACACAGTCCAATTTTAAAATTTATTTGTCAACTACCCATATATATATATATATATATATATATATATATATATATATATATATATGAAATAATTTAATATAATTCAACAGTACTTATGAAAAAAATAAAATGTAATTCTGAATAAACACACACAGCAGCAGGACTGGCACTCCACATAATACTTGCTGATCCTAAAAAGAAGGAAAGCATTGGATGTGACCATGTTTATTCCACCTATACCTGATTCTTCAGGTAAATAGCAGCTTATGGGGAGCTTATTTTGAATATGATTAGAATATATCATACCACACCCCTGACTGAGATTTTATTGACTTAATTACTTTACTTTTAGATGTAATAGATTGTGTGTGTTTTAATATATCTCCATAAGGTCGCATCTGCAAATTTTCACTCATTATTGTGTCTTATTAGTTCACAGGATAACACGTCGTTGCATTTGCTTTTTGCTGCTATGTCTTTGGACAACCATCTGTCTGGTACATTCATGTGTGTATACTGTTCAGAAGTTAAGGATAAGTAAGATTTTTTTTTTTTAAGAAGTGTCATGCTCATCAAGACTGAATTTTAGTAAAATACAGTAAAACATTAATATTGTGGGTCCCACTTTATATTAGGTGGCCTTAACTACTATGTACTTACATAAAAAAAAAAAAAAAATAAGTACAATGTACTTATTGTGGTCATATTGTATTGCAAAACACTTTTGCTGCTATTGAGGTGGGATAATGGTAAGGTTAGGGACAGGTTTGATGGTATGGGTAGGTTTAAGGGTGGGTTAAGGTGTAAGGGATGGGTCAACAGTGTAATTATAAATGTAATTATAGAAATTAATTACAGATGTAACTACATACAGGTATTTTTAAAAATATAAGTACAATGTAAAAACATGTATGTACACAATAAGTGCATTGTATCAAATTATTAATGTAAATGTAAGTGCATTGTAGTTAAGGCCACCTAATATAAAGTGGGACCATATTGTGAAATATTAATTTAAAAAAATGATTTTAATTTACTTCAAAATTTATTCCTGTGGTGGCAAAGCTGAATTTTCATCAGGTATTACTAGAGTTTTCAGTGTTTTCAGTTTCAAGTACTGACCCCAAACTTTTGAACAGTAGTGTATATTGTTATGAAATATTTCTATTTTGAATAAATGCTGTTCTTTTTACCATTTATTCATCAAAGACTCCTGAAAACAAAACTAAAAAATAAATAAATAAAAATAACAGCAGGTTCCAAAAATATTAAGCAGCAAATTTTGAACATTGACATATCACATCATATAGCCCTCTCAAGGAGAGTAACCACACATCTATACTACTTCAATGCAAATCATAAAATTAGTTCTGTCAGGACCACTATCGACAAAGATGACTGACAGTTAGCATACAATTTGAATTGGTGATATGGTTCTGTTCTGGGCAAGAACTCCCTGCGCATCCATGCAGTCAAGCATGGATAAGAGCAGCGAGAGCAGCAATAACCCCCCGTGTAACAGAACAGAACCCACATAAATGTATTGCAGATATCATTAGGTTTGATAATTTAATGTAACATTTTGAAATTAGTCTGATTCAAGGAGAATCAGAAGGCTGAATCCTGACTGACAAGAGGAGTCGTCGGGATGGAGGTGGGTAATTATAGCCAGGGGGGGACTGGGGGTAAAAAGTGGCCCCGGACTTTTTGACACAGAGCGGCCCACCACACCATAAACCCACCAGCTCATTAGAGCTATTTTTAACACCACTTAGTATATATATATATATATATATATATATATATATATATATATATATTATCATTATCATATCACAGTATATATTATCATTAACATTAATGAATGACCGTCATACTTTATACATTATAATTTGTCTTTCCTGGTGTATATGGCAATTTGTAAATAATGTAGTGCAGAATGTGGACTGTTCATTGTGTTTATTGTGCCTTTCAATTGCTTGACAATTTTTTTTATGATGAAGAATTTTATGATGATGAAAAATACAGTAAGCTGTAATATATGAAATATATAAAGTTACAATTTTGAATAGCTGTTATGCAAATATATATTTAAAAAAAAATAATTTATTTCTGTGATCAAAGCTGAATTTTCAGCATAATTACTTCTTTGGTGTCACATGATCCTTCATAAGTCATTCTAATATGCTGATTTGCACGAGAAACATTTCTGATTATCAAAGTTGAAAACAGTTGTGTTGCTTCATATTTTTTTTTTTTTTTTTGTGGAAAATGTGATACATCACCATTCAGTCCGGAGTAAGATTTTAAATAATAATAATAATAATAATAATAATAATAATACTTTTATTCAACAAGGTTGCATTAAATTGTTTTAAGTGACAGTAAAGATAGGCTATACTTATTACAAATTATTTATATAAATAAAAATGCTGTTCTTTAACTTTGTATTCAACAAATAATCCTGATAAAGTTAAAGAGTCGCAGTTTCCACAAAAATATTTAAGAAACAAAAACAGTTTTCATTATTGATAATAAGAACCATTATTAATAACTGAGCACAATAATTAAGCAGCAAATCAGCATATTAGAATTTCTGAAGGATCATCTGACACCAAATAGTGGAGTAATGATGCTAAAAAAAAATATTTTGATTAAAATATCTTTAATAGAAAAATAGTACTCTCCTAAACACGGCACTTGAAAGCGAAAGTCTTCAGATTTACAATGTTCTAAAGTAAGTTTGAGAATTATATTTTTACAGTTTATATATATATATATATATATATATATATATATATATTCTAAGAAATTACGGAAGAAGTATAACGATATACAAACATTCACTGTTATCTTATGTCTGCTGAAAACGGCAACGTAATGTAAATGGCATTAAAATCTGAGAAATTCGAAAAGGCCAGTAGTAGTTTGCATCCCTGGCCTGAACATGAATGTCTGTCGTTTAACATTTTTTTGTAAACAGTTGGCAAATATTGCTTAATTGTCTCATCATGTTCAGGTTACATCTTACCTCAGCTTGCATTCAAGTACCGAGCAGCTCAGCTCTGAACGGTAAATCCCGCCTTCTTCAATTTGATTGGCTAGAAATGTTTGACATTAATGAGCGCTTTTGAGCCGCAGCACTGAGCCAGAGCGCGCTAGAATGTTTGACTCAAGTGGGCAGCGTGGGCCATTCGTCTGGGCCGATGGACGGATATAGGCTACGTACATTTACTATAATTCATTCTTTATATTTACATTGTACAGCGGCCCACCGGGAAAACTCCCGGTGCTCCAGATGGCCAGTCCGCCACTGATTATAGCTACTGAGCAAAGCGAAGCTGGTGATAGTACTGAAGTACCTTATATATGAGTGCTGTGATAGATGTTGCATCCCTATAGGTAGATGTGGATCAGCTGATGCGAGCTTGACTAACTTGAACTGACGCTACGCTACGATGTATCTGATTTCCAGGGACGCTTTGCTACATACAGTATATGTGAAAGTGACCTTGAGGAGAATCTGACTTGTAATAAAATACCTGAGACACAATGCATGTCAGTGTATATTACAGATGACAAAACAATTACAAACAGTAGGCTCAAAAGGAATGACCAACCTTATTATTATGTCTATCATTAGGAAGTTGCGAGTTGGCATGTAAGGAATCTTGATTCCGCCACAGAAGAAAAAAATTAAAAAGGTAATTCTGGCTTTTCATCTTACAATTCTGACTTTTGTGAGTTATAAACTTATTTAAAAAGTCAAAATTATATGTTTTATTTTTTATTGCATGGTGGAAATAAAATTAGGTTTGTGATCATAAAATGCTTAAAAATTAAATAAATAAATAAATATTAACTGATTTCTTGGTCATCTTTTAAACTTTATGAAAAGGCGTGTTTTTATTTTATATTATGAACAATTTTTAAAAAATCAGTATACATACATTTATTATATTGAGTTTCATTTGCTTGTTAAAGGTGCAATAAGTGATTTCTGAGAAACACTGTTGAAAATTGAAATCAACACCTAAACAAACGATTTTGTGAGTATTTGCTAGCTGTCTGCTCTGTGTGTGTGCGCTAAAACAATATTGCGTTTGTATGTAGATGTATGTACATTTATGTTCATGGGTTTGTTTTGGTATTGATTTTTAAATGTCAACAGTGTGTTACATATTATGTTTAGGTTTATAAAATTGCTTTACCTACAGACATTAGTTTTCTGCAGTACAGTTAACCTTTTCCTTTCTTCTTGAAGGCAAGTGTGTACGGGGAGTTTGTGGATCATCCTAACGGGACTTACTCAGTTGTTCTTCTTCTTCCCTGGGAAGGTCAGGCAAAAGTTTTTCGTACGTCTTGAGCACTCCAGTGAGGTTATGCAGATTCTTAAAAAATACAGGGATTCCTCATTCCCACGCAGCCACTATAATGGACACTTTGAAGGATCAGGACCCAATAAAACTAGGATCAGTAGTAGAATGTAATCTTAAGTGGGATGGAGAAGGAAGTTTTAGGAAAGGCAACTGCTGCTGTGAGTATAAGGATATAAAAACAGGGACGGTGTGGCAGTGTGAGAGACCCAAGGAACTTTCCTGTGACAAACTGGTTCATCACTCATTGGGAGCTATGGAAAACCCATTAAATCCTGTTGAAAAGCAGATTTTCACAAAGTAAGTGGGAAATTATTCAAAACAAATTCCAGAAGAATTGTACAACTGTAGAGATTATTATTGTTTCTCCACAGGAAATTAACAAATGTTGCTATTACTGGTGACACACAAGTCATAAATGTCCTTCCCAACACTGCAGGCAATGGTATGTTCAGGACAGACACCATTTAAAATCAAATGTAATTTCAAGAAAATGAGTAATTGGCATAATTACGAGTCTTTTCAGGTAAATATTTATTTGCTTTAGGCACAATGGAGAAATGCAGATCTGGACTGACAACACCAGCTCCTGCAGGGTTCTATTTGAAAAATGTTTGGAAGTCTTTTGTATGCAACACTCAACAGTTCAATTCATCACAAATGGGAAATTGCCTTAAAATCAAGATTGTCTACTTGTTGGGAGACTCCACCACAAGGCAGTGGTTTGAATATTTAGAAAAAGCTGTGCCAGGCAAGTTATTCAGTGGTCTAAATAACTTTGATATGGTTAAAAATAAATAAATAAATAAATAAATAAATAAATAATTTATAGTACACTATACAAAATAATGAATCAGAGAAAAATAATGAATACAGAGGCCCCAAAAGGTATATTTGGACACTTAACAAATTGAATAAATGTCTTGGCGTATAATAAACTAAATAATATAATCAAAATATCAAAACAACTGGCAAAAAAGTATCAAAAAGGACTTTAAAGATAAGTTTATATATATATATATATATATATATATATAGGTTTTTTTTTTTTTCATTTTTCCCTCAAAATTGCTCATAAAAGTGAAGTGAGAAAAGCTTGTGTAACATTTGTTTGCGTCTAATGCAATGACTAGTGCATTCAGACATACACATAAGTCAATGCATCTTAAGCGGTAGTTCACACAAAAATTGAAATGCTATCATCATTTACTCACCTTCATGTCGATGTCCACACTTGTATGATTTGCTTTCTTTTGTGAAACAATTATTATTTATTTATTTTTTTTTTTTTTTCCTTCATACATTTGGATTACTTTTACTCTATGGACTTGAAACATTCTCCAGTGTCTGATTGTTTTATGCAAAAGAAAGTCAGTCATACAGTTTTGGAACAACATGAGGGTGTGTAAATGATGACAGAATTTACATTCTCTGAATTTTATTATCCCTTAGGTGCCCATAAATGCTGATGAGAACACTAATAGACAATAGAGGGGTTTTCCAGAAAGTACTCATAATCAGAATAAGCAACATCTGGTACATTTTACTCAGAATAAATACACAACCTCAACTTTCAGTTTTAAAAACTGAGGTCAATTTTAAGGTATGTAAGTAGCCATAGCAATGCATTCTCTAAAAATAATCTGTTCAGAAGCAGGTAATGTTCTAGAGTTACTTTACTTCTGAGCACAGATTTTGCACAGCATATGTTATATTGTGTGTGTGTGTGTGTGTGTGTGTGTGTGTGTGTGTGTGTGTGTGTTTTCAGAGTTTGTTGATCTGACTCCAAGTGATAGAAATCTCTGATGGTCATCCTGAACTCTAGAACCATAGTTGCATATCTCTGTTTATATTTCATTCTTTCTTACCAACAGAGGCAGAGCTAATTAAAAAGAAACTTGTTACAAACTTGCAGTTGTTGTCTTGTGCCAGTAATGCAGGAAAACATACAAGAGGTATTTTAGTCACACGGATTATAATTTTGCAAGAGTGAAGAACTCAAGTTGACGTGCTGAACTAAGCTTGATACAAAAACATTACTTTTGAGAGTTATCTTACCAGGTTTAGGTTGTGAAATACCAACTTGAACTCTTCAACTGTAGAGTTTTTATCTTTCGACCTTCAATAAAACAAGTAACAGAAGATGATTTATGGGAGTGACAAGGCAATGTCAATAAAATCATACATTTAAGCTGAAGTACATTTTTTAAAATAAATTTTATATCTCAGTTTAATAAACTAAGACAACTACATCTATAAGCCATTCAAAGGCTGATTTCCCTGAAAAGTATAAACACTGCTGGGGCTTCTGTACATATAGCCTTTCCTCGGGATCCAGTGAGAAAGGTGAAAAAGCAAATAGACTTAAAAGAAACGGTCTATTGGCTCCATCTAGTGGCTCCTTCGAGCCTAATTTTCTTTATCACTATACTACATTCTAAGAAACAAACAGGAATGTCAAACGATTAATATTAATACATCTTAGTTTGGCTCATTACGAAAATTGATTATTTTAGTCTCTGATATTTGCCATTTGTGAAAGCAGGTCTGTCTCACCCTGACACTGTTTTGATTTCATAGTCCTTGAAATCAGAATAAAAATCATCAAAACTGTACCAGGAATATTACTTTCAGATGTAGTTTAACAATGCATTGATGGATCCACAAATCGAAGCAATGCTGTGGACCAGTCCGTGGGTGTGTTTGTGGAATTGGGTTCATCAAAATAGGCTTAGAAACAGGTAGTCAGCTATATAGTTTGAACTTTTATTCGTACGTTATTGCAAAAAGTGTTCGCACTGCATATACGGTTGCGGTCCGGCAGTGCGTTCCAGGAGCTGTGCGTCTGCAGTGTAGCGATCATTCCTGCACCGAGTCTATTTTTGCTTTGCTGCAAGCGCTGAATTAAAGTGACAGCCATTGTTCGCAGTAAAAATGGACATGTATCAAAGTCCCTAGTCTTTGCATGTATTGACATGAAAATATCGCATTTACACAATAAATTGATATAATTGAAGTCTACTGTTTTTTTTTTTTTTTTTAGATAATGCAATAACATGGTACTTGTGGTGGTAGAAAAACAAAGTTTGACTGCTTGTTTAAATCTTCAAATATTGTATAAATCTTAAATAACAACTCATTCAATTTATTTATACAACATTTCTTTCTGGTCCTCGAATCTGACTGGCTTAGAGGAGTGTGATATTCTAGTGATAGCCCTGTCCCAAACTCTTGTGGAGTCCAAACTCTCATGACGTAATGCCGCTTTGACTGTCGGGTAGAAGTCTGCCGCAGAGCTCACCTCAGAGCGGGCTTGGCAAAAGTGCACACTAAGGGCACATAGCAGCTGCAAAGAGGGTGCTTGTGACCACCCTTCTAAAAGCTAAAATGATGAATGGGACACCCTAGGGTCTCGTGGACTTAACAGACATGCGCACACGGCGATCATTGTAAGTCCGCAAGACTGCAAGTGCACATGAAGTATGCCATTTGCTACAGGGCCTAGAGCTCCAACCACTTCACCGTTTGTATCACTCCACTTGCGGTATTTCTAACAGCAAGTGTCATGTCAGATGACCAAATCCACTATAATTTTATAAATAATAGTTTTAAGAGGGTTTTATTTTTTTTTAGGTGAAGATGTACTTGTTTAGACTTCAAATATGTTTATTAATAAAGAAAATGTCAATTCAAAAATTTGCTTCACCATTTTCGGAGATGTGAGCTCCAGGGCGTCAGTGGCCGTTCAGCACTCATGAGCCCACCGAGAGCAGCCTTAACTCAGCCAGATCTTCTGGAATTTGCCGCTGGCTCTGATGTCTCTATTGTGGTTATACATGAGATATTAATTAATTTTGAGTAAATCTAACAGGCAGTCTTTGGTCTCATTAATCTAAATTTGCTCCAGAGTTTGGCTGAGGGCAAAATCTCATCTCATTATATTTATATATTAAAGCAACTTTTATGATGGCTGTTGTTGTTGTTTATTAAATATTATTATTCAATAAATAAAATTGTATATAAATAATAGTAGTATTTAATAATAGTATTTAGTATTGGGAAACAGTGTTTGTGTTTGTGATGGTGATTAGTTACATTGTTCTGCCATTAAATGGCAACAAAAGACTGTTTTTAAGTGAGTCAGCAGTAAAGACTTGAAAGAGACAAACAGGTTTGCAAACAAGTAAGATATTTTTCTTCCAACAACACCTTGTAAGACGCAGCCAACAAATGCACTGAGCAGCACTGTCATCGGAAATCACCCTAAACCAATGAAAGGATAGTAGGGTCTACTGACAAAGATACTGACAAAGATATCACATTCCTTAGTGGACATTCAAACTAATGTTTTATTGTGACTATGAGATTGAGCTGAAGAATGAATGCTGTATCAGATGCATTCACTCAGTCCATCTCTCTCTCATAATACTCGACTCAACATAATACAGTGAGCTTTTAATACAGTAATACAACAAGCTTTTAATGAAGCAACTCAGCGTTCCTTCATTACAAGTTCTAAAGTGACGTTTTCAAATTAACGGAGGCTTGGGCTCAGTTGTTAAACTGTCAACTTGAGATTTTGAATCTATGGTGGAAGGAATTAGTTCTCATAAAAAGAGGGTTTTTAAAGACACTTCATTGTTGTTTCTTATGTATTTACAAACTTGTGCCAGCAAACTGTTGTATAAATGCAATATCACACTCATTGCCATGAGATATGACTGTAAATCGGCACACTGAGATTACCTACAGCACTCGACCAGCGGCTTGGTGCCTACGGCCGAATCACAGCCATGATGACATACAGACATATGGCACTGCTATTTGTGTGATATCATTCATGTATGTTTAAATAACTTAGTATGATACTATTAGACCTAAAAAGTAGATACACAGATGCATATTTATTAATAGAAGGGACTTTACTGAAGCCACAATGACTCTGTGCCAAAGAACTGTACATCTTAAGTATTTGAGTTGCTCTGTAATGATTTACAGGTTACTGATGTTGGGTGTTTTTTTTTTTTTTTTTTTTTTTACATCCACACAATAATGAATACTTGGACAAATAATATTCTTACCTGTAAGTCAAGAATTGACTGTTGGCTTTTATCTACTAATGCAGTTCAGTTTGTTTCAAATATTTTGATTGGTTTTTCACCTTTATCAGATCATAGAAGTAGTGAATACCCTATGGCATATGACAAAACGATTAATAGCTTTGAACTTTGTGACCTTTCCCCCTCCCCCACGTGGTCAACCCACATCGTGTTGACCCCGTGACCCGTTAAGGAGATTCAGATGTTGCATTCGGCATGTTTGAAATTCCGACGTCATCTGGGTATGAGTTATGTTGTTTGTACGTGTCCGTCCAGTGACAGGAGATAAAATGAAGCCCTGTGGAAATGTTTTTGAAGATTTCATGCTCATCTGGGGATTTGCCCATCTGTGGCCCACGTGCCCGGCTGCATTCCAAGGCTTGCTTAGATAAATAGTCCCTGGCATTTCTGTATGGGAGATGTGGGAAAAAGAAAGATGAACAATAACAGAATAAATAAACATTTTTAAAAGATCATGAGACCATATCACAATAGGCATGTGTGTCCCACAATATAATATGATGACTGTATAAAACGTTTCTCAGCAATATAAAAAAAAGGCTTTAAATAACACTCCTAATAATGAATTGGGAATAAAACAATAAATAAAGAAGTGGATAAAAATCCTCTTACAGTTTTTCCAAGAGAAAAAAAGATTTCCTCCTCTTGCAAGGACCCCCATTCTTCGAGTGAGAGGTTTACAAAAAATTGTGTTTAGTTTAAGTTGAAAGAAGAAATCTTTCTTTGAGATTCTCTGTCTCTTTCTCCCCCTCACCCTCTCTCTCTTTCTCTCTTTCTCTCACACATACAAACACACACACAAACACACACACATGGATAAACTGAAATAAAAATGTTTAACTTAAGGAATAAATAAACAAATGGATAAAAATCCCCTTACATTTTTTCCAAGAGAAAAAGATTTTCACCTCGTGGAAGGATGAACATTCTTTGAAAGGTTTAAGTTGGAAAGAAGAAATCTTTCTTTGAGCTCTCTTCAGCGTGAGCATGCTCGTGTGTGTGCGTGCGTGCGTGCATGTGTGTTGCAGGCCCCCAACGCTCATGCCATTTTGGTCTGCTGTGTGAGAGAAAAACGGATAAGCTTTGCAAACATTTTAAAGTTCTACATTATATCTAGAACTTTTTATATTCATATTTATGTTGTCTTAATGAATTTTATACAGTATCATCCCCTAAACCTACCCATCACAGTAAACTTTCTGCAATTTTTATATTTTCATAAACATAATTTAGTATAATTTATAATTTAAAAAAGCTGTTATGCTCGGGGGGATAATTATTTGGAGTATTACTACACATCTGACATGTGGGACCCTCCATATAGGCGTAATGATTTTTTTACTATACAAACTGTACGCTTACCCATCACACAAACATTTCTGCATATACATCCATTTTTGATAAAATATTGATTGTAAGCTGTCTTAATTATGACGACTCAAGAAATTATCATAAATCACAAAACACAAACATGTACATTCATGATGCTATCATATCATTGTAATCCAGTTTGTGCTGAGTACACTATAATCAGACTTTAATCATTAATATATGTTTTTTTTAAGATACTGAAAAAAAAAAAAACACAAATGTCAAAACTTCTTCAGTGCTCCATTGATTATATATAACATACTGTGTAAAAATAATAATTTCAAGCTAAAAAGAGCCTCAAGTAACAAACTTGTTTTTTTTTATTAAGTAACAAATATGTTACAGCAAAGCAAACCATTTACCACACATTTTAAACAAGTATTTTAGTTTTTCACTAACCGTGCATAAATGCTGTTTTCTCAAAAACACAAACATGTACGTTCATGCTGCTGGCATATTATTGTAACCCAGTTTATGCTGAATGCAGTATAATCAGACTTTAGCCATTAATATGCTTTTAAGATTCTGAAAAAACAAAAACAAACAAACAAAAAACAACACCAATGTCAGGGACATGACAAAAATTTCTACGGGGGACCCCAAAACCCCTCATACTCAGAGGGTTAAAGAAGGTGATATATGACAGCATGTTACAAAAGCAAATCATTCATCATACATTTTAAACACATATTCAGCATTTATTTAAGTTTATTGAATTTATAAAACACAACATTCTCTTCTTTTAAAGATGTTAATAAATAAAATGTGATTATATGTAACATACTATATAAAAATTAACATTTACAATAGTTTTAGGTGACAATAAAAATGTCTTACATTTTTCTATGAACAATGATGTCCATTCCTCGAATGAAATGTTCCCAAAATAAAATAAAATACAATAAAAAATTTAAGTTATAATCATTATTAAATACAATCAAAACTCGCAGCTCCACTTTGGGGTAATCTCCAATGTGAAACTGAAGGTCTGCTTCAGACCCTCACAGACAAGGGAGGGTGAGGGTTGAGTTACTGACCAGATGATCTGAGATGTTATTCTGTTAACCTTTTTTTTTTTTCTAAGTGAATGTTATGGTCGTGTTAATAATGATTTCAAAGCCTAATCTTAAGACTTTAAATAAACATTTGGTAGAATCCTGTGGTTTTTGATTAAATTTCAACTAAACGATAATTTATATTAGATTTATTCCACATCAAACACTTCAGCATCTTTAAAAGTTTCTTATTTTAAGTATCATCTTCACTGTTTTAATCCCCTGCACATGCGATAAAACATTTCGCCAAAGTCTTTCTGTATGTTTTAAAAAATAAACGAAGTATTTTAAAAAGGTTCCATATGTGAAGGTGTCTGGGTGTCTCTTGCGTCAAACGCGGAGCCAGTGATTCCTTATTTAAATTGTATCTTTTAGAAAATTTTATATTTATTTTATTTCAAAACATATTCCGACTTAAAAGGCTTAATAAAAAAATAAAAAAAAAAGTTTCCATATCTTAGATTATTACTAGGGTGAGCCTGCGATCTGGTTCTACACTTATATAGTTGTATATCAGACTTTTCTGAACCGACCTTTATCAGCAGGGTGAAACATACCCTTAGCTGAAAATATACTATTGGTTGTCTAATATATGTAGACAGACCATATGACGATGTAACATCTTGCCTGATGGTCACATGATCAGTCTTTGAAGAGATATTTTATGACTTCACCAGGAATCTACCCTTTCGCCCATAACGTTCCGGCTCATTTAAAATGTTCATTTAAGTCAACTACAGACATGTGAAAAGACTTTCCAAAAACGTACGTCACCATGACGCACATTCTTCGAATACCTGCTGAGTCAGAAACCGTGCTTGAATGAATCATCACATTTGAGGTCTTCATCCTGAGAATATTTAATTGCACTTAAAAAGCACAGATTAAGCTAAATGAAAAAGATGTCCGGCGGTAGAAAATACCTACACCATTAAAAACCTATATACAATATGTATTAAACATGTGCTTTTGTTGTTAAGACTGCTTATTAATAGTGGTAATACTTTTGTTAAGTTTTAAGGGTTCACAAGTCTTATAGATCTATATTATTTTTATTTATTTATTTATTTATTCCTTTTCTTATTTTTACAAAGATTTCAATTCAATTCCTAGTAAATATGAGGCCAAAACATGATATTACAAAATAAATCATGTTGACGTGGTTGTTGCAGTGTTTTTAAAGGGGTCATATGACGTTGCTAAAAAGAACATTATTTTGTGTATTTGGTGTACAGTGCCGGCCCGTAGGGCTGTGGGGCCCTAGGCAGGATAATGAAAATGGACCCCACTAGTGTAAAAACTGTCATAGCAATTTGAGGAGTTAAGAGAAAGCACATTAATGACAATTTAAATATTTAAGCATAAATGTGCATTAAGTGTAACACATTCAACATACACATGTAAAAATATTAAAAACAGATTAAAAAAAAAATATATATATATATATATATATATATATATATATATATATATATAGGAGTGCAAGTGAGCTATTCTGAAAGGCAATATCCAATGAATTCCAAAATCTGGACAGTAACGAAATGTTTTCAGACACACCTTTTCTTTGCTAAAAATCATTAAGAACACAAAGTTTGTTGTGCATAATTGTAGGGCTGCACAATTTGGCTAAAAGTTTTGTTTTTATATATCAGTATGACTTCAAAATAATTAAAAAAAAAAAAAAAAGATTATTGTTATTACGAAATAATACCATTAAACTAAATAATAATTATTAATAATGATTATTATCAGTATATTTCACAGATAACTGCAGCATTATATTGTTAAAATGCAGGAGGCCTATAAATATAAATGTCTAAGGATTTATTATAAAATAAATTGTGAATAAAAATCTTTGACAGTAAGTTCTTAATTTTTGTCAGGAAATCTTATGCATCCATTGAAAGAGAGAAAAAAACTCCTCTACACTGAAGAAAAGCTTAGAAGATGTTGCCTATTTTTACCCCAAATCAGGTGTTGTGAGCATTAGTAAGTGCACACATGTAATGCAATGTCTGTTTCATTCTGGTAGCCTGAGGGTGCCCTTCACGCAGTAAATCCATAAGTGAAAAACTTATAGAAGTTGTAAATCATAGGACATTCCAGGAATTCCCTAAAATGGACAAAGGCATACTATGGCATAGCTGAATTAAAGGCAAGTAGACACGTTTTAACTGATGATATACGTAGACAAGAAATATACGATTGCGACTAAATTGTTTATCTGTGTTATTCACGCCATCTCGGGTATTTTTATATGAATTAAGTAATGCAATGCTAATCAACAGAATTTATCACTGTATAGAATACTCAAAAAATAAAGATTTTGCTCAAATCTGTGATATGAAACCACGTCAGCTCACAAAAGGAATTTATTTCAAACAATCGACTGATGTTATGAAATGAATTTGGAGCAAAAACATGTCATTAAATGTTCTCTTTGTTGGACAACAAGTTTGAAAATAGGCTCAAACCCATACACGAGTGCTACTGTGGTAAATTTATTGATCACACAGACCGATTTTCTCGATTTTGACGTCGCACTGTACAGAACATGTGCGTCATCCGTAGATACGTAGTCAGAAGCAGTACTGCGCAGACTGATCTCTGTTTTGACAAGTACCACGAGAGCGATTCAAAAGCATAAGAGTCGTCTGCTCTCCAATCTGATGTCTTTGATTTCATACGCTGATCTGTCTTTGCAGAGCAGATGCATCTAGAAAAAGCCTAATTAGAAATTTAACTCTTCAAACTTTTATTTTTATATTTAGACCATTTATTTTACACTGGCACAATGTGTTATCTGTGATTTTACTTGTAGGCTATATGTATGTTCATTGATGAAATATGGTTAATATGCTGGTAATTCTGTGTTATTGAAGTTCAGCTGTGAAATATAAAAGATGAATCATTAATAAAGCTGCTGGTGTGAAGCAATAACTTGTGTTATTGAATATATAACAAAATAAAATAAATAATAGTACACTTAAAACTATTTTACTGAGTTTCACAGTAATTTTACTGTGGTATGAAATACAGCAACTACTGGATAATTGTTGCCAGTAAGTTACTGTTAATTTGACGATAAACATTTTACGGTTATACGCTCTTTTGAAATCAAACTGCGTTGCATTGTTGTGTAGCAACAAAAATAGCTCCTAGCACATAATTACATTTCTAAACTGAATAGTGTCACTTTTAACTTGTTCATATTACCTTTAGTAGTATAACTATCCCTTTAAGTGACAGTTTTGTCACTTAGGCAGAGATATGAAGTACTGGCACGGCTTAATTATAACCACGCATGCTTTTTAATGCTTGTGAATGTTTTAGTAGTATTTTAAAATAATTGCCTTTTCTGTTTTTCTTTCTTTACTGTTTTTTTTTTTTTTTTTTTTTTAGGTATGAAGCTGAGAAGTCTGCACAGGTCCAGGAATAATACCATTTCACCCTGTTCTGTTCAAGTATTTTTTATCCATTTTTTATCCTGTTTTGTTTTATTTTGTTTTACCCAATAAAAAATGTGATTTAGAGATTCTGAGTTGAAGTCATTTTCTTAACAGTTGAAATATTTTAACATGTAATTTAAAACGTATTGAGCACTACTTAAAATCAACTGATATTAGGTCAAAAAACATTGTAATTTAGAGTTTTATTGCATATTTGCACATTAACTTTATCCAGAGGAATTAATAAAGATATATAAATGGGGCCAAGTTCTGACCCACTGTGGTCCCACAAAAACCCCATATATGGGCTATTTGTGGGTTCAGTGTGGTCACCCATTTGGGCCCCATAAGGGTTCTGTATGTGGCCCACCTTGGCCCCAATTAATAGAACCCATTTGGGACTCATGTGGGCCCATATAATGAAAATCTACATGGGCCCCACTTAGAGCCCACTATGGACCCATCATGGGCCCCTATGGGCTTACACACATGAGACCCAAGTGGAACCGATGGACAACATTGTACGGGTCCCATTTGGGTTGCCCATGCAGGGCCCATCAAAAACCCACATGGGGTCCACATGGAAATGTTGGCTGGGGGTTTACTGACTCGGAGTTTCAAAAAGCTCTGTTGATACTGTTATTTGCTTGCTTTCTCTGTGTAATGCATTTGTTTTTTGAATCACCAGGTAAATGAAATCATTAGGCTACAATTAATATGCCTAAATATCCACTGTGTGCATATTTAGTAAGTAAGCTGACATCATCCATAGCAACGAGGTCAACCCCGCCCTTACTCTTAGCTTAAGACTTCTCTCTATTCCTTAGTAAAAGTTTGTCTCAGCAACTTTGTGAATAGGTTTTAAGAGAAAACTCTTAGCTAAAAACTTTTATTACTACTTAGGAGAACTCTTAGTGCTAAGATAAAATGTTTTGTGAATACGGGCCAAGGAATTTTAACAGACTTTTCAATTTCTGCTTGAAAAAGAAATAGCACACCTGTCCTTAACAAGCCGCATAAAGCTGGGTGTTTTCAGAGTGTTTTCCATTACAACAATAGACGTCATGCTTTAAACAGCTCATTCTCAACAAAACGGACAAAACTGCCCCTCCCCTGACTTGCTTCGGATGTTATCACTCTATTGAATGGGCGTTATCAGTGGTTATCAGCTCATAGATATGGGCCAGAAGGGGCCTGCTGCACCTACTGGTAGGCTGAGAAGGCTGTTATCATCGATCCAAATGGTTAATCACCACACGTATGTATGAAGCTGAAGTTACCGCTGGTGTACCAACAGGGGCGATCGTTTCCCCAACGCCAACTGCACATGGACCAAACACCAGCGAAATAGTGCATTAAAAGATGGATTTAAGATGACTTCAAGATACATATACAGGTACTGTCTCGTAAAATACTCCATCGTTCCGTGTTTATGAATGAAGTTATTAATTTAAAATTTGCCTATGGTGGGAAACGGATAATGTAAAAAGTCCATACATTTACCATATTTTTACCATAGTAACTGTCGCTAGACCATGTCATGTGTAGTCAGTGCACAGTAACCACAAAATATGCCATGCTTCTCACACTGTAACCGTAGTTTTACTGTGGTGTTTGTAGTTAAAGCACAATAAACTCTATATTTACTGTGAGTTTACCTGAGTAACCGTAGTTTTACTGTGTTATTTGTAGTTAAAGCACAATAACCTCTATATTTACTGTGAGTTTACCTGAGTAACCGTAGTTTTACCGTGGTATTTGGAGTTAAAGCACAATAACCTCAACATTTACTATGAGTTTACCTCAGTAACCGTAGTTTTGCCGTGGCATTTGTAGTTAAAGCACAATAACCTCGATATTTACTATGAGTTTACCTCAGTAACCGTAGTTTTGCCGTGGCATTTGTAGTTAAAGCACAATAACCTGGATACTTACTATGAGTTTACCTCAGTAACCGTAGTTATGCTGTGGCATTTGTAGTTAAAGCACAATAACCTGGATACTTACTATGAGTTTACCTCAGTAACCATAGTTTTGCTGTGGTATTTGTAGTTAAAGCACAATAACCTCGATATTTACTATGAGTTTACCTCAGTAACCGTATTTTTACTGTGGTATTTGTAGTTAAAGCACAATAACCTCAATATTTACTATGAGTTTACCTCAGTAACTGTAGTTTTACTGTGGTATTTGTAGTTAAACCACAGCCTCGATATTTACTATGAGTTTACCTCAGTAACCGTAGTTTTACTGTAGTTAAAACACAATAACCTCAGTATTTACTATGAGTTTACCTCAGTAACCGTGGTTTTACTGTGGCATTTGTAGTTAAAGCACAATTACCTCGATACTTACTGTGAGTTTACCTCAGTAACCATAGTTTTACTGTGGTATTTGTAGTTAAAGCACAATAACCTCGATACTGTGAGTTTACCTCAGTAACCATAGTTTTACTGTGGTATTTGTAGTTAAAGCACAATAACCTTGATACTTACTGTGAGTTTACCTCAGTAACAGTACTTTTACTGTAGTATTTGTAGTTAAAGCACAATAACCTCAATATTTACTATGAGTTTACCTCAGTAACCGTAGTTTTACTGTGAAATTTGTAGTTAAAGCACAATAACCTCAATACTTACTATGAGTATACCTCAGTAACCGTAGTTTTCTCCTTTTTTCTCCCTCATGTGTTTATGATGTTAATTAATGTATGATGGTTTTATATTTTGGTAATTAAAGTGGCTTGCAAGGTCTCTCTCTCTCTCTCTATCTCTCTCAGCTTTTCCTTTCCTATTTTTCAAAACTGTAATCGATAATTCATTTACACATATTTTGCTCTCTCTCTTTCTGTGGTTCATCATGGCATACTTTTAAAACTCAGAATCAAATCGATGATCATATCTTTCCTTATAGTCCTTCTCAAAATTGTGCATATACTGTGTGAAAAATAAATAATAAATTTCAAAATGTTTCATTTTCTTACAAAAAACAAACACCTCTGATATTTATTCAAACACTACTATAAACTATTACCTTCTATTAAATTTTGCTTCTGTAACATTTACAGTGTATTAAAGGTATACAATTAATCACTTTTATGTTTCCTGGAAATGAACCATACAAACTTGCCATTCTTAGCTCTGCCAGTTGAACAACATGAATATTAAAAAAAAAAAAAGAGAGAAAGAAAAAACACACATTACGAATTTCCCAATGTTTATTGATATGTCAAACTTTTCCAAGACAAACATCGTGCCCAGAACAGCACTCTCTCTCCCTCTCCAGTTTGTGTCACTATGAAAAAAAAAAGCAGTTATAGTGAAATATAACAACTTAAATCAATGACTGATTGATAAAGGAATTCATGGGTATATGGAAACAAATATGTAACTAAGAAATATGCAATATAAAACCCCTTTAAAAAAACATTGTCTAATATAAAAAAATAAAAAGACAATTTGTTTACAGAAAATGTCATAAGATGCCAAATAATATTTTACAAACCGGGTGTTTTGAGGCTCTAGTTGAAAAGATATCTTACATTTAATGAACAAATAGGCAAAAATGATTAAGAACAATATTTTAATATTTTACAATTATTATTCTACTGTAATCATTGTTTGTTTCTAGTGTGACTAAATGCAGGACCAATTAAAATGGTTAACAATTATAATTTTTTTAGACAATTATAATTTTCATCAAGAATATATATATTCTTGAGAGAGATGTGGAAGCTTTTAGAAGGGCAGATATTGTGGAGAGCCGATGGAGAAGGCCTAAGTAATCTGTGAGAAATCCTGAAAGACAGGAAGAAAATAATTTATTACATTATGAACAATAAAAACATTGACAACAACAAATAGCAGACAACAACATACTGTAACTGCAGCGTCTAACAGTAAACAGACCATTATCGTCTGTTGGTGTGGATGCTAAAATATTTACCATTATATTTCTTGTTCTTGGTGTGAACAGCTTTAAGTGATCTGATTTGGCCAAATTAATTGAAGATCTGATTTGTCACATTAGAAGTTAAACTAGCATTTCCAGACTCTTGCTCCTTAGACAGATGTGTTCAATAAAAATTAGTTGCGGTTGTGAACAGATATCATGTACTGTTAGAACGGGAAGAGACGGCACCAATTTGTAAAGGTTAATAAAGAATACAATGGACAATATAAACTTTATGATATAGACACTCTGACTACTTACAATGGGCACAATCAGCATGAGAGATGAGGCAAAGGCCAATGACAGCAGTAGGAGTAAAAGTCGTAGAATTTTGTATGAGTACGCTTGTACAATATCATATGAATTTGCTGATTTGGTAAATTGTATGAATTATTACTACTTCAACATGACACTTTGTTGAGGGTTATTCCTGATGGGGCCATGGGGTATGTAAACCAAAGTTAAAGAAACATCAAATGCTGTGCAAACAGTCAAGGTGCTCAGACCAACAGACGTACCATTGGAAGTGTTTGCCTTTGCGGCTTTTGGTCTTCTCCGTAAACGCACAATATGGCCAAATTCAAATCCCATGACAGGCCTTCCTTTGGTCTTCCTTTCAGCTGAAATGAAGAGAAATATATACATGTTGAGACAGTGTGTTAAAAATGATCTGTGACCAAAATATTTGAGAAGGACTATAAGGAAAGATATGATCAACACATAATATAAGGATGTGTTCATTAAAGCAAATCAGTTATTACTAAACGTGTTCAACAAAACCTGTGAAGGGTTGAACGTTTAAAGGACTTGTTCAGCCTCCTTGGCAGCTTCTTCAAGATCAGCATTGGGAGCTTCGAGTTCAAGTTCCCTGTTAATTCTAGCAGCTTTCTGAAAGAACTGGTCAAAAAACTGGTTTTGATTCTGAGTTTTAAAAATATGCCATGATGAACCATAGAAATAGACAGAGCAAAATATGTGTAAATGAATTATGGATTACAGTTTGGAAAAATAGGAAAGGAAAAGCTGAGAGAGAGAAAGAGAGAGAGAGAGAGAGAGAGAGAGAGAAAGAGAGAGAGAGAGAGAACCTTTACAAGAGATGGCTTCTTAAATAGCTGAAAAAAAATATTGAATTACAGTTACTTCACAAAAACATATTAAAGGTGTGGAAAGCATTGTGGCTACTGTGCTTTACAAATGGTATACAGTAAAAACAGTTACTGTGGTAAAAACATGGTAAGTATTGTTGTTGCTGTGGTTTAACTACAAATATCACAGTAAAACTATGGTTACTGAGGTAAACTCATAGTAAATATTGAGATTAATGTGCTTTAACTACAAATACTACAGTAAAACTGCGGTTACTGAGGTAAACTCATAGTAAATATTGAGGCTATTGTGCTTTAGCTACAAATACCACAGTAAAACTATGGTTACTGAGGTAAACTCATAGTAAATATTGAGGTTATTGGGCTTTAACTACAAATACCACAGTGAAACTACGGTTAATGAGGTAAACTCATAGTAAGTATTGAGGTTATTGTGCTTTGACTACAAATACCAGAGTAAAACTACGATTACTAAGGTAAACTCATAGTAAATATTGAGGCTGTGCTTTAACTACATATACCACAGTAAAACTATGGTTACTGAGGTAAACTCATAGTAAGTATCGAGGTTATTGTGCTTTATACAAATACTACAGTAAAACTACGATTACTGAGGTAAACTCATACTAAGTATTGAGGTTATTGTGCTTTGACTACAAATACCAGAGTAAAACTACGATTACTAAGGTAAACTCATAGTAAATATTGAGGCTGTGCTTTAACTACATATACCACAGTAAAACTATGGTTACTGAGGTAAACTCATAGTAAGTATTGAGGTTATTGTGCTTTATACAAATACCACAGTAAAACTACGGTTACTGAGGTAAACTCATACTAAGTATTGAGGTTATTGTGCTTTGACTACAAATACCAGAGTAAAACTACGATTACTAAGGTAAACTCATAGTAAATATTGAGGCTGTGCTTTAACTACATATACCACAGTAAAACTATGGTTACTGAGGTAAACTCATAGTAAGTATCGAGGTTATCGTGCTTTATACAAATACTACAGTAAAACTACGATTACTGAGATAAACTCATAGTAAGTATTGAGGTTATTGTGCTTTGACTACAAATACCAGAGTAAAACTACGATTACTAAGGTAAACTCATAGTAAATATTGAGGCTGTGCTTTAACTAAATATACCACAGTAAAACTATGGTTACTGAGGTAAACTCATAGTAAGTATCGAGGTTATTGTGCTTTATACAAATACTACAGTAAAACTACGATTACTGAGATAAACTCATAGTAAATATCGAGGTTATTGTGTTTTAACTACAGTAAAACTGTGGTTACTGAGGTAAACTCATAGAAAATATTGAGGTTATTGTGCTTTAACTACAAATACCACAGTAAAACTACGATTACTGAGGTAAACTCATAGTAAATATCGAGGTTATTGTGTTTTAACTACAGTAAAACTGCGGTTACTGAGGTAAACTCATAGTAAATATCAAGGTTATTGTGCTTTAACTACAAATACCACAGTAAAACTATGGTTACTGAGGTAAACTCATAGTAAATATCGAGGTTATTGTGTTTTAACTACAAATACCACAGTAAAACTACGGTTATTGAGGTAAACTCATAGTATATATCGATGTTATTGTGCTTTAACTACAAATACCACAGTAAAACTACGGTTACTGAGGTAAACTCATAGTAAGTATCGAGGTTATTATGCTTTATACAAATACCACAGTAAAACTACGGTTACTGAGGTTACTGTGCACTGACTACACATGACATGGTCGAGCGACAGTTACTATGGTAAAAATATGGTAAATGTGTGGACTTTTTACATTATCCCTTTCCCACCATAGGCAAATTTTAAATTAATAGCTTCATTCATAAACACGGAACGATGGAGTATTTTACGAGACAGTACCTGTATATGTATCTTGAAGTCATCTTAAATCCATCTTTTAATGCATTATTTCGCTGGTGTTTGGTCCGTGTGCAGTTGTTGGCTTTGGGGAAACAATCGCCCCTGTTGGTACTCCAGCGGTAACTTCAGCTTCATACATGCGTGCGGTGATTAACCATGTGGATCTATGATAACAGCCTTCCCAGCCTACCAGTAGGCGCAGCAGGCCCCTTCTGGCCCATATCTATGAGCTGATAACTACTGATAACGGCCATTCAATAGAGTGATAACATTCGAAGCGGGTGGACTTTAAAACTGTGGCAAGTGCTAACAATCTGAGGTGTGTACTTCTGCTTGAGGTATTTGCACAGTACAATAATGCTGATTAGATTGTAAAACTCGCTGATTACACTTTTAAAACTCCAAATTTTGGGCAGGCTCCTAAGGTGGTGAGGTAAAGAGGTGAAGTTGTCTTTGTGTGTGACTGTGTGGTGTGACAAAGCTAGAAGACAGAATACAGAGGGTGCTTCTATGTCAGAATTGTTTTCTCTAATATGAAATGTGCCCCCTATCTGGACATGGTGGGTTACTCATATAAAGCATGGGATGCCCCATTTCAACCATGTTATGAAGTTTGAGCGGGAGTTTTCTGCCTTGAGGGCTCTCTAGAAACACTCAAGGCCTTTTCACACTGAACACGAAAATTTGGTGTGAATGTTCAGCATGATGGCGCTTTTGAATCGAAACAATAGATCCCTATGGGGCTATTCACACCAGGAGTTATCATTCACGGCACAAAAAAGCGAGGATTTTTTTTTTTGTTGTTTGTTTATTTTTTTTCCCCGTTGCTCTGCGACAAAGCGGGCCATCCAATTATATTTGAGCTAAGATCACATGCCTGGAGCAGCTGCTGTTGCACAAAAGGGTGAGAGTGGTGTCACTGTTTTGAAAACCAGTGTAATCAAACACCGAAGAAGAGTATTCTGAGAGAAGAGGATGCGTTCTTGTTATCGTTGGTATCTGAGAACAGATTTATTCGCACATGTTCTTTATACAGAATATCATTTCTATTAATTCTCCACTGAATGTGATCTGAAGAGCACTGTTCGTTTTCTTCCATGTGCACGAGTGTTATGAGCAGTGCTGGCCCGTTCAACAGGCAGTCGCCTGGGGCCCCGCCTTAAGCGGAGGGCCCCGCGGCCGCAAGGTTGTCAATTAATGTACTTAATTAGTAAGACTACAAGAATAATCAGAGAACACATATCATCTCAAAACATTTAAAATGGTCTTCTTTATGGCGACGACTCTTCCTGCCTGCCTCACGATGGTCCAGCTGGTCAGCCAGCGCCACTGCAGGAGGGAAATTCTAGTTAGCACGGCTTAATTGGTAAAACAAATGAGACGACTGCAAGTGTTTTAAAGTTCACCTACTTACCTTTTTAATGTACTCGTACAACTTTTCGTCTTCAGGAGTCTCCCCATTGGTCTGCTAGTGCCGCTGCAGGAGGAAAATACTAGTTTACTGGGAAAGTGAGCAAGTAAAATTACAATAATACGTACATGATGATGAAGAAAACTGTATACATGTATTTTAATGTATACCTACCAATTGCAGCGCACACGGGCCTGCCCCACATCGCATTAAAACCAAAGTTTGGCCTCCTCATTAAAACCAAAGCAGTGTTCATTAGTGTGATTGTATATCAAGAGCAAGGACACGTTTGTGTGCATCTTTTGTGCTTTTACCAGAACGAAGCGCTTGATCGTCTGTGTGAAGATGCGCACTGTGCACGCACTGTGGCCCACTAGTGCACAACACAACCCAATTAAAAAAACAAACATAAGCTCACAACACAAAGCAATTGAAAAAAGCAAACATAAGCTCACAACAAAACGCAGTGTTGACAGTTAAACCCCGATATTTCCTCGAGACACCACAAGAAATTCTCAATGTAAGTGATTGATCTTAATATGTGTAATCGATTTTTAAATGAACGTGTTTTTACTGAATGTTTTGATATCCTGGTAATCTTAATGTATTGATTCATGAATTGAGCAGAAAATAAATCAGTATTATTTTCGATTTGCAGTTTAGCTCTGCCAATTGCGCTCAATGGACTCTACGGTCAATTCTGCCCCACATGAAAAAATACTATAGTAATTTATAGTAAATACTATGTTTTTGAACTATACTATAGTAAAGTACTTGAATTAATTTGTTGTGGTAATTCTATAGTTGCTGTGATAATATAACAACTATAGTAATAATAATGTACTACGTTTTCTACAACTATAGGGTATATTATACTACAATACACTAGTTTGCTGAAGTAAAATCTAAAGTATATTACAATATTTCTTACAGTTTATCAGTTCACTATAGTTAATACTACAGTATGCTATAGCATTCATTAAAGTGTTGTAAATGCTATGATATATACAGTATAATACACTTTACTATAGTACGGTTCAAAAACACTATAGTATTTACTATAAATTACTACAATATTTTTTTTTTTTTATGTGGGGCATTTTTCCTCAGGGGAAAGATAAAGTTTGCAAGAGAGGAAACTCGCTGAGTGGTTATGGTAGGAGTAGACTGACTAATATTGTTACATCATCTTTTCATATCTTGCTATATTCATAATGTATAACATGCCTATATGATTAGCCCAAGCAGAAAAAAGACAAAAACACAATCCTATTGGATATGGCTCCATTCATAATGTATGCAACATGCAATGACAGTGGTGGAAGATTTTTATTTTTTTAATGGTCAATTTACACTATACCTTTGTTTTTCATCTTAGGAGAACGCTTTACAGTGGTGTCACCAGCGATCTGCCTGACCTATCAGTCCTCCAAGTGGCAGAAGTGTTAAAAAAAAACAACATACCATTACACTATCACAGTTATTAGTATTTTACATAACTATTACAATGTATCAAAGTTTCTAAATTTTACTTGTTTATATTACACTAGTGAGCAAGATCCCATATTAAAGTTATACATATATGTACAGGTGCATCTCAATAAATTAGAATGTCGTGGAAAAGTTCATTTATTTCAGTAATTCAACTCAAATTGTGAAACTCGTGTATTAAATAAATTCAATGCACACAGACTGAAGTCTTTGGTTCTTTTAATTGTGATGATTTTGGCTCACATTTAACAAAAACCCACCAATTCACTATCTCAACAAATTAGAATATGGTGACATGCCAATCAGCTAATCAACTCAAAACACCTGCAAAGGTTTCCTGAGCCTTCAAAATGGTCTCTCAGTTTAGTTCACTAGGCTACACAATAATGGGGAAGACTGCTGATCTGACAGTTGTCCAGAAGACAATCATTGACACCCTTCACAAGGAAGGTAAGCCACAAACATTCATTGGCAAAGAAGTTGGCTGTTTCCACAGTCTGTGATGATTTGGGGTGCAATGTCATCTGCTGGTGTTGGTCCATTGTGTTTTTTGAAAACCAAAGTCACTGCACCCGTTTACCAAGAAATTTTGGAGCACTTCATGCTTCCTTCCGCTGACCAGCTTTTTAAAGATGCTGATTTAATTTTCCAGTAGGATTTGGCACCTGCCCACACTGCCAAAAGCACCAAAAGTTGGTTAAATGACCATGGTGTTGGTGTGTTTGACTGGCCAGCAAACTCACAAGACCTGAACCCCATAGAGAATCTATGGGGTATTGTCAAGAGGAAAATGAGAAACAAGAGACCAAAATATGCAGATGAGCTGAAGGCCACTGTCAAAGAAACCTGGGCTTCCACACCACCTCAGCAGTGCCACAAACTGATCACCTCCATGCCACGCCGAATTGAGGCAGTAATTAAAGCAAAAGGAGCCTCTACCAAGTATTGAGTACATGTACAGTAAATGAACATACTTTCCAGAAGGCCAACAATTCACTAAATGTGTGTGTGTGTGTGTGTGTGTGGGTGTTTTTTTTTTTTTTTTTTTTGTCTTATGAAGCATTCTAAATTTGTTGAGATAGTGAATTGGTGGGTTTTTGTTAAATGTGTGCCAAAATCATCACAAAACTACTTCAGTCTGTGTGGATTGAATTTATTTAATACACAAGTTTATATATAATGCGCATTTACATTTATTTAATTTACATTTTATATTCTAGTCTGTACAAATAAAACCAAATTAATCCATCCCAAGTGTTTTGCGTAAGGCCAGATCTTTCTGTGGAAGACTGACTGAAAGGTGGACCATGAAGAGGAGGAACTCATCGAAGGGCTGCAGAGACTGACACTCTCAAAATAAATTTTAAATAATTATGATACATGCATGTAACGTTCTTCCAAAAAAAAAAAAAAAAAAATATATATATATATATATATATATATATATATATATATATATATATATATATATATAAACATTTTCTTTCTGTCACAAACAATATAATATCAATATTTATCATTGCATTGCTTGTTATTCCAACTTCACTCCTCATTGCAGCTGTCCTTGCTCTGGTCACACGTACCATGCTGTGGGATGCAGGTTCAACTCTCCAAAAGGCCATTAAATGGTTTTACATCTCAAATCTAGATTGGATGAGACATGTTTTCAGAAAATACACACCACATAATTTAATAACAATGCCAGTTAGTTTGCCTACACTGAACCTGAAGGTTACTTTAAAAATGTATAATGTATTGACATGCAAGTGTTCTTATGGGGAAAAAAAAAAAAAAAAAAGATTTTAGCTGGGGTTTTAGCTTATTCTCCCTCGTGTCATTCTAAACAATTATGCATTAACATTATTTACAACATTTCTGTATGCCAATTAAGAAAGCAAGCCATATGGCTTTACAACGACATAAAAGTGTGTATGATGACAGCTTTATTTTTATTTTTGGGTGAATCATCTATTAACTCGTTAACACGTATTGCCCAGACCCACAGAAGAGGTTTTTAAACAAACAGGCAACCACAGCAAAAAAAAAAAAAAATCATAATCGGCCTACATTGTGCTCGGTAATATAGTGAAGCATATAAGGGTTTAGATCTTACCTGGTGTAGAACCGTATGCTGTCCTCATTCTTGAAGTGGCGACTGTAGTATCAGAAGTGATGTTAAAATCCTTACGTCTACTATGAATCCACGTATTGCGAGTTTCTTCATCCAGGGGAGAAGTGTGAAAAACCTTCGAGAAGCCTCACAAAACGGGACACAGCAATAGCGGGACAAACCACCCTCACGAATGTTTAAACTTTACGGAACTCTTCATTAAATAATTATATTGCTGTGGTATACTTAATTTGTTATAATATAGCAATAAAATGTATAAACATTATTTTATATTAATCGTTCATTGACAAAAGATCGCGGCTGATAATGCACTCACTCTATGGTTGAATACAGACCGGAACCTTTTATGCGCCCTGATATTTCACCGGAAATACATAGGCTGCGTGCCGTGCATAGAGTCCATTGCCCGTTTCTGCAGACCAACTGCCCCCTAGTGGTCGGGAGCATTTCCGTTGTGTTGTGGCTTTATGTCGTTGTGTTGTGAGTTTGTTTGCTTTTTTAATTGCGTTGTATTGTGAGCTTATGTTTGCTTTTTTAATTGCGTTGTGTTGTGAGCTTATGTTTGCTGTTTTAATTGCGTTGTGTTGTGAGCTTATGTTTGCTTTTTTTAATTGCGTTGTTTTGTGAGTTTATGTTTGCTTTTTTAATGTCGTCTTGTTGTGAGCTTATGTTTGCTTTTTTAATTGCGTTGTGTTGTGAGTTTATGTTTGCTTTTTAATTGTGTTGTATTGTGAGCTTATGTTTGCCTTTTTAATTGCGTTGTGTTGTGAGCTTATGTTTGCTTTTTTATTGTCATCGTGTTGTGCACTAGTGGGCCACCGTACAATAGAGAACTGATAACAGAGGCAACGAGCGCTCGCCATAACACATTCCAGCGATAGACCGCCTGTTATTTAACACAGACCAACGAATTTCTTATCGAATGGAGATGTTTCTTTCTTTTAGGTACATCCGGCCGTGCGTGCCGCGAGATGGTCGTGCTCTCTTGCCTCTCGGAGAGGAGTGTGGTTGCCGTGATTCCTGCATGTGAGAGAGAGACGCACGCAAAGAGAACTGTTCAATTTAATATAAGAAACTGATACTGGTTTTAGTTGGTCTAAATTAATTAGGTAAGGCACAAAGTCGCTTATATGGGTTCCCTTCTAGACACGAGTGCTGTGTGTTTGTATGTGCTTCATAACCGTGCAGCCCAGGGGGCCCGTCGTAATAGCCTGCACTGGGGCCTGTCATTACTAAGTTACGCCACTGGTTACATGCAGAAACATTCAAGCATAAATTTGTTTTCAGCTTCTGCCCCGTGATTGTATAAATAAAACATCCTACTGAAAGTTTGCTGGTAACTGCCAACATTTATTTATTTATTTTTTTTAATATATATAACTGTTTAGCTTTGATAGTTCAATCGCGACAGGCTTTAAGTTTCATTAGTGTCAACTCTGCCATTACTGAATTTTCAAATATTTTAAAAAAATATCCAATTATATAAAAGCAGCAGTAATTCGGCTAATATAAAATGAAATATAAATATCTTACCTTGATAGATTAGAGAGTTTATCCATTGACACGGAGGTGCCCAACCGCGTTGAAGTGGCGAATAGCAACTGTTGTCTCTTGTTTTTTGTTTTTTCAAATGAGAAGGGGCGGGAAGACACGCACGCCAATCATTGCATGATGCAATGACTGCATAACACAAGTGCTTTTAGATTATAAGGAAAAAAATACCCTTTGAGATACTTATAAACAGAGCCGGCGCTAGCGCAGCACTGATGAGGGGGCGGCTGAGGTGAAGAAAGGGGGCGATGTATTGAATAAAACAAAATCGCATTGCAACCAAATTCAAAAATCTGACATCCAGGAAATAAATATGTCATAGGCAGCAGTTTTACCTAGGGCTGCTCGACTATGACAAAAATCATAATCACGATTATTTTGGTCAATATTGTAATCACGATTATTTAACACGATTACGAGTGGGCCATATAAGCAAAACTTTTTTTTTTTTTTTTTTTTTTTTTTTTTTAAATGCAAGACTAAAGTATTCAGTTAACAGTCTACTACAGAAATTGAATAATCTAGTGTAAAATAAAACAGTCTTCACTGTAGGAATTAAACTTCCTTTGTTTCTTATTAAAGCTACAAAAGTCCTTCTGTCAAGAGCAGTGAGTGATTTTGTCTTTGTCTTTTGTTATTTGAATAATTAGTAGAGCCCGACCGATATATCGTTTTGCCGATTTTATCGGCGATATGAGCCTGACGCAGATATATCGGTATCTGCAATATGCCACCGATATGAACATTTTTTTACAGAACTTAAACGCAGATAAAATGCTTGTATATGGTGTAATTACATAGTTTGTCCAGCAGAGTGTGCTCCATTGTTTGCTACTAGCGACCTGGATGAAACGCTTTAAAGCTTAATTGTAAGGAATACCATTGAAACTTTGAACGGCCATATCTCTGTAACAGCGCGGCGGATCCGCATCAAATTCGGGGGATCCCTTCAGCTCGAGGAACCCTCTCGAACGCCGAATCGAGTGTATGTCTCAAGGCCCTCTTTCGAATGAGACCACCCCCGCGTCGATAGCCCCCGGGGTCCGGGAGTTACAGGCGGTTAAATTCGCGGTCAGGCACCGACCGATCTGGCGATCCCGGGGGGCTACCGAGGCGCGGAGGGTGACGTTCGAGAGGGCTCCTCGAGCTGATCCCCCGAATTTGGTGGAGATCCGCCTCCGTGTTCGCGAGATAATGACATCAGCTAACACTTTAACTTCAGTAAAGAGGTCTCTTGTTCAGGCTGCAGCGTTGTCTTATTTGACCGTAAGTGCCCTGCAAAGTGGACTTCACATGATATTCTGCCATGATTCCAGTTCCAAGGGAACGTGTCCAGAACAACAATGGACCCTGTTGACTTTCAATATATAAACAAAAGAAAATTGACATGTTTGTCAAAATATCTTTTTGTGTGTGTGTATTCTGAAAAAGAAGGAAAGTCAAAAAGGTTTGAAATGACATGAAGGAAAGTAAATAGGTGAATTTTGGATGAACTATTTCTTATTTGCCAGTACATTTCTTGGGACTGCTGTTTAAGTAATTAATAAAGAAATGAGTCTAATGTAAGTTTGGCATATATTTTTTAAATTTAAAAAGAATGAACCTCCACACTCCTCGTACAGGTGGACCCCTGATGGCTGTGGAATTGAAAAATAATATAATTATTCACTGGAGGCCACATGGTGTTCCTTTACGATTTAGTAAATTCCTCATTACTAACCTGCATTATATCAGCAATGATATTGATGAAATAGCTGGTGATTCTCATGCAGTTGCTGTCTTCACATTCTCTGCCAACCGGGTTTTTCACCCATTAACTTTTTATGTGCATGAAGTGGCTAAAATTCATCAGTCTGTTGTAGCGCTGCTGAGTCGTGCACCAGAGACTACTGTCATCATCAAGTCTGGAAACACTGCAGGACGAAATGTACACTTGGACACTTCAAATCCTGCTTTGTTTTCAAATAATGTTTTATCTTGTTTTCTTATGTTAATGTTTATGGTAAACAAGAAAATATGGTGCATTTGTTATATTGAAAACTCTAGAAACACTCTTGTTCAAAGATGCATCTCAGAATATTTTATGCAACATTCCAACTATTGCAACTTTTTATTTATTTTTATTTATTTACTTATTTATTTACAATTGATTATAAAGTATGGCTGATCAGTTTATGTACAGTAGCAATAGGCTAAATACAAAATACAGTTTGTCCAAACCAACTTTGCATAATCCAGGTCTGACAGTATAATTTGTTACTGATATTTCCATCTGTAAACATGTTTCATCTGTCTCAACCTAACTATGTCTTTATACATTTTTAGTTTTTATTGTCTTGAAGCTTGGAAGCACTGAAAGCTTAATTTACTAGAAAAACATCCTTGTGTGTGCACGGAATTCTGATTCTGATCTGTGTTCTTACAGAATATTTTTCAAAGTGATTGGTATACGATGGAGCTGAACAAAGTGATGCAAGAGATGTTCAGAGAGATTAATGGAGTAATCTATTTAGATGTCTGGCAGACGACTTCCTGTCACTATCTAGGTGAAAATATTCACCCAGGACCTGTTATCATTGCTAATGAGGTCAAAACATTTCTGTCATATGTCTGTCCTGCAAGAATCATCATTTACTGTCACACAGCCCCAAAGAGTAACATTTATCTTGCTTCGTCATCATCTACAATGTATACAATAATATAATGTACCTAAAACCAGATTGAATGAAATGCTAACAAATAGCTTTAAAAATAATGGACAATGTAACGTCTAAAATGAATTGCATTAGAAAAGTGGCATAACCCTACTTGAACATACTAATTTGTAAATAAAGGGATCATGTTATAACTGCTTTGTCTGTCTCCATTAATTTATGGATTTTTAATTTTTTTTGTTGTTTTTTTTATTCTGTGTTCTATTTACTAAACTAGTGCAACAGTTAAAATCTGGGTTAACCCCATATACTTATATGACTAGTGTTGAGATCCACACACAGGTAAAGTACGCAGCACAGATTTATTAGGCAAATGCAGGAAAGACACAGAGGCACACTGGTAAGTAGCTAAGATAGAAATATCTTGACACTTAACATGATATTAAGAGTTCTTTTCCTGGCAGTTGAATGCTGATTAGACAGATGGGACTTGAAGACAGACGTTGAAGCAGACAGACAGATGGGAGGCAAGTATCCACACTGAGGTGAGTCAGGTATGTAGCACAATAACTGTTAATAATAGCTTATTAGGTTGCTATAGGTAACGCGAGATCTAGGCAAATGTTTAGACTTGAAAATATACGACACAAGACAATACTTCTTTATAAATGAAACAAAGTTTATTTGCTAACTGCTAGTCTACAATACATGAGCTAAACACACATACACACACACACACGATTCAGGAAATTAGTTATTGTGTTTGCATGAAGTTCCCAAAGTTCTAATACTCATTTTCTACAAGTATTTTAAATCACAACCTAAGAAAATTCATAAGGCAGAGAACCTTACTATCTTTACTTTTAAAGACTAATTCGACCAGTTCAGCAAGAGATATGGAGATTTTGTTAAAACTTGCGTTTGCAGTTGACAGCTTATCTTTTGGCTGGTTTTCCTTTCCTGGTTGAGGGAACCACTGCGGCTGCGGATTGGCTGCTGATGCAATCAGTTGGGTGACGCGTTTCTAGGAAAGCCCTCTGGTGAGTGGTTGCTTTTCCTTGTGACGTGAGAGTGACGTGTTCAGCTTTCTCGATGAGAGCCTGTTTGCGAAGACTAAGCGTTGACGATTTCTGCAGAGTCACGAAGTTTCAACGAAGTTCCAACGAAGTGTTTGTGCCTGGCATCTCGCTCGCATGATGTTACAGCGTGTGAGCGCTTTGTAGCGCTATCAACGAAGGCGAAGAGCCAAAGATCGAGAGACCAAGCAGCCGTGAGTGCAGAGCTTTGTGTCCAGTCTTAAGCAGGCTGATTTCGGTCTATCCCACGTTGTGGTTTTACAATCAGAGGTTGTTGCAGGGCTTTAACCACAGCCCATACTGTTCCTCTTTGTACACAAATTAACCTAAAATTTAACCTTCCATGTGGAGAATATCTCTGCAAGTTCTGTTAAAAATGTCACGTTATGAACCCTGCATATAATATGCACTTTTCATTCATCTCAACATTCTGCATTTAAAACAAGCTTCCTTTCAAGACCAAACTTCACATAGTTCACACTCATGTTAATAGCTTTCTCTGCTAATAAAAGGTTATACACATTGATTAGACTTCATTGGTTACAATAACATCTCAATCATAGAGCATATTATTTGGGGAGTATATTGCTCCAATACTTTAAATGTTTCTAAACGATTGTCTTTTAAAAATCATCATGCAAGGTTCTGGGTCTTTTGTTGTTAGAGAAAAGAGGGTGAGTTGGGTTTCAGAAGGGCAGGAAGCAGATGGTCAAGAGTCATGGGACGTGTTGTATAGATCCTGATGTCCTGAGGTCAGAAAGTGTCACGGGTGTAGATCTGCTGAGCTTCAGCGCTCAAACGTTTCATTGTAAGTCAGACTTCCTTTTCCGTTGGATATACTGATCCCTACATCGTGACCACGAGGTTCCTCGGGATGCTAAAAGACTCTTTCAGTTCTTGATACAAAATATCTTTGTTTCCTGATTGAGTTCATACTTTATCTGATCACGAGGTGCTTCTTGATACAAAGAGATCTTTGAAGAGGGGTGCATTATTCAGAATTATTTGTAATTGGGTCATTTTGATTGGTTTAATTGTCAGGGGTTTAATTGAGAGGAAAAAGGAAAAACACAAAGAGAGACACAAGGAAAAACACAAAGAGACACAAGGACACCGAATGAGGTGAGACAGCAAATGAGTGTCATCTGTGTGGAGTAACTCCTCTCTACTAGAGGTCGTTCCTAGCAGTGTGGCGGAGGAGAGTGTGTAAGTGTTGTATTTAAGCAAGGTAGCTATATGTTCCTCTTCAGGAACTCGAGCTGCGTCGAAACGCTATGGGAACGCCTTCAGCGTGACCGGCTCTGAATACAAGTGTAATCTGTCCAAAGGATGGGCGAGACGTCACGGGCGAGGTGACGTAATGACCAGCTGGTATAAAAGCATGTGCGGTGAAACCGGCATCAGCTTTCTGTCATTCAGCTAGCGCTCTGTGTCTAAACTGTGTGTCTTATTTGGTGTTGTCTGTCCTTTGAAATTAATCATGTCAAAGAGCCAGTATAAGGCTAAGCATGTGAAAGGCGAGAGCAGATCACAATACAAGCTGTGTGTTCCTCCCTGCAAACGCTATTTGTCTGCAGGTGATACACACAGCTTGTGTGTGGTTTGTTTGGGAGCGAGGCACGCAGAGTCGGCTCTCGAGGGAGCCGACTGCCAGCACTGCGAGTGTCTCCCGCTGCGTACGCTTCGCTCCCGAAAGGCCCTTTTTTCCGAGGAGGGTTCTTTCATCAGCGTTCCCCGCGGCGATGGCCCCGCTTCCGCTGAGGCGGAACGGCGGCGGCGCTCGTGGGGTTCGCAGCGGGATCTGATGGAGGGATCGGAGACGAGCGAGTCTCTATCTCCATCCTCACCCATTAGATCCGGTGACCGCTCCCCGAGATCGGAAGCCCGCCATGCGGTTACTTCTCCTCGGGCAGCGGGCTCGGCACTTCTCCTGTCTTCCTCCGAGGAGATTGACGTGGAGAGCGCCGAGTATGTTTCGCCCTCTCTTTCGCCCCAATATGAGGAGCTTGTGGAGGTGGTCACTCGTGCTGTGGCCATATTAAACATCGATTGGCCGGCCGAGTGTCGTGTTGAACCGCAGAGAAGCAAGTTGGACGAACGCTTTCTGCGGTTTAAGACTCCACCTCCACATCGGAGCCTGCCGTTTTTTCCCGACCTCCACACCGAGGTGTCGAGGTCGTGGGGAAAACCATTCTCGGCCCGCCTCTTCGTCCCCTCGTCCGATTACTACGGTAACGTGGCGGGGACGAGTGAGCGCGGTTACAGAGCAATGCCTCGGGTGGAACAGACGCTCGCGAGCTATCTGTCCCCTGACGCTGCGTCGTCTCTGAAGGCTCCGACCTTGCCCACCAAGCCGCTGCGCACATCGTCAGCCCTGGTGGGCAAGGGGTACGCGGCAGCAGGTCAGGCTGGTTCGTGTCTGCACACCATGGCAGTGCTGCAGGCGTACCAGGCTGACCTGCTCAAAGACCTAGATGAGGGTGAGGGAATTAATGTGGACGATATCAGCGAGCTCCGCAAAACCGCTGATTTGTCTCTCCGCGCCACCAAGGAGACCGCCCGTGCTATTGGGCGGTCTATGGCAGCCCTGGTGGCGGCGGAGAGGCATCTCTGGTTGACCCTGTCAGATATTAAAGACTGTGACAGGGTCTTCCTCCTGGACGCCCCGCTTTCACCTTCTGGCCTGTTCGGCGACGCTGTTGGTTCCGTCGTCGACAGGCACCAGGAGGCCAGGAAGCAGGCGGCAGCGTTCCAGCGGTTTCTCCCTCGCTGCTCTCTAGCTCAGGGGGCTGCTGGGCGAGAGCAGCCCCTGCCGCGTGCTGGCTCCTCACATAGAGGGGTGCAGAAAGAGAGTGTCGCCGCCCGTGCTCCCCCGCGGCGGAGCCGGGGCGGTAAGAAAGGCTCTCGGTCGGGGGCCTCGAAGCCTAAGCCGGATCTACGGACCGTCCTTCAGGCAAAGAGGTCTTCGGCCAAGAGGCCCTGATGCTTATGGCCCAGGGCTTATGAGGTTAGCTCCCGCTGGGGAAGAGCGGCGTTCACCGCATTAGACGGTGCCCGTCTCTCCTCAGTGCCCTCAGGAGATCGTTCTGCTAACCCTGCCACGTACGGTGTTCCAGGGCGCAGCGATCTCCAGCGAGCACATATCTCAGTTCTCTCCGCCCGGAAACGTAGCGGAGCTGAGATGCTCGCCACCCCTTCGGGGATCTCTAGAGCAGCTAGTTCGGTTGTCTCCTGCCGGTGTGCCGTTCCAGGACACCGAACTAGCCACTCTGATTACAACAGAGGCCAGTCTCGAGAGACTGGTTCCCTTAGTAGACTATTTTGCAGCGTGGAAACTACTGCCGAATGTGTCTCAGTGGGTCCTGCACACTGTAGAGAGAGGTTACAGAATCCAGTTCGGTTCTCCTCCGCCTCGATTCAACGGGGTGAATCCCACTCTGGTGGGTCCCGAGCAGGCTCTGGTAATGGAACGAGAAGTAATTACTCTCTTAAGAAAGGAAGCCATCGAGGTGGTCCCTCCTCACAAGAGAGAGTCCGGGTTCTACAGCCGGTACTTTATAGTTCCAAAGAAGGATGGAGGGTTGCGTCCCATTTTAGATCTGCGTCAGCTGAACCGCTCAGTCAGCAGACTGAGGTTCAAGTTGCTCACGCTCAAACAGGTTGTCTCTCAGATCAGGTCCCAGGACTGGTTTGTTACAATCGATCTAAAAGACGCATACTTCCATGTCTCCATCCTTCCTACTCACAGGAAGTTCCTGAGGTTTGCTTTTGGGGGCGAAGCTTACCAGTATCGGGTTCTTCCCTTCGGCCTAGCACTCTCACCCCGCACTTTTACGAAGTGTGTGGATGCCGCGTTAGCTCCGTTGCGGCTACAAGGCATCCGCATACTCAATTACATCAACGATTGGTTGATTCTCGCTCATTCAGAGCAGATGGCGGCTCAACATCGAGATGTTGTTCTCGCTCATATGAAAGCGTTGGGGTTAAGACTGAACGCCAAGAAGAGTGTGCTTTCTCCATTACAGAGGACCACTTATCTTGGTGTGGTGTGGGATTCGACCATGATGCAGGCACGTATGTCGCCTGCTCGGATCGAGTCGATCCTCACGGCAGTCAGGAGAGTGAAAGAAGGCCAGTCACTCACTATCAAGCAGTTTCAGAGACTGCTGGGTCTGATGGCAGCTGCGTCCAACGTGATACCTATTGGCCTGCTGTATATGAGACCCCTACAGTGGTGGCTCAAGACCAAGGGGTTCTTCCCGAGAGGGAACCCACTTCGCATGATCAAGGTCACGCGGCGGTGCCTACGTGCCTTAGACATGTGGAGACAACCTTGGTTCTTGTCGCAGGGCCCAGTGCTGGGAGCTCCGTGTCGCCGCGTATCGCTAGCGACGGACGCATCCCTCACTGGCTGGGGAGCGGTCATGAGTGGCCACCCTGCCCACGGTCTGTGGAGTGGTCGCCATCTCACGTGGCACATCAATTGGCTGGAGATGCTGGCTGTGTTTCAGGCTCTGAAACACTTTCTCCCAGACCTAAGAGATCGCCATGTTTTGGTGCGCGCCGACAACACGGCAGTGGTCTCTTACATCAACCACCAAGGAGGTCTGCGGTCGCGCCCCCTGTACAGGCTGGCGCACCAGATCCTTGTGTGGTCCCAGGGCAAACTCCTCTCGCTGAGAGCAGTGTACATCCCTGGGCATCTCAATGTGGGAGCAGACATCCTGTCGAGACAGGGGCCGAGGCCCGGGGAATGGATGCTTCACCCAGAGGTGGTGAAGCAGATTTGGAGAGTGTTTGGCCAGGCTCAGGTGGACCTATTTGCGACTTGGGAGACATCGCAATGTCCCCTCTGGTACTCTCTGACTCATCCAGCTCCACTGGGGCTGGATGCCATGGTACAGACTTGGCCGAGGCTTCGTCTGTACGTCTTTCCCCCGATTGCTCTGCTCCCCGGAGTTCTGGAGAGAGTGCGCCGGGACGGGGTCCGGCTGCTGTTAGTAGCCCCGTTCTGGCCGGGCCGAGTATGGTTCTCGGACCTGATTTCTCTCCTCGACGGCTCTCCATGGGAGATTCCCGTCAGGGGGGATCTCCTCTCACAGGCAGGGGGCACCCTTGTGCACCCCCGCCCGGAGTTGTGGAAGCTGTGGGTATGGCCCCTGAAGGGGCACAGCTCATAGCTTCCGGTCTCTCAACCGAGGTTGTTGAGACCATCCTCCAATCCAGAGCTCCCTCAACGAGGAAACTGTATGCCTTGAAGTGGAAACTTTTCACTTCATGGTGCGGAGACCGCCAGCTCGACCCAGTCAACTGCCCGGTTGGTACAGTGCTGGAGTTCCTGCAGGCTCGACTCTCCACAGGGTTAACCCACTCCACCTTGAAGGTTTATGTGGCGGCGATTTCGGCCTACCACACCTCTCTTGGTGGACAGTCAGTGGGCAGACACCCCCTGGTTACACGTTTCCTCCGCGGTGCGCTGAGGCTGAGGCCCCCAGTACGGTCCCGTGTTCCTCCATGGGACCTGGCTGTGGTGTTGGATGCTCTCTGTAGGCCTCCTTTCGAGCCTATTGAGGAGATCTCTGATCGCCATCTCACTCTGAAGACTGTTTTTCTTCTGGCGATTTCTTCTCTTAAGAGAGTTGGGGATCTGCAGGCCCTCTCAGTGGCCCCTACTCATTTGGATTTTGCGCCTGGTATGGCCAAAGCCTTTTTGTACCCTCGTGCAGGGTACGTCCCCAAAGTTCCTTCTGTCACGCCACAGCCTGTCGTACTGCAGGCCTTCAGTCCTCCTCCCTTCAGGGAGCCAGACCAGCAGAAGCATAACTGTATGTGTCCAGTGCGAGCGCTGGATGCATACGTCCACAGAACTGCCCTGTGGAGAAGGGTGGACCAACTGCTGATTTGCTATGGTCCCCCTAAGAGAGGTCTTTCTGCTTCCAAACAGACCCTCAGTCGGTGGATTGTGGAGGCCATTATCATGGCCTATGAGTCCTCTGATCTCCCCTCGCCGATGGGAGTCAGAGCTCACTCCACACGAAGTGTGGCGGCCTCCAAGGCCTTTCTCGCAGGTGTCCCATTACAGGACATCTGCAACGCTGCGGGATGGTCTACGCCCCTGACCTTTGTCAGGTTTTATGGCCTTGACATGCGGGCCACTCCAGGCTCTTCCGTCCTCTCGCCCTAGATGTGCTCCGCAGGGATACACACTGGGCAGGGACTTGGAAGCCTGGCGGCGTGGGCATCTCGTTCCCATAGCGTTTCGACGCAGCTCGAGTTCCTGAAGAGGAACGCCTCTAGGTTACGTATGTAACCCTAGTTCCTCGAGGGAACGAGACGCTGCGTCTCGAGGCCACACTTCCGGCATCCCTGCCCGCGCTTGCTTCACTCCTAGGAGCTGATGCCGGTTTCACCGCACGTGCTTTTATACCAGCTGGTCATTACGTCTCCTCGCCCGTGACGTCTCGCCCATCCTTTGGACAGATTACACTTGTATTCAGAGCCGGTCACGCTGAAGGCGTTCCCATAGCGTTTCGACGCAGCGTCTCGTTCCCTCGAGGAACTAGGGTTACATGCGTAACCTAGAGGCGTTTTCCTAGAACGACAGAAATTATGTTAGAGTGGTGCAGAGCATGGGATCGCCGGTCTGTGTCAGTGGGTTTTGATCTTCCCCCTTTCCCTGTCGGCTGGGGCCTTGGTGCCTCTTTATCTGGTTTCGATGGACCCATCGAAGGACTGGCTTGCTGCGCCCTTGTCTGATTTTGATTCGGTAGGCAACAGGTGAGAGCTTGTCTGCAATCTCATGGGGTCCTGTCCAGTGAGGTAAGAATTTCTTTGACAGGTGATGGGGAGCGTTCTGCCTTGGTTGGGCAAAGCTGTAGTACCACACTTTGTCTCCGACATTGAGTTCATGGTGAGAGGCCTTTTGGTTGTAGTAGGCTTTACGACCTTCTGCACTTCTTTGGAGTTGCTGTCACGCGAAGGCGAAAGTCGTTCTCAGGTGCTGATGCAACTCTTCCAGGTACTGGTGAGTGGTATAGGCGGTGACGAGATTCATGTCACCAAGTTGGAACAGCAAGTGTAATGGTAGTGTCATTTGTCACCCCGTCATCATCTTGAATGGGGGTACTCTGGTAGACCGGTGAGGGGTGGCCCGGACGGCCATCAGTACAAGAGGAAGTTTAACATCCCAATCCTTTTGATTGGCGGGCACATACTTCTTGAACATGCTGGCCACTGTCCGATTGACTCGTTCCACTTGACCCAAGGAAATTGGGTGATGGCTTATATGGAGCTTGGTCTGTATACCCAGGAGTTTCCACACTTCCTGCATGACCTCGGCAGTGAAGTGGGTTCCTCGGTCAGAGTTGACCCTTAAAGGCAGTCTGAACCTTGAGAAGATGTGGTTCATTAACAGGCAGGCTGTTGTTTCTGCTGTGTCATTGGGAGCTGGGAGACACTCTATCCACTTTGTGAATTCTCAAACCACGGTGAGGAAGTATTTGTTACCCCGTGTTGACTGTGGCAGGGGTCCTACCCAGTCTATTTGGAGGTCCGACAATGGGAAGGTCATTCCTTTCCTTTGCAGTGGTGCTCGGTGGTTTGGATTTGCCGGTTGAAACTGGCAACACACCATGTTATGTTCTCACTATCATAACATATAGAATACACTCTTGAATGCACTACGATAATAACACAGCCACATGCGGGGGTGCTTAACTTCTTCACTTGGTTTATTTTAAGGAACACAACTAATAATTACTAAAGTCGGGATGCCACCTACAGGCACTATGAAGAATGACAGTATCACATACATAACATCTCCTCTCATCTTAATCAAGAAACAAATCCCAAAATATTTTCAAAAACCACAAATATTATGCATTTATTTATCCTACTCTAGAGGTAGAGTGTAGACTGCCTCTTACCTCGAGCCAGTTCGGGGATTATTCTGCCCCATGCCAGAAAAAGGCTCACTAACATAACTAATTACAGTTCAATCCAGCAGTTTCCATAATCCTATAATGTCAGACAGTCGGGTGGTTTAATCATTCTGGCTGGATAACATCTGACCTGCACTGGTGGAATGTCGGGTTTGCCATGCTCTGTCTTACACTCTGCTGACATACCACTGTTAACATCTTGTTCTCTTGTTGGGGGTGCAGAAGAGGTGGCATTTACAGAGGTATGCACCAGAACCAACACATTCTTGTTATCAGGTAATTCTGTCAACTGAGTTTCAGCTGTTTGGTTTGGAATAGACAAAAGTTGATCAGCATGACGCCTCCATTCCTCAGAAGAGCCTACATCCACGGTATAAGATACTGGACCACTTTGAGCCGTCACCACTCCTGATGTCCATCTCTCTCTCCCCCTGTAATCACGAGCCAGCACAGCATCACCTACTCCAAACTGTCTTGGCTTCGAACGACCAGCTCGGCGGAGAACCTGAGAGGTCTGTGACAGTCGTACAGCAGCTGACACACTGGGTTTCAAGGCATCAAGACGTGTGCGCAACTGGCATCCCAAAAACAACAGGGAAGGGGACTCCTTTGTCGTTGGATGAGGAGTGTTGCGGTACGTCAGCAAGAATGTTTCCAGTCTTTTTTGAAGAGTAAAAGAGCCCTTAGAGACCTTCAGTGCTTGTTTTAGCGACTGAACAAACCTCTCAGCCTGCCCGTTAGTTGCCGGATGATACGGAGCGGAACGGATATTTTTCAAATGGTTGGCCTTCTGGAAATTTGCAAACTCCTGAGAGACAAACTGTGGTCCATTGTCACTCACAAGGACTTCAGGCAACCCATAATGACTGAAGAGGTTCCTCAGAACTTCAATTGTTATTTCTGCTGTCGTTGATGTCATCAACTGCACCTCAGGCCACTTTGAATGAGCATCAACCATGACTAGGTACATGTGACCCTCACACGGCCCAGCAAAATCTACATGTATGCGCTCCCATGGTTTGCTTGGCCACTCTCATGGGTGGAGGGGTGCTTGGGATGGCATTTTCTGTATTTGTTGACATGACTGACACATTTTCACTTGCATTTCAATGTCATTATCAAGACCCGGCCACCACACATAACTGCGAGCAATGGCTTTCATTCGGACAATTCCTGGGTGGCCAGTGTGCAGCTCCTCCAGCACTCTTTTCTGCAGCTTGTGGGGAACAACAACTCTCATACCCCGCATTAAGCACCCGTGTTGGACAGACAGTTCATTGTGCTTGGAGATGAAAGGTGAGAATTCATCATTATTAGTCAGGCTGACAGCTTGAATCCCTTTCAGAACCATTTCGACAACTGTAGACAAGGTAGAGTCGCTCACAGCCTCATGTCGAATATCAGTGGCACTGACAGGGAGCTTCTCCACCTGTCCAAGGTAGAACAACTCTACAGCATCCTTTTTTTCTTGGTGTTCTACTTGTAATGGCAGACGGGAAAGACCATCAGCATTTGCGTGATGTTCAGCTCTTTTGTATTCGATGGTGTAATTGTGGGCAGACAAAAGTAATGCCCACCTTTGCATTCGTGCTGATGGAATTCCATTTTGTGGTTCAAAGATCGTAGTAAGGGGGCGGTGATCTGTGAAAAGCGTGAATTTTCGTCCATAGAGATACTGATGGAATTTCCTGACTCCGAACACAATTGCCAGAGCCTCACGCTCAATCTGCGCATAATTCTGTTCTGCCTTGCTAAGAGTGCGCGATGCGAAAGCTATTGGCTTTTCTTCACCGCTGGGTAACATATGGGAAATGACGGCACCAATGCCATAAGGTGATTCATCACATCACACGCAAGTCGAATTGCGTTCTGTGGGTCGTAGTGTGTCAAGACATTTTGTGACACTAATTGTTGTGCCGCATCACACTCTGCAGACCACTGCCAACGTTTCCCTTTACACAGCAGGGCATTCAAAGGATTCGCTATAGTCGCCAAATTGGGTATGAATCTTCCATAATAGTTTAACAGGCCAAGGAATGATCTCAGCTGTTTGATGTTTGATGGGGTTGGAGCATCGACAATGGCACTTACTTTTTCAGGTGACTTGTGCAACCCTTCAGCATCAATTATGTGACCCAAGTATTCCAATGAATCCTTGAAGAAGTCACATTTCCCCTTTTCAACATGCAAACCAAACTCCTTCAGGCGTCCAAGGACTGCATCCAGGTTTTCCAGGTGTTCTGCTTCCGTCTGCCCTGTAACAAGAATGTCATCCAAGTAGCAATGGACATTGGGAAGACATAGTAACACTTAGTCCATAGCTCTCTGGAATATGGCTGGGGCTGAAGCGATTCCAAACGGAAGGCGCTTATACTGGAATAGCCCTTTCTGTGTGGAAATTGTGAGGAACTTCGTGGACTCCTCCTCAACCCTCATTTGGAGGCAAGCATGTGACAAGTCCAGTTTGCTGAAACATTGTTCTCCCGCTAATGAAGCGAACAGGTCCTCAATACGTGTTAACAGATAGTGTTCGATGTGAAGGACGGGGTTTATCGTCACCTTAAACTCACCACAGATGCGCACTGCCCCGTTTTTCTTTACAACAGGGACTATTGGGGTAGCCCATTTGCTGTACTGTACCGGTAACAATACTCCGATTTCAGTGAGACGGTTCAGCTCTGCTTCAACTTTTGGACGCAGAGCATATGGAACTACTCTGGGCTTACAAAACTTGGGTTTGTGTTCAGGTTTCAATGTTATTTTAGCTTTAATGCTCTTCATTTCCCCCAATTGTTTAGAGAAAACAGCGGCATGTTTCTGCATAACATCTTCTAGCGTCTTCAGTTTGACTGTTTTTATTTCTTTCCAGTTCAGTTTAATCTGACGCAGCCATTCTCTGCCATAGAGTGGTGGATAACCCCCCTGCATGACATACAATGGAAGAACAGCTGTCTGATTGCCCATTTTTACATGAACATCAATTACACCTTCAGGGCGTAATGCTTCTCCTGTAAATGTTCGAAGAACAATGTCTGTTGAGCATAAGGGCAGGTGTTTCAGTATTCTATCATAAGTCTCTGTTGAAATCAAAGACACTGCTGCACCCGTGTCTAATTCCATTTCAAATGGCATTCCTTCAACTTCTGGTTTCACAATGATACTGGACATTTCTCCTGATTATGACAGTTTAAACAGAGCTAACTTAGAGTCTGTTTCATCATCACTGGATGCTGCATCAGCATCAAGGTAGTGTACACTTCCTTTTTTAACATAGCCTTTCTGCTTAGTTTGTTTCATTGGCCGTGCAGCTTTTGCTCTGTTTCCACTCCTTGCTTTACTGTCATTATTACTCTTCCTGCAAACACGACTGATATGGCCTTTTTTTCCACATGCATTACAATTTTTGTCCTTAAACCAACATTCATCATCACTATGGTTGTCCTTTCCACATCATTTACATCGTTTGTGGTTTGCAGTCTTTGATAAAGACAGTGTTTTTACGGTCAGTGATCAGCTGAGTTGGTGTGCTTCACGTGACGCTGTTTCCATGGACACCGCCAGCTTCACCGCTCTTTGAAAGGTCAGCGTAGTTTCAGTCAACAAACGCTTTTGTGTAGCCTCACTCTTAAAGCCACACACAAATCTATCGCGAAGTACATCATCCAAATGTCCCCCAAATTCAAAGTGTTCTGATAGTCCTCTAAGCACTGCAACATACTGTGTCACCGACTCGCTCTCCTCCTGATTCCGCCGTTGGAAACAAAAGCGTTCCACGATGATCAGGGGCTTTGGAGAAAAGTGTTGCTGTAGCGTGTCTGTGATGTGCTTAAAGCTCTTCTCTCTCGGCTTATCCGGCGCGATCAGACTTCGGAGTAATCCATATGTTTTTTCCTCCGATCATGCTGAGTAGCACAGGCACTTTCTTGTCAGCATCAATGCGGTTAGCTTCTACAAAGTGCTCAAATCTTTCAATATAGGTGGTCCATGGTTCGACGCTTTCATCAAAAGCTTCCATATGGCCTATAGTAACAGCCATTCTAGCTAACCTAGCTCACTTTAGCTACGCAGAAAAAAAGAAAAGTTCCGGTGCGCCTAACTACTCACGATTCACTGTGGTAGCTCCATGACATATTAATCCACCTCGTCGCCAAATCTGTTATGTTCTCACTATCATAACATATAGAATACACTCTTGAATGCACTACGATAATAACTCAGCCACACGCGGGGGTGCTTAACTTCTTCACTTGGTTTATTTTAAGGAACACAACTAATAATTACTAAAGTGGGGATGCCACCTACAGGCACTATGAGGAATGACAGAATCACATACATAAAACACCAGGCATCCTTTTACGTATTCCGCCACGTCTTGCTGCATGCCAGGCCAGTATGCTACTTGCTTGAGTGTTTCATAGGTGGCCTTGGCACCGTGGTGTCCCGCACATGGTGCATCGTGGGCATGTCAGCATAATCCCCCTTTGGCACTGAGGGACTACGAGCTTTGGCGCAGTGAGGGGCTCAGGGACATATGTGAGAACACCGTCTTTTAGATGCAGCATGTGCTTTATGGAAGTGGCTAGGTCGGAGGTGGAAATGGGATGAGTTAAAGGGCCGGAAATGTGAGCTGCCATAGTTCGCTGTGTCGGATCTGAAGCTTGGAGGGCGAGGAGATCGTCAGCAGTGAACTGAAGTGACAGGGCAATGTGGGAGGAGGCGGGGGTATGCACGCCAGTGGCGTGCTGGTGGCAGGTTATGGCTGCCACTGATGGGTTGGGCGGGTTGTCCAGGACTCTCCGTGTAATGCACCTGCTTTGGCGAGGGCATCGGTTTGGTCATTGAAGTCTTTATCTTGCCCTGGTTGGCGTGAATGACCTCGAACTTTTTTCCAATAAACGATCATGTTGCGTTCAGTGACAATGGCATAGCATGCTTGGAAGAGTTCCTGATGTTTGACAGGCTTGTTGTTAGCTATCTTGAATCCATTCTGTTTTCATCCAGCTAAATGGCATGTGAACCTTAGACGGGCATAGTTCGAGTCGGTACAGATGAGGAGTTCTTTGATGTTGTGGGATGCGGCCAGTTGTAGGATGATGAGGATGGCTGCTATTTCTGCATATTGTGATGAGTGAGGGCCTAATTTGAATTGTTGCGGTGGGCAAGGGTCGTTATTTAGCCAGACCACACCCACTCCCACTTTTAAGTCCCTGTTGATTGTAGGAGCAGCCATCGACATATGTTGTGGGCATCCCTTCACACACATTCTCCTCGAAGTACCTGTGATTTGTTACTTGTGGTTGTGAAGGTTCTTTGGGTTCGGCTGAGGTGTACAGCGTGTCCATTGAACAGTTTTGGCAGGCTGCTAGCCCGTTTCCTAGTGAGGATCTGTAGTTTTGGGCATATCTTGCCTCGATGTCCCATCCTTGGAGCGTCATTAACCAGGTGTGCGTTGGTTACCACGTCGTCCCTGATGAGTTGGCTGTTGAGGAAGGTGACTGGCTGGTGACAAGTCTCGATGATGGCTTTCTGTGCACCGATGTAGTTAGAGAAACACTGGATAGCCCACATAGTGCAAAGCAAAGCTTATTCGCAGTTTGAATACTTGCATTCTGGGGGAAGCAGCATTTTGCTAGCATAAGTGAACACTCGCTTGTCTTTGTCATGGAGCTGGTATAGGCCTGTGCTGAGGCAATCATTGGAGAATCCAGCGTCCAGATAGAATGCTTTTCCTGGGTCTGGGTAGGCCAGGCACGGAGCAGAGCACAGTCGCTGTTTGAGCTGGCTCATAGCTGTGTCCTGGGCTTCCGTCCAAATGAAGGGTTCATTCTTTTTCAGGAAGGAAGTTAGTGGTCGTGCTATGTCAAGCGTAGTTTTCGATGAACTGTCGTGAGTAATTGCACACTCCCAGAAAGCTTCGCAGCTCAGAAATGTTATTCGGTATCTTTATGTTTTGGATTGCTTGGGTGCGGTTGGACTGTGGTTCGATGCCGTTTCATCCAACAAGCCGGCCGACATAGTTCACCTTGGTTTTGCACCACTGTCCTTTGTGAAGGGCGATCTTAGCTCCTGCCGTTGTCAGCTGGTTTAGGACGTGATCGATTTCTCTGAGGTGGTCTCCCACACTTGAGCTTTTCAAGAGGACATCATCTACGTAAACGAGGTTGCCTCTTGCTCTAGCGTCAGGGCATGCTTTGTTCATAAAGATGTTGAATTCTGCTGGTGAGTTGGCATAGCCGAAGGGGCTTCATGTGAAGGTGTATTGTCGATTGCCAAAAATGAATGCCAGCTTGTATTGGTCATCAGAGTGGACAGGGATTGTCCAGAACCCTGAGGCGACATCTAGTGTGGAAAGGATTGTCGAGGCTTTGATTTTTGGAATTTCTTGGTCCAACTGGGTCTTAGGCCATCATGACAAGGGTACTTGCTGGTTCAACTTGCGATAGTCGATAGTGGGCCACCATTTGACATGGGTTTTAGGACTGGCCATATCGGGGCAGAGTATGTGCTGTTACAGGGCTGGATGACCCCCTTTTCCAGCATAGAATCAACAATTTCTTGCACTGGATCATATGACGCTATTGGGATCTTGTACTGCCACACAAATGTGGGTGGCGCCTTTGGGTGTGTTGGGATGCGCACCGTGTGGATGTTGGTCAGGCCACAATCCAGGGAATCTTTTGCGAAGGAGTCCTTGTACTTGTGCAGAACCTCTTTGAGTCCATGGCGATCCACTTCATTGTGGAGGGCATCAGCCTCTCTCAGGATCTGTTGAATTTGTGCATTGAACCCGTTGTAGGGTTCCCCCGCAATTGAGTCATCTGAGGGGTTTTGGGCCCCGATGGTCTCCTGTGTAGGTGATTCTTTCACAGGCAGAGTTGAGACAGTGTAGACAGCGAGGTGAGTGTCATCTGATCATTCTGAACGGCAGACGCTTTCTCTGGACGCCGGCAGAATGGAGGTGATGGCAATGATTTCATGGGGTTTTGTGAACGTTACGGTGTCGTTGTATTCGTCTGACGTTAGCTGGGCTGGTATGGGGCCTATGACAGGTATCGTTAGTTCAAAGTCGTGGAATGCCTGGTTGATGAGCCATCCCAGGTGACTGGCTTTGGGAACGTGGATGTCTTTGGCCGTACAGTTGTTGAACAACACATACACAGCACGAGATGACACTTCAATGAGAGGTGTGGCTTCCAAGATCAGTCTTAGTCTTAGGCAGGTCCTGGAAGGTTGGAAGAAGCCTAGCTTACTGTTGAGAGTTTGGCCAGGTCGCATGTTGAGGCGGACGCTGACACTCTTGCTGTAGGCAGGTATTGTAGCTTCTTGTTCAGTGATCATGGCGCATGCGTCTAGCATTGTTTGACCAGATTGAAGGTTCTTGAGGGTGACTGAAGTTGTCAGTTGGTCAAGTCAAGTCAAGTCACCTTTATTTATATAGCGCTTTTAACAATACAGATTGTGTCAAAGCACTTAACAGTATCAAATTGGAGGACAGAGTGTCAGTAATGTATAATAATAAGATTAAACACTCAATTTTCAGTTTAAGGCATTTCATTATTGAATTCAGAGATGTAATTGTCTAGCTCAGTTTAGTTTAAATAGTATCTATGAAATCAAATTGACGATAATCGTTAGAAATTAAGTGTCCCCAACTAAGCAAGCCAGAGGCAACAGCGGCAAGGAACCAAAACTCCCTCTGTGACAGAATGGAGAAAAAAAACCTTGGGAGAAACCAGGCTCAGTCGGGGGGCCAGCTCTCCTCTGGCCAGGATATTATTGTTTATTTATTTATTTTTTTTACTTATTGTTTTAATTAAATTTTAAATGTATAAATGTATTATATTTCTATTTTTATATTGTTGCAATTTCTAACAATAACAGTATTATGTAGTTAGGTATTTTATTATATTATAGTTATTTTGTTTAATTTTAAGTTTTATTGTATTTAAGTCAAGGTCTTCACTGGGGATATGTCCCCGGGGCTCATCCAGGTGTCCGGCCTCCGCTGACGATCAGGGTCGCAGACATCATCTCCCGGCATCGATCCACCATCTGATCCGGACATGGACTGAGAAACAGAATAAGAAAGAAACAGACAAATATTAGCGTAGATGCCATTCTTCTTACGATGTAACGAGTACATCGTGTGTTATTGAGGAGTGTTCCCGGTTCCGGTTGATCTAATTAATGCAGCCTAACAATCCTTTAACGGATTTGAGTAATAGAAGTGTGTTAGTGTGTTATGTGTAAGCCAGGTTAAAGAAATGTGTCTTTAATCTAGATTTAAACTGACAGAGTGTGTCTGCCTCCCGAACAGTGTTAGGTAGATTGTTCCAGAGTTTGGGCGCTAAATAGGAAAAGGATCTGCCGCCAGCAGTCGATTTTGATATTCTAGGTATTTTCAAATGGCCAGAGTTTTGAGAACGCAGTGGACGTGGAGGACTATAATGTGATAAGAGCTCGCTCAAGTACTGAGGAGCTAAGCCATTCAGGGCTTTATAAGTAATTAACAAGATTTTAAAATCTATCCGATGTTTGATAGGGAGCCAGTGCAGTGTTGACAGAACCGGGCTAATATGGTCATACTTCCTGGTTCTAGTAAGGACTCTAGCTGCTGCATTTTGAACCAACTGTAGTTTATTGATCAAGCGTGCAGAACAACCACCCAGTAAAGCATTACAATAGTCTAACCTTGAGGTCATAAACGCATGAATTAGCATTTCTGCATTTGACGTTGAGAGCATAGGTCGCAATTTAGAAATGTTTTTGAGATGGAAAAACGCAGTTTTACAGATACTAGAAACATGGCTTTCAAATGAAAGATTGCTATCAAACAGCACACCTAGGTTCCTAACTGATGAAGAAGAATTGACAGAGCAGCCGTCAAGTGTTAGATAGTGTTCTAGGTTATTACATGTGGGGTTTTTAGGTCCGATAATTAACACCTCTGTTTTTTCAGAATTTAGCAGTAAGAAGTTACTCGTCATCCAGTTTTTTTATATCGACTATACATTCCGTTAGTTTCTCAATTTGGTGTGTTTCACCGGGCCGTGAAGAAATATAGAGCTGAGTATCATCAGCATAACAGTGAAAGCTAACACCATGTCTCCTGATAATATCTCCCAAGGGTAACATGTAAAGCATGAAAAGTAACGGCCCTAGTACTGAGCCTTGAGGTACTCCATACTGCACTTGTGATTGATATGATACCTCTTCATTTACTGCTACGAACTGATGGCAGTCAGATAAGTACGATTTGAACCATGCTAAGGCACGTCCACTAATGCCTACAAAGTTTTCTAGTCTATTCAAAAGAATGTTGTGGTCGATAGTGTCGAACGCAGCGCTAAGATCCAGTAGAACTAATAAAGAGATACAACCATGATCAGATGATAGAAGCAGGTCATTTGTAACTCTAATGAGAGCAGTCTCAGTACTATTATACGGTCTAAATCCTGACTGGAATTCCTCACAGATACCCATTTTTCTCTAAGAAGGAATATAATTGTGAAGATACTACCTTTTCTAGTATCTTTGACAGAAAAGGGAGATTTGAGATCGGTCTGTAATTAACTAGATCTTTGGGGTCAAGTTGTGGTTTTTTAATGAGAGGCTTAATAACAGCCAATTTGAAGGTTTTGGGGACATATCCTAATGACAATTATGAATTAATAATAGCCAAAAGAGGATCTATGACTTCTGGAAGCAGCTCTTTTAGTAGTTTAGATGGAATAGGGTCTAACATGTTGTTGGTTTAGATGATTTAACAAGTTTATACAATTCTTCCTCTCCTATAATAGTGAATGAGTGGAATTTTTCCTCAGGGGATCTATAGTGCACTATCTGATGCGATACTGTAGCTGACGGCTGCATGGTTACGATTTTATCTCTGATAGTATCGATCTTGGAAGTAAAGTAGTTCATAAAGTCATTACAGCTGTGCTCTTGGGAAATGCCAGCAGCTGTTCATGCTTTATTTTTCGTTAATTTAGTGACTGTATTGAATAAATACCGGGGGTTATGTTTGTTTTCTTCTAGAAGAGACGAAAAGTAATCAGATCTAGCCATTTTTAATGCTTTTCTGTAGGATAGGGTACTTTCCCGCCAAGCTATACGAAATACCTCTAGTTTTGTTTTCCTCCAGCTGTGCTCCATTTTCCGGGCTGCTCTCTTTAGGGTGCGAGTGTGCTTATTATACCACGGAGTCAAACTGTTTTATTTGATCTTCCTTAAGCGTAAAGGAGCAACTGTATCTAAAGTGCTAGAAAAGAGAGAGTCCATAGTTTCTGTTACATCATCAAGTTTTTCTGCGCTGTTGGATATGCTGAGGAATTGAGATAAATCAGGAAGATTACTTACAAAGCAGTCTTTTGTGGTAGAAGTGATGATTCTACCATACTTGTAACAAGGAGTAGAATTTACAGTTTTAGCTATATGGAGTTTACACAAGACTAGATAATGATCTGAGATATCATCGCTTTGCTGCAGAATTTCAACACCACTAATATCAATTCCATGTGACAGTATTAAATCTAGAGTATGATTTCGACAATGAGTAGGTCCTGAAACATGTTGTCTAACCCCAATAGAGTTCAGAATGTCTATGAATGCTGATCCTAATGCATGTTTTTCATTATTGACATGGATATTAAAATCACCAACAATTAAGACTTTATCTGCAGCCAGTACTAACTCAGATAGAAAATCAGAAAATTCTTTAATAAAGTCTGTGTGGTGCCCTGGTGGCCTGTACACAGTAGCCAATACAAACATCATAGGGGATTTATCACTAACACGTGTTTCTCTAGATAATGTTATACGCAGCACCATAACTTCAAACGAGCTATACTTAAAGCCTGCCCTCTGAGAAATACTGAGAATATTGCTATAAATTGTAGCAACACCTCCCCCTTTACCTTTTGGACGTGGCTCATTTTTATAGCAGTAATCTTGGGGGGTAGACTCATTTAAAGTAATGTATTCATCTGGTTTTAGCCATGTTTCTGTCAAAAAAAGCACATCTAGCTTATGGTCAGTGATCATATCATTTACAAATAGTGCTTTTGTAGAAAGGGACCTGATATTCAGTAAGCCAAGTTTTATCAATTGTTTCTCTGTATTGTAAACATTTTTTATTTGTTGAACATCAATTAAATTGTTACTATTACTTTGGTTTGGACGTTTTCTGTATTTTCTAGTACGGGGAACAGACACAGTCTCTATAGTGTGATATCTAGGTGAAGGAGTCTCTATGTGCGGAGAATTAACTGACTTCTGTGACGTGAGGCGGCTAGCAGACGGTCGGTTTAGCAAGTCTGTCTGCTCCCTGACCTGGGCCCTAGTTAGTCAAGTACGAACTCTAAGACTATGTGCCATATTTCTAGAGAGAAGAGCGGCACCACCCCAGGAGGGATGAACACCATCTCTTTTCAACAGGTCAGGTCTGCCCCAAAAACTCTTCCAATTGTCTATGAAACCTACGTTATTCTGCGGGCACCACTTAGACATCCAGCCATTGAGTGACGACAGTCTGCTATGAATCTCATCGCCACGGTAAGCAGGGAGGGGACCAGAGCATATTACAGTGTCTGACATCGTACTTGCAAGTTCACACACCTCTTTAACATTATTTTTAGTGATCTCCGACTGGCGAAGTCGAACATCATTAGCGCCGACGTGGATAACAATCTTACTGAATTTACGTTTAGCATTAGCCAGCACTTTTAAATTTGCCAGGATGTCAGGCTCTCTGGCTTCCGGTAAACATTGGACTATGGTGGCTGGTGTCTCTATTTTCATGTTCCGTACAATAGAATCACCAATTACTAGAGCACTTTCATCAGGTTTCTCAGTGGGTGCGTCACCGAGTGGGGAGAACCTGTTTGATGTTTTGATCGGAACGGAAGAGCGGTGTTTTGACCCGCGACTATGCCGCCTTACAGTTACCCAGTTGCCCTGCTGCACGGGCACAACCGGAACCGAACAATGTACAGAAGTCCCTGAGCTAATCGCATCCAAAGCAGTATCTACAGCCCTCACGTTCTTACTGTCCTCAACTAAAGTTTGGATGCGTGTCTCTAGTTCTAAAATCCTCTCTGTCAGCCTAACTATTTCCCTGCATTTATCACATGTGAATCCCTCGCTGCTGACAGAGACAGATAAACTATACATGTGACATGAAGTGCAAACAACAAGAGAAGGAGAAGCCATTACTCACCGTGATTAATGAATGATACCAACTTAACTTACCACTTACCACTGTTGTTTGATGAACTTGTGAAAAACGGAGAGAGAGAGAAATGAAAACAATAATAGGCGCGAATAGAAACGTGAATGGAACCGCGAGTAACAAGCTAACCGGCTAACGAGTGCTAACGCGCTGCACTCGCGGTTTTAAAAGCGAACGATCAAATTAGTTAGATTAGTTTGATAGATAATACCAGAAATATGGTGGGAATTAAGTTATATATTATCACTTTAAACAACAGAGAGTGAAAGTAAGGTAAAGATTCAAACAAAAAAGCGGAGCTACAATCGCAAACCTCTCAGCAGCACAACAGACAGGAACAGACTGAAGCAATCGATCAGCAATCCAATCCAGTTGGTGTGACAGGGGAGCCCATATGATGTCGTTCATGGTATCAATGCAAGCATTGAGCCGGACCATGATATCCACTCCAATGTAGATGTTGTGAGGTAGGTTGGGGACAATGAGGAAGTAGTGACTTAGATGTCTGTTGTTCCTTCGTATGTCCACAGCGCAAATGATCATGGAGATGGCCATGGTTGTTGACCAGGGACTGGTTGTGTTTAGCGAAATGTGGTAGACTTTGGTGTCTTTGCTTCAAGGCTCTGAATAGTTTCAGGCTGATGGCTGAGTTCTCTGCCCACAGGGCTAGTGCCGCGTCGGACACTGATGTGCCTTGGACATCTATTGCTGTCATGATTAGTAGGGGGCCTGCGTTTGATTCAGGCTCCTGCAGCGAGCAGAGGAGAGGATCCTGGTCCTTGCTGCTTGAGCTTGGTCAAGGTCCTGGCTTTGATACTGCATCATCAGTCAGTGAATTGGGGGTGGTGTCTGTGGCTTGACATTGTGACTCATTGGAGTCTACTGACTGGCAGAGCAGAGGCTCGCGGACTTGTGTCCACATCTTTAGGTGCTTGAAGTCTATTAACCCCCTGGGGTCGGCCGTCTCGCCGGCCAGACGGGCTCATTTTTTTTTCTTATCAGTGTGAAAGACACTAAAAATACTCAGTCGATTTTGCTCATACAGATAAGTGTTATACATCAATTGAAACTTTGAAGTATCTATTTTTTTTTCGGGTACACTCACAATAAAAACAAAATGTTGTGGTTTTGGAAAATAAAGAAAACAAACAGGGTGCGCTCTCTGTCTTCGCCGTCTCCGTGAGCTGCTTTTAGAAACGTGTCACTAAAATGAACTGTAACTCGGCGAAATCTCAACACGGAGACATGGGAGATATATCTATAGAAAGCTTGAAGTGTCTACTTTTAAATGAAGTAAGTCTTATCGAAAACAAATATTCTGTGATAAAGTAATCCGTATGAAACCAACACGATGTTCAGTCTTTCCCGTCTAACTCATTATCTTTAATGCAATCCCGCCCCCTCGCGGCTCGCGCCGTTCATATGTAAATATCCACGTGAGACACGTGCGCATGGAAACGCCCAACATAAACAAAGCGCGAGGAGTTCGTTCATCGCGGCTACTGTCCGTTTCTGCAAGAAGACGCGCTGAGTAAAGGCTGGATTTCCCTCAAAAGAAGAACAAGATTTCATCGAGTAGAGGAGATCAATCTGATGAGTAAGTAATGTTTCTTTTTTGCATTAGTTAACGTGTTATTGTGACATAAACAAGAACACATTTACTAGTTAGGTTGTTCCCAAACTACAACATGATGAATGCTAGGCATCTAAGAATGTTTAGACCATGTTTAATATGAATACTCTGTTCACAAATAGATTTTAATAACATGCTAAACAATAATAATTAGTTTCTCAGATGTAAAATATCCTTTTTTATAGTACAAAGCATGTGTGAGTCTATGGCTACAGAATCATATCATAGGCTACTATAAAACTATACATACTAGGCTATATGACAACAAAATCATAGTTGGGTTTTTCCCAAACTATAATTCCTGACTACAATGTTTGAAATCGAGTAAAACATTTTGAATATGAAAGGCAATTCATTGTATTTAAATTGATTACGGCGCGATGATGTTTTCATGCTCTGTATAAAACAATAAAAGTAATATGAGTGTACACTGTAACATGATCAATGCTACGAGTCTTAAGTATGTTTAGAACATGTTTATTAAGCCTACTCTGTTCAGAAATAGATTTTAATAACATGCTAAACAATAATAATTAGTTTCTCAGATATAGTTTCTTTTTTTTTTTTATGATAATACAAAGCATGCGTGAGTCTATGGCTACAAAACCTACAGATGCTCCTGATATTAACATGCTCACGAATGTTTTTTTTTGTTGTTTTTTGGTTGTTTGTATTTTAGTGAATCAGGTACCTGAACCACAGATGAATCCTGATGACTTTCTTCAAACTGTTTTCCTCTGAGAGTGCTGTACCAACATCAGATGTTCAACTACACAGATATTCTATGGTAAAACAAGCTCATTGACTACTGATTATGTTTTTTTCTTCTTGAATCCATGGAAAGAAGCAGAAACACTTAAATAACACACGTAAATATCAGGTATGATTTACTTGTTTCACTTGTTGGACAGAATCTGTTGCAGCAATGACTCAAAGTCTGTTCACATCTCTGTGGTCAGTGTGCACAATGTGTCTTTGACCTTCATTATGTATGTTTTGATTATACTGTGTTGTAAATAAAATACAAATAATTTAAACAACCCATTTTTTCAGTCTCCTCACATTCTGTCTTACCTGCCTCAAAGTCACAGTCACACTGATGGGCCATTAGAGGCCATTAGGGGAGGGCCCTTTGTCTCTCAGGGGAGAATCACTTAATATAAGGGCCATTGCCACTCCCTCGCATATTGGCTTTCAATCACAAAACATGTCTTTTAAAAATTTAAATCAATATATTGTTTTCTGTGAATGAGTAAGCAGAATGATTTTCACATAATTTTGAAGTAAATATTCTAGCCTACAAGACTAATTACTCAAAAGTCTTATTCAGAACTATTTAGTGTGGGTTTTATGGCCTTATTTCAGCTACATTTTTTCCCCCAAAACTTACTAACCACGCATAATATTTTTTTTTTCTGAAAAATGCAAACATGTACATCCATCAGGGTCACATATTATTGTAGCACAGTTTGTGCTGAATACAAACAAATTACATGTTGGTCAATAGTATGTTTTAAGTAGCTGAAATAAGCACAAATATCAGGGCATGTCAAAACATCTCAAGGGCCCCAAAATCACCTCAGACCCCAGGGGGTTAAAGGTTGAAAGCGATTAAGCAGATCTTTCTCAATGAGGTGTGGATGCGTGTTAAGTGGTGAGACGTATACTGAGTGAACGAGGTCCATCGGTCCCACCGTTAGGTGAATTGGTGCCACATGTTTTAGTTGTAGGCGCATGTGGGAATATGCTTGGAGGTTCAGCTCGCACCTTTGTAGTTTGATGGTTCCGTTAGTCCTCTTCGTTCTTTCTTGGATTTCCTCGAAGAGTTCGGTAGACATTAGAGTAATGTCAGCTCCTGTATCGAGAAGGGCTTCAACTCTGATGTGTCGTTCAATGATGATGGAGAGGTAAAACCTTCTTGCTATACCTTTCTCAATGAGATCGCCTAGGAGTTGAGGGACTGGAGCTTGGGAGGAAACAGGTAGGATGTCAGGACTGATCTGGTGTTCTTCGGAGGAGTGGCAGACGACCAAGACAGCACTTTCAGGAACTTGAGGGGTTTCGTCAGCAGGTGTTTGTTGGACACTGCTGTGATCTGGAGCATCAGGTGTTGAGTTAGTCTCTAACTCTGTTGCTGGGTTTTCAAGTCGGATTTCTTGTCCATCTGAAGTTAGGGTGGTTATGGTTCTCTGAGAGTAAGGTGAAGGAGTGCTGTTCCCTGCGGCTGGTTGGGTCAAGTGGTCGCTGCCTTCTCGTCCGGCTGCTAGTCAGGCTGAATCTGGTTTCTCTTTCTTTTCCCATTTCCGATCCTCCTCCTTTCGTTGTAAGAAATCTTTCATCATCATTTTCATCAGCTCTTGTGAGTCAAAACACGGTGATGTCTTTTGTTCTTGTGTGGATACAGTTTGAGCTCCGTCAGCCTGGAATCTTTGTGAATTCTTTCGTCGATTCCTTGAGCTGGTTGCTCCAGGGTGACTTTGTCGTTTGAGTTTCCAAATGAGTTTGGCTGATTCCATGATCTATCCCATTGATTCTCGTGAGGCCTTGATTGGTCCCATGACTTCTCCCAGTGACGTCCAGGTAAGCGTTGTTGTCCACGCGGTCCATCCCAGCAGTCATACCTCCGTTTAGGTCGGGTACCAGCATGGGAGTCCCGTTCTCTGTTGGACGAGGGTGCATTCCACTCTCTGGGTGGCGGCTTGGTGCTGTCTTGGCATTGGGCGCCCTCTAGAGCCAGCCCTTGACTTTGAGTGTTGAAATCAAGAACTGTTGGGGTTTTGGCGCCCTTTTCTGAGGCCATCTTTTGTTTACCGTAGGCTTTCTGCGCCAAGTCTCGCAACTGCTGAGCGTTCATTGTTCGTGGATATGTGAGAATGCCAAGATGGTGGCTTACTCCAGGATGGAGGTTTCTTAGGAAGAGAGTTTTGAAGTTCAGGTCGTCCTCCATGTCATGTTCGTTGCGAGTTCCGAAGTATGCTCGTCGTATGAGTCGGCTGTAGTAGGCTTGAGGAGGTTCATGACAACCTTGTCTCATCTCCAGGGCAGCCACTAGTCCTTGTTCGGACTCAGGGTCAGCGAACTCTTTAATGAGGGCTTCTCGGTAATCAGTCTTTGTGTGAGCAGGCTGCCAGTCCAGGAAGCTGCGCACTTCAGGGCTGGATGTTGTTCAGAGCAAATAGAATCTGTCTTTGTCAATGACGTTAGGTCTCATTTCCAGATGGAAATCAACATCTTGGAGATAACCTTGGACATTCTGGCTATTTGGCACACTTGGAGTGAATTTGCCAATGTTCCTGGCGAGCTTGTCGAGATCTTTTAGGTCCAAGCCATGCGATGATCTGTGGCTGGCTGCAGCAGGTTCTTTTGGCTTTGTCGTAAGGTAAAGTTCTTCAGAGGGAGCTGGTGAATGTTTCAGCACTGCTACCTCCCCTTTTTGCTCATGTGTCGGCCCAGGAACAGGGGACCCGGTCCTGCTCGGCAGGGCTGAGGTCGGTGCCCGTCGTGTCCTTGATGGCTCACGACGCAATTCATAGGCATGTTTGAGTTCCTCTTTGACACTTTCGGACTCCTCTTTGATGTAGTTGAGCTGTCGTGTTAGGCGGCTGATCTCGTTTCTTGACTCATCGAGGTGAGTTTCAAGGGCTTTGATTCTGCTGTTCTTGTCTCTGAAGTCAGCCTTTGCCTTTTCCAGTAGCTGTTCTGCATACTGTAACTTGTTAGAGAGATCAGCGTAGGCTGCCTTGCCTTGTTCCATTTCTTGGGTAGAAGCCACTAGGGTCTCTTTTAGCCTGTTGATCTCCTCCTTGGCGCCTTGTTCCACCTCATCAGGCCCTTCCCGTCGTTCCTGAGCTTCCAGTTCTAGCTGCTCAATGCGTTGTTGTGCGCGTGTCAGCTCCTGCTGGAGATGTGCAGTGTGCCTGTCACTCAACTTGAGGGTGGCGATGAGTTACTTAAGGAGCCGGTGATCTTGGCTAATTCTTTGTGACTGTAGCTTTGACTTGGGTCTTGTCCCATAAGGCTTGTTATGTTGTCATCCAGCTGGTCCTGTGTCTGATGTTTTAGTGTTTCAGCAGCCTTAGGGAGGAGGCTGTCTGTCGCCACACTTAGCCATGTTTCCAGATCCTCCCAGTGGCCGACATGTTCTGTTGTGCGAGACATGTTCTGGTGGGGTGAGGGAGATCTCGAACCGAAACTGACACAGACCTTGAAGAGAAAAACGAAACAAAAAAAGCAAACAGAGGTGTAAATGTGCAATGTAAAGTGTGTGCTGATGTTGAGTGCGTAAATGAGCAGGTGAGTGTGGTTCTCTGTTACTGTGATCCTCTGGTGGGCGTGCTCCTAATTTGTAGTCTCTGTGGGGAAAATTAGTGAGCACACACAGGTAGCACAGCTAAAGAATGAAGAAAGAAAAGGAGACAACAACAGAAGACGGAACAGGGTAATAATTGGATGCTTTCACCTTTTCCTGTAAGAGAGTTTTTTTAAATTTTTTTATTTAATTTTTTTTCTAAGGAAGAAGGTTAGACTAATGGTAAGATGAGGGAGAGAGACGAAACAAAATACTCTTTTCTGATAGCAGATTTTCTTTTCTCTTTTTTTTTTTTTTCAAATTTGATTTAGAAGGATGTTTCTAGACAGAGGATTGTAAATAGGGATGTTTTATTTATTTATTTATTATTTTTGGTAATAAACTGTGATTGCTATTAAAATTTCCTCCGGGGTGAAGGAAACAATAGCAATGACAGTCTTGGTATCTTAGTGGCAAGACTGACACCGTACACCGTGTTCTTCGGGTGTGTTTAAAATTTTGCTGACACCTCTCTCATTGACCTGCTTTTAGGCTCGGTTGGGTAGGATTTCACAAGAGAGTGGAAGGTAAATTGAAGACAATTTTGAAACGACGTTCTCAAGTTTCACAAATACCTGTTCAATTGCTAAAGTTCTCTACTTTATGATTTCTCTACAGGCAGAATCCCAGCAAACAGCAGCAGTAGTCAAATTAGAAGGCGGCAGCCGGGAGAAAAGAGAAGAAGGAGAGTGAGGATTTGCTCCCAATGTTAGATCTAATAACAAGGGTGGTAGCGTGGTGGTGCTGTTGAGTCAATACACTTAGGGGGGTTGGTTTTGCTGTTTTAAAGGATAAAGCAAACTGACCTAAGTTTTGAGGGAACCCTAATTTCCTTTTGATAATTAGTTTCAGTGCACAGTAAGGTTTATTTAAGTTTGCATTTGTCAAGGTCCTTTTAAATGGGAGAAGAGGAGAAGAGAGAGGAGACAGGAGCATGATGAATAAGGGTGAAAGAGAAAGAAATGCGGTAGCAAGTCTCAGTGTAAGTCAAAGTTCAGATGTAACTGGTTCAGTCACTTCGACACTTCAAAACACTACAAAACACACTGCATTCAAAACCACACAATGCTAGCCTTCAATGCTAATAGCCCTGCATAGGCTTCAATACAAACTCACTAGCTTCAGTTAGCTTAGCTTGGTGGTATGCTATTTGTTTATAATATCTCAAAATGGCGCTGGCGGACTGAGCCTGCGCACTTGAAAATTCCCCAGAAAGAGTCTGTGAGGACTTCCTGGGTTAACTGTTGTTATGGTGACATACACACCGGCCCTAAGCTAAGCTAGCATGTGCTACACACACAGTCTATAGCTATACACAGTTTCAGTACATCACCGGAGATGTGAGTGCATCTCACACTTGAACAACTTTTCATTCATCTCAACATTCTGCATTTAAAACAAGCTTCCTTTCAAGACCAAACTTCACATAGTTCAAACGCATGTTAATAGATTTCTCTGCTAATAAAAGGTTATACACATTACATTATACACGTTATACACAATAACATCTCAATCATAGAGCATATTATTTGGGGAGTATATTGCTCCAATACTTTAAATGATTCTAAATGATTGTCTTTTAAAAATTATCATGCAAGGTTCTGGGTCTTTTGTTGTAAGAGAAAAGAGGGTGAGTTGGGTTTCAAAAGGGCAGGAAGCAGATGGTCAAGAGTCATGGGACGCGTTGTATAGATCCTGATGTCCTGAGGTCAGAAAGTATCACGGGTGCAGATCTGCTGAGCTTCAGCGCTCAGACGTTTCATTGTAAGTCAGACTTCCTTTTCCGGTGGATATACTGATCCCTACATCGCGACCACGAGGTTCCTCGGGTTGCGAAAGGACTCTTTCAGTTCTTGACACAAAATATCTTTATTTCCTGATTGAATTCGTACTTTATCTGATCACGAGGTGCTTCTTGATACAAAGAGATCTTTGTGTTTTCCTGATTGAGTTAGTCATTATCATCATTCTGAGTAGAGAAAATAAGGCGCTGACAGGAAACCACTCAGAATATTGACGTCAATAGTAGTGATGATTAACTTGGACCTTGTGACGAGTTGATTCGATGGCATATCTGTGTCCGTTTCGACACAGGAATCACAGGATCACTATGCAGGGCTGTGGCCCTCCAAGAACTGAGTTTGACACCCCTGTTCTATAGTGATCCTTGATTGGTGCGTGCAGGTGCAGGTGATTAGAACTCTGGTGATTCGGAACATGTGGGAAGATTTGAGGGATCTGGTGCAGATGATGGAACTGACTCTGTGACAGGTTTAACCAATAGGTGACATCGTTGATCTGCCTCTGGATAGTGAACAGACCAGTGACCAGCAGATAATGGATATCCATGGTAGAGCGCCAGATCTTCTGACCTGGGGTGCGTTTCCCAAAAGCAACTATGGTCGTAACTTCCAACGTTACCAATAGAGTTCAATGGATCTAACGACCATAGTTGGCTAACGATGATTTTGGAAACGTACCCCTGAATGATACTGGGGATTTGCAGCTTTTCTTGCATCGGCCTGGCTCTTTTGTCTCTATAATGCCATTTGTATGACATCATCTTAATCCCAGACTTCTCGCTCTCTTGGAACCAGTGGTTCACAGCTGGAACCTCAGAAGGCTCATCTGACAAGGGAAACAGGGGAGGCTAATAACCGAGTATGCATTGGAATGGGGTTAGTTCGGTGGTGGCTAGATGCAAGGAGTTCTGAGCATACTCGGCCCTGGGATGGTAGTGGCTTCAGCTGTGTTGCCGATTGTCACAATATGACTTTAAAGATGTTCACCCAGGTGCTGTTATTATTGCTAATGAGGTCAACATGTTACTCTCATGTGTCCATCCTGCCTGACACAATTAAATACTTTGCTTTCTCTTAAAATGTAGAACCTGTATAATCTCAACATTTATTAATCTCATTGTATTTGTTTTATTTCAGTTTGAATTCAGATTTACAATTGTGGACTATGGAATATTTTATATTATTACATACAGCCCTTGAATTTTAGCTACACCCTAAGAACACTGATAGACAATAGTTTATTTATTTATTTATTTATTTACAGAATGTATATAACCAGAGTAAACAACATACACTGGTAAGTTTTACTCAAAATAAATACACAACCTCAACTTTCGGTTCCAAAAGCTGAGGTAACTTTTAGGTTATGTATATCAATGTATTCTCTAAAATAATCATGGAGCAGGTAATGTTCCAGGGTTAGTTTATTAGCTAAATATTACTGAACTAAAATAAGTACATTTATTTAATTAATAAAAAGTTACACTTAAGGTGTTCAGTGACTTTTGACTGCCAAGTAGTATGAGAACGTATTAATGCTGTCTCTTAACCACTCCCCAGAATAAAATGCTAGTGTAAAGTGTAGTCAGCTAAATTGCTGCAAATATAGTGAAACTGCTGTCTATCCTGCTCAAACCCATTCACAGCACAAAGTTGTTTGGAACTATCGAGAGCTCCATGAACCACATGGCCGCATGGCGGCGAGATCAAAGCATGTCGCAACTCTGTTTCTCAACTGCTCATGGCCACGATTGACAGCTGTGCTGCGACAGATCCTTCATATTTGATAATATATAAAAACAGCTATTACGATTTAAAGCCACAGTTGTAATACTTAAGTAAACTGATAGATTTGCTTTATTAAATTAAACTTTTAATTAATATTAATGTAATTCATAGTAAAAAAAAAATTATATATATATATAAAATATTAAGACAACTAATTTCACCCTGAATGGGTTTATTTTACAATAATCACCAGCATAACATCCAGTATATTATTACAGTTAGATCACGCCTCCACGCCAGACAATTAAGATCCAGCCCCGGACATCAAATCCTGTTTTGTCTGATATCAGAACTAGTCAGCAAAGTATAATACCCAAAACCTGTTAACAGGAAGTCTTATCTGATACCCAAAACTCTATTAACTTCTATCAGCCAAGAAGTTGACTGAGGAAAACGCCAGTGAAGAGCAGAAGCAGGAGATGAAGTGATGATAAAAAAAAAAGAGCAGAAATTATTGAACAGTCTAATATATGGTTTTGACCAGCACAAATTCAACAAATGGTGTTATACCAAACTGCTTCAAAACAATATCCCATAAACCTTGAGTTTCCATAAGCATTCCGTTGTATCTCTGATTCATGAAGACAAACAGCCCTTGAAACCACATAGTCATAAGACTAAACAACGGAACAATTATGTAAAAAAAACAACAATATATTATAATAAAAGACTAATCAATACATGTAACAATGAAATGGGTATATCAATGGCTAAAATTATTTAAAAAAAAAAAAATATTAAATGGAATAAAAAAAAAAAAGTGATAAAATAATTGAATGAATAAAATACAAAGTAGAACACAACATAAATGTATGGCCGCTCCCTTGAAGCAAAACACAGTTTGCATTTGAGGATCCTCAGATCCTTCATTACACATCCTGTTTTCCACATAAGTAAATATAAGCCAGTTGGACATGAAATTGAGTAAGTATTTTATTACTTGTAATAAACTTAAAGCTGCCATGACGAAAGAAGGCCTTTGCCATAAAACGTAGGCTACAAACAAGTTCAAACAAGAAACTTGACTAAACGCACACACACGTACTGGTGTCCAAACAATGCAATTCAATTGCTAATGAGGTCGTTACTCTCATGTTGTCACAAAGCACGGTACACACAACTGATGAGTAACAACAAACAAGTTTATTGAAGGGAATCAGGATCGGGAGTGACCAAAAGCAGGTGAGTGAGCAAGTTAGTGTGGAGTTCAGATTGCTTAGCTGTGGTTGATGTAGTGTCTGTTTGCAGGTTCGGATCAGTGGTCAAAGGCTTCGAGGGAGAATCGGCGAGGAATCAAATTGGTAAGCTCAGGGGTAAGTAGAGATCGCAAAGAGAGTCCAGAGCTGTCCATCCAGTGAACGGTAGACCGGACAATGTGAGGTATGGCAGTGTGTGTTTATAGTGGTGTTGATTGGTGTCAGCAGGTGCGTGCAATCAGAACTCAGGTGATTGTGATCGGGTAATTGTGCTGGGTGGTGACTGTTGTGATGGTGACTGATCCCTGACACTACCCCCCTCCCCCAGGGGCGGCTCCTGACGCCCTCGAACGGCGACAGAGGCGGCCACGGCCTCTGGGCGCGGGACGCTCGGGATGAGTGCGGTGGAACTCTTCAAGCAGTAAGGGGTCTAGGATGTCGTCCCTGGCCACCCAGGAGCGTTCCTCCGGTCCGTATCCTTCCCAGTCGACCAGATATTCCAGTCTTCCGCCCCGTCGCCGTGAGTCCAGGATTTCCTTGACCAGATAAACGGAGGGTTGTTCGAGGATTTCTGGGGGAGGAGGTTTGTCCACTTCCATGGGTCCTGGTGCAGAGGGAGAACAGGGTTTAAGGAGTGACACGTGGAATGAGGGATGAATTTTGTACCTGGGTGGGAGTTGGAGTTCGTAGGTGACCTCGTTGATCTGCCTCTGTATTGGGAAGGGACCAATGTAGCGGGGACTCATCTTCTTGCACGGCAGGCGGAGGCGCACATCCCGGGTGGACAGCCAGCTCTCGTCTCCGGGATGGTAGGTGGGAGTAGGGGTTCGCCGGGCAACTGCGAAGATCTTATGCCTCTGGATTGCACGTTGGAGGTGGACGTGAGCCAAGTCCCACACTGTCTCGCTTGCTCGGAACCAGTGGTCTACAGCTGGAACCTCCGACGGCTTTCCTGTCCACTGGAAGAGTGGTGGTTGGTACCAGAGTATGCACTGAAATGGTGTAAGGCCTGTGGTGTTTTGTTGCTGGGAGTTCTGTGCATACTCGGCCCATGGGAGAAAGCGGTGCTGATCGTCGTGGCAGTATGCCCGGAGGTAACGTCCGAGTTCTTGGATTTTGCGCTCAGTCTGGCCATTTATCTGGGGGTGATATCCTGAGGACAAGCTGACCGGGACGCCAAGCAACCTGAAGGCTTTCCATACGTGGGAAATAAACTGAGGACCTCTGTCCGAGACTATGTCTTCTGGTATTCCGAAATTTCGGAACACGTGATGGAACAAGTATTCTGCCGTCTCCATGGCTGTAGGGAGTCCTTTGAGGGGGATGAATATGCATGCTTTGGAAAAGCGATCAACTGCCACCAGCACACAAGTATTACCTTCGGAGTTAGGTAGGTCCGTCACGAAATCAATTCCCAAGTGTGACCAGGGCTGATGAGGGATAGGTAACGGCTTTAGCTTGCCTACTGGGAGATGCCGGGGGGTCCTGGACAAGGCACAGACTGAGCGACTGCGGACGTACCTGATGACATCCCGGGTCATACTAGGCCACCAGTACCGAGCTTGAAGGAGCGAGAGGGTCCTGTGGCTGCCTGGATGTCCAGAGCCCGGTACATTGTGAACTGAGCCCAGAAGGGAGTGTCGTTGGGTGGTCAGTACGTAAGTCCTTCCTTCTGGGCCTCCCAGCGGAGCAGGTTCGGTGAGAGTGGCGGCTCTGATCTCCTTATCTATGTTCCATCAAATGGGACTTACAATCATGGCTGGAGGGAGAATGGGTTCAGGATCAGTGGGAGTGTCGGGAGAGTGAATTCTGGAGAGGGCATCAGCCTTGTTGTTGCGACTTCCGGGGCGGTAGGTTTTGGAGAACTGGAACCTGGTGAAGAACAGAGCCCAGCAGGCTTGATGTGGGTTGAGTCTTTTTGCATCTCGAAGATACTGGAGGTTCTTATGGTCAGTGATGACTGTAAACGGGTGTTTAGCTCCCTCCAGCCAGTGCCGCCACTCTTCCAGGGCAAGTTTGATAGCCAATAACTCCCGGGTTCCCGATGTCATAATTCTGCTCCACTGAGGTCAGTTTCTTCGAATAGTATGCGCAAGGATGGAGGCTAGGAGGCTCACCGTGGTATTGGGACAGCACGGCCCCGACGCAGGTGGTGGAGGCGTCGACTTCAACAAAGGGAGCTGAAGGATCCGGGTGGTGTAGGATGGGGGCCGTGCTGAAGGCTGTCTGCAGTTTCTGGAAGGCTTCGTGGGCGATGGAGTTCCAGGACAGGGACCTTGGTTTTCCTCGGAGTAGGGATGTTAAAGGGGCTGTGTGAGTGCTGAAATTCTTGATAAAGCGACAGTAAAAGTTGGCAAATCCCAGGAACTGCTGGAGCTCTTTAATGGTCTGGGGACGAGGCCAATTCCTCACAGCATCTACCTTCCCCTGGTCCATTTGAATCCCCTCTTGGCCTACGATGTAACCCAGGAATTGCACCGTGGGGGGATGGAATTCGCATTTCTCCAGCTTCAGGAAGAGATAGTGTTCTCTGAGCTTCTGGAGGACCTGCTTGACGTGTTGGCGATGTTCGGCCTGGTTCTGGGAGTAGATTAGGATGTCGTCAATGTACACAATAACGGAGCGATGGAGAAACTCCCGGAACACCTCGTTCATAAACCCCTGAAAGACTGATGGGGCGTTGGCCAGCCCATACGGCATAAGATATTCGTAGTGCCCCAACGGAGTGATGAATGCCGTCTTCCATTTGTCCCCTTTTCGGATACGAACGAGGTTGTACGCGCTTCGCAGGTCCAGCTTGGAGAAGATGCGTGCCCCACGGAGTTCTTCTAGGGTGGCCGGGACCAGGGGAAGAGGATAAGGCAGCTTCACTGTTTGAGAGTTAAGAGCTCAGTAATCAATACAGGGCCGTAAGCCCCTGTCCATCTTACCCACGAAGAAGAAACTGGAAGCCGCCGGAGGGTCGGATGAAACCTTGGTTGAGAGCCTCCTTGATGTAGTCCTCCATTGCCTTGTGCTCCGGGGATGGACAGAGGGTAAACTCTACCCTTGGGGAGTTTTCTTCCAGGCAGCAAGTCGATGGTACAGTCCCATGGCCGGTGTGGTGGCAATTTGGTGGCTGCCTGCTTACTGAAGACATCCTGGAACGCCACAATCAGATGGGACCTTGATTTCTTCCTGGGGCTCAGGACTTTCGATGAGCGTGGAGGCAACGTGAACGATGCTGGAACTCTGGGTAGGAGTGGGTACTGACAAGAGGCAGTGACGCTGACAGTATTCGCTCCAGCGAGTAACTTCACATAGGTCCCATCTGATCACTGGAGAATGGAGCACGAGGCAGGGGCGTCCCAGGATGATATCCACCGTGGGTCCCTCCAGTACCAGAAAGGTGATCTCTTCCTCATGCAGTGTTCCAACCTTGAGCTTTATTTTGGGTGCTTGGTATTTAACCCATCCACGCCCAAGCAGTTTTCCCTGGATGGTCTCGTCTCGGAACTCCCGGGCATGGCGCTTCCGGGGGAGTTGAAGGCGTTTCAGTAGGTCTTGGGAAGTGAAATTGCCCGAGGAGCCCAAGTCGACGAGGGCAGATACTGCAACAGAATGATCATTGGTGAATAGTTGAACTGGAAGCAAAGACAGGGTTGAGACAACAGGATCCAATTGAAGGGTACTCACCGCAGGGCGTGATGGCCGGACAGGGCAAGTCCTGATGTAATGGTTGGGATCAGCACAGTAGAGGCATAATCCAGCCCCCAGACGGCGTCCCCGTTCAGAGGGGGTGAGTCGAGTGTTATCCACTTACATCGGTTCTGGTACTGGAGAACCCATGGCAGGCGCGACAGACTGGCGTGCGAGGCAGTGAGGCGCTGGGAAATACGAGTGGCTCTCTGCATAAAATTTTCAAGTCCAACGGAGTCGACATAGTTGGCCATATGTGTTTGGATGCGGGGATCCATGCACTGTCGGTAGGCGCTGAGCAGAGCGGTTTCATTCCACCCGCTAGTGGCCGCTAGCATTCGAAACTCCAACGTGTAGTCACTCGTAAAACCAGTGCCTTGACGCAGCAACTCATCGGCTACAGAGAGCTTTCCTGTAGCATAGCCAAACACCTCCTTAAAATGGTTAGTGAACACACTGTATGAGTTGGTTATGGCACTATTGGCGTCCCATATGGCTTTCGCCCATAACAGCGCCTTGCCACGGAGAAGAGAAATGAGAAAGGATACCTTTGACCGTTCGGTGGAGAATTTGCTGGGGCTGCATCTCCAAATACAGTCCCACTTGGAGGAGGAAACGGCCACACTCAGCAGTGTCGCCCGCGAAGGTAGCAGGCATGGCCATGGGACTGACAGAGGCAGACCGCAGAGGCGTTGGGGGAACCAGGGATGCCCGGAGAGTGGTGACAAGTTCCTCCAGGACCTCCGCTGGTGTGGATGGATGGGGATCCATCTAGCTGTCGGTTAAGGTCCGGTCTTCTGTCACAAAGCTCGGTACACACAACTGATGAGTAACGACAAACAGCTTTATTGAAGGGAATTGGGGAATCAGGATCGGGAGTGACCAAAAGCAGGTGAGTGAATAAGTTAGTGTGGAGTTCAGATTGCTTAGCTGTGGTTGATGTATTGTCTTTGTTTGTCGGTTCGGTGGTCAAAGGCTTCGAGGGAGAATCAGCGAGGAATCCAATGGGTAAGCTCAGGGGTCGCAGAGATCGCAGAGAGAGTCCAGAGCTGTCCATCCAGTGAACGGTAGACCAGACAATGTGAGGTATGGCAGTGTGTGTGTTTATAGTGGTGTTGATTGGTGTCAGCAGGTGCGTGCAATCAGAACTCAGGTGATTGTGATCGGGTGATTGTGCTGGGTGGTGACTGTTGTGATGCTGATTGATCCCTGACACGTGTCCATCCTGCCTGACACAATTAAATACTTTGCTTTCTCTTAAAATGTAGCACCTGTGTAATCTCAACATTTATTAATCTCATTGTATTTGTCTTGTTTATTTCAATTTGAATTCAGATTTACAGTTGTGGACTATGGAATATTTTATATTATTACATACAGCCCTTGAATTTAAGCTACACTCTAAGAACACTGATAGACAATAGAGTTTATTTATTTATTTATTTATTTATTTACAGAATGTATATAACTACAGTAAACAACATACACAAGTAAACTTTACTCAAAATAAACACACAACCTCAACTTTCGGTTCCAAAAACTGAGGTAACTTTTAGGGTATGTATAGCAATGTATTCTCTAAAAATAATCATGGAGCAGGTAATGTTCCAGGGTTAGTTTATTAGCTAAATAGTACTGAACTAAAATAAGTACATTTATTTAATTAATAAAAAGTTACACTTAAGGTGTTCAGTCACCTTTGACTGCCAAGGAGTATGAGAACATATTAATGCTGTCTCTTAATCACTCCCCAGAATAAAATGCTAGTGTAAAGTGTAGTCAGCTAAATTGCTGCAAATATAGTGAAACTGCTGTCTATCCTGCTCAAACCCATTCACAGCAAAAAGTTGTTTGGGACTATCGAGAGCTCCATGAACCACGTGGCCGCATGGCGGCGAGATCAAAGCATGTCGCAACTCTGTTTCTCAACTGCTCAAGGCCACGACTGACAGCTGTACTGCGACAGATCCTTGATATTTGATGATATATAAAAACAGCAATTACGATGTAAAGCCACAGTTGTAATACTTAAGTAAACTGATAGATTTGCTTTATTAGATGAAACTTTTAATTAATATTAATGTAATTCATAGTAAAAAAAATATATATAACATTATTAAGACAAAATAATAACTAATTTCACCCTGAATGGGTTTATTTTGCAATAATCACCAGCATAACATCCAGTATATTATTACTGTTAGATCACGCCTCCACGCCAGACAATTAAGATCCAGCCCCGGACATCAGATCCTGTTTTGTCTGGTATCAGAACTAGTCAGCAAATTATAATACCCAAAACCTGTTTACAGGAGGTCTTATCTGGTACCCAAAATACCCGAAACTCTATTAACTTCTATCAGCCAAGAAGTTGACTGAGGAAAAAGCCAGTGGAAAGCAGAAGCAGGGAATGAAGTGATGATGATAAAAAATGAGCAGAATTTATTGAACAGTCTAATATGGTTATATGGTGTTATATGGTCGTCCGACCAGCACAAATTCAACAAGTAGTGTTACACCAAACTGCTTCAAAACAATATCCCATAAACCTTGAGTTTCCATAAGCATTCCGTTGTATCTCTGATTCACGAAGACAAAAAGCCCTTGAAACCACACAGTCATAAGACTAAACAACAATGGAGCAATAATGTAAAAAACAATAATATAATATAATATAATATAATATAATATTATATTATATTATAGAATAGAAATGACTAATCAATAAATGAATCAATGAAATGGGTATATAAATTGCTAAAATGATTATTAAAAATGATTATTTGATTAAATAGAATAATAAAATGATTAAAAGATAAATGATTATAAATGAATAATTGAATGAATAATTGAATATAAAACAAAGAAAGTAGAACACAACACAAATGTATGGCTGCTCCCTTGAAGCAAAACACACAGTTTGCATTTGAGGATCCTCAGATCCTTCATTACACATCCTGTTTTCCACATAAGTAAATATAAGCCAACTGGACATGAAATTAAGTATTTTATTACTTGTATCACTTGTAATAAACTTAAAGCTTCCATGACAAAAGAAGGCCTTTGCTATAAAACGTAGGCTACAAACAAGTTCAAACAAGAAACTTGACTAAACGTACGCACGGACTGGTGTACAAACAACGCAATTCAATTAAATTCAATTCAATGTCAAATTTCTACATCTAAAAGTAATATGCGTGGTACAGCTTTGATGATTTAATTTTAATTCTGACTTTCAGGATTATGAAATCAAAACAGTGTGAGCCAGACCTGCTTTCACAAATGGCAAATTGCAGAGACTGAAATATTCACTTTTTATAATGAACCAAATTTCCTCTTCACACTCTCTCACTCGCGAATTCAGGCACAGCGAGTCTTCATTCGCAAAAAATAGATCCTCTCACATCCCGGCTATCGGCCTGGGCAGCCATACCGGACGTGTCGAGTCGGGTTCTAAACACAATTCAGCGAGGCTACTCGCTTCAGTTCGCTCGCAAGCTGCCTCGCTTTAGGGGCATTATGCAAACTTCTGTCTTGGACAACAAAGCTCTCGTTCTCCGACAGGAAGTGCAAACACTGCTTGCAAAAGGTGCGGTGGACATAGTGCCACCACCGAACAGCTAGTCAGACTTTTTCAGCCACTTCTTCCTCGTCCCAGAAGAGATGGCGGGCTCAGACACATTTTGGATCTCAAGCATTTGAGCCACTCGCATATGTGCCGGCTGTTCAAGATGTTAACTGTCAAACAGATCCTTGAGCACATTTTACCTGAGGACTGGTTCTGACAGTGGATCTGAAAGACGCATACTTTCACATCCACATAGTCCCCATCACAGACCGTTCTTGAGATTCACGTTCGAGGGAGTGGCCTACCAATATGCAATCCTTTCATTTGGACTGTCTCTGGCCCTGCGCACTTTTGCGAAAGTGCATATACACGGCTCTTTCCCTCTGAGACAGATGGGAATCCGTATATTGAACTACCTTGATGATTGGCTGATTCTAGCCAGATCAGAATGGGAATGTCTTTAGACTCTGCCCAAATGTGGGCATGGATCACACCGGAACGATCCCTGACCATTCTCCGTCTTTCGGATGAGACGTTAAACCGAGGTCCTGACTGTGGTCATTAAAAATCCCATGACACTCATCGTAAAGAGTAGGGGTGTAATCCCGGTGTCCTGGCCAAATTCCTCTACTGGCCCTTGTCAATCATGGCCTCCCTAAAATCCCCATCCACTTGATTGGCTCTATGACTCTCTCTCCTCTCCGCCTGTGGCTGGTGTGCGGTGAGCGCACTGGTGCCGTTGTCCTGTGGCTGTCATCGCACCATCCAGGTGGATGCTGCACACTGGTGGTGGTTGAGGAGAGACCCCCCTACATGATTGTAAAGCGCTTTGGGTGTATGGCAATACACAAGAAAGCGCTATATAAATGCCTCATTCATTCATTCATTCATTCAGCGATTGGCGGCATCCTTCAATCTTGGGACGACACATCCCTTGAAGGTTTTTCAGAGATTGCTCGGTCTCATGGTGACCGCTGCCTCTGTAATATCTCTGGGCCTGTTCTATATGCGGCCACTTTTGGCTCAAGCCCCTTGGCTCGTCGCCTCCTTTTTTGGGCACAGAAAGAACTCCTCTCATTACGGGCGGTTCATGTGCCGAGAAGATTGAACCTTGGCGCAGACATGATGTCCAGAGGCAAGGTAGCCACGGGCGAATTGGCACTACACCCTCTAATGGTTCAAGAGATCTGGTCAGTCTTCGGGATGGGAGAGATTGATCTCTTTGCCTTTCCCCAATCGCCCTGATTCCTCAGGTCATCAGGCAGGTCAGGGAGACCAAGTGCTCTCTCCTGCTAGTGGCCCTGTTCTGGAGGAACCAGGCCTGGTTCCCAAAGCTAGTGCTGCTCTCAGCAGCAGCCCCCCGTGGCCCATTCCGCTGAGGAGGAACCTTCTCTCACAGGCGAAAAGCATGATTTGGCATCCCCGTCCAGAGCTGTGGAGCCTTCATGTATGGTGCCTCAACAGGAGTAAGCAATACCGTTTTGGAGGCAAGAGCACCGTCTACAAGATGACTTACAGCCTAAAATGGTCGGTCTTCCTTAACTGGTGTTCTGCACAATGTTTGGGCCCGATATCATGTGACGTGTCCTACGTGCTAACCTTTTTGCATGAGCTGCTGGATAAGGAGCGTGCCCCCTCCACGCTCAAAGTATATGTGGCAGCTATGGCAGTGAACCATTCTCTCAAAGCTGGCCAGTCGATCGGCAGAAACAACCTGATCGTTAAGTTCCTGAAGGTTTCACGGAGGCTGAATCCTCCTGGCACTCAGACCATGCCGTTTTGGGACCTGTCTATAGTTCTGCGGGCCCTAAGAGGGCCCCCCTTCGAACCGCTCAGTTTGGCCGATTTGCGGCCCTTATCGCTTAAAACAGCCTTCCTCCTTGCCTTGGCGTCAGTTAAGCACTTACAAGTGCTGTTAATCATGCCTCATATCTTAAGTTTTGGCCTAATGACTGTAATGTCATTCTAAAACCAAGACATGGTTATGTTCCTAAGGTGCTCTCAACTCCGTTCAGAGCTCAGGTGATCTCCCTATTGGCGCTCCCCATTGCAGATGGTGAGCAGGGACCGAACACGCTCTGTCCAGTAAGGACTCTGAGAGTATACTTAGAGCGCTCTAGCCTGTTTAGATAGTCAGAGCAGCTTTTTGTTTGCTTTGGAGGCCGCCAAAATGGACTGCCAGCCACAAAGCAGTGAGTTTCTCGCTGGATTGTCGATGCGATAGCCTTGGCTTATGCCTCAGAAGAATTGTAATGCCAAACTCTGCAGGACACCGACCCTCCAGGATTGAGTTTGGAGACCCCTGATCAAAAGTAATGTTCTTCTCTAGGTTCAGAAAGACCACCAGAGATGTCTGTCACTTGGAGTCAGAGCAACAAACTCTGAAAACACACACACACAGTATAATATAATACGGTGAGAAATCTGTGCTCAGAAGTATTCCTTGCACTTGTCTTTTCCTCTCAGGAAGACCTTCAGTGCCCTGTCTAAATGAGGCACCCTACGTGTTCCTTGCACTGGCTTTGGTTTGTAGAACCTAGATTCGAATTCTTCACAAACTGTCTTAAGATCTCTGTGGCTCTTTAGGTTGAAATGGAAGTTGTATTTTACATGACTCACTAAGCTCACCTCAGTCAAATCTCCAAGAAGTGTCAGCTCCAGCCTGTGAGCCATACAGTGAATGTCTGTCAGTTTTGTCTGTGAGTTTTGAAACACTCTCAGTTTTTGCAACAACACCAGCTATTTGGCCCATGTTCACATTTGCACCATCAGCACAAGATCCAAATCCAAGCTTTTGCTTCCAGTCATCTAATCCAAATTTTTACATTGAGGATTAAATGCAGTCAGTCATACCATCAGCATGAGCATGTGACAGCTCTGTGACAGATACAAGATAATTTACTGGCAACCCATCATGTAAATACCTGACTAAAGCCTGATTCAGACGGTAATTGTTTCTCATATGGACGTCTGTAAAAATAAATTTACATATCACCTCAGTGATAAAACTCATGGATTCGGATGGCGATTTATTCACAGTGAAGTGAGTTCAGAAATAAATATGTATGCAAATTACACCGAAGTACAACCTTACCTTTACAGTGTTTGGGAGTGCTCAAAAAGGGTTTAAAAACTGAATTTTGAATCGATTTTTTCCTTGTAAACTGGATTCGGACAGCAATTAAATTACCACACGACCTTGGTGTTTGTCAAAAAACAGTAGGTAATTCGGCTGAGGATTTTTACGGGGGTGGTGAGAGAAAAACACTGACATCCTGGATTCGGATGGCATTAAAATCATCAACTACCCCCTGTAAATGGTGAAAATCACTTACGTCCCCCTGAGAAACAATTACCGTCCAAATAGGGCTATAGATTCATTTTCTGTCACAGAAGAATCTGTTGCACTGTCAATCATGACTGATATGTAGTTAGATTCTTTCAGTTTATTTGCCTCTATCTGTGGCAATATTTAAGATGAGTTCAGCACAGCGAACGGCATCATATGTTTGGGAAATGTCCAAGCCATTTTTTTTTTCTGCAGCGTAATTAGTTGCTTCATCTGAATGACACTCAATTCCTCCTTTAAAATATAATATGTTGTATTCATTTTTACTGAAAGCTCACATCTCTCTTCTCTGCCATTCTTTTTATTTTGAGTTTGAAACCCTTTTGCGACACTATCAAGACAAGATGCATGTCGTTTGGTGTTTGAGTGTGCTGTCAGATTTTCATGTTTAAAGCTGTGCAACCCTGATTCAAAGTCAGTTTTACCAGCTAAACTAGGTTTTCTAGTGCAGTACTTAGGCATACATATAATCACGTTTCTCCTCATCATACAAAAGCCAATCAAAATCTGACAGCCACTGAGTCTGAAACTTTGGTTTTTTCAATACACTTTTTAATTCAGAAGGCACAATATTTTCTGCCACATTTGTCATGCTTGGCTACGGTTTGCCGGCACACAATGTCTTCTGTCTGTACAGACCTGAACTCTTTATTTTCTTTGCTCTTGAAAACAACAACAAAAAATCAAGTGTTTTCTACTCAGACTTGAATTAATTTTATTTTATTTTATTTTTATTTTTTTTTTGCATCCATGTGCATCCACAGTACACTAAAGGAAAGAAGACCATTTAGCTCTAATAGGTCAGTTTTCTTTACACAGCATGTGTAGCTGATCTCTTTCTCTCGTGTGTAAGAGAAAACGACAGAGGGTGCTCTCAGCTAACAGAAGGGGTGCTTGTCAATATCCCTTTTCGTTTCCTCGCTCCTCCGTCCTCCAGGACATCTCAATTCTCTAATTGCACCGAGAGGAGGCGAGGATCGAGGAGTGAGTAGGCCTCCTGAGGAGTCATGAGCAAGGATACACAGGTGTATCTTTTGTGGAAGTGTGTTATCGACTAAACGTGACGCGGGTATAAATTCTCCTCCCCTTCACATCTATATATATCTGAACATATTTGTAGTTTTGTAACGATTAAGTCTACGGAAGGCGAGCGTAGTGAGAACCCAAGTGCAGTTTATTTACAAAGTGTAATCTAAACATCCAAACATAATCCAAACAAAGACAGATTTGACTTGACTTGACTTGACTTGACATGAACAGACTTAACTCACCAACAGCAGATTACAACTTCAATACACGACCAGGATCAATGGCAACGACATGGCTACTTATAACAAACAATGAGAACCACATGACAAGAACCAACCAATGGAGACAAGACACATGACTTAGGACAACCAATCCGAACATGACACACTGAACAAAGGAACCAATAGCAAGGAGACAAGAGGGCAAGGGAAGGATGACACAAACAGGAACCATAACTAAACTTCAAAATAAAAGACATGGAATACAAGAACATGAAACAGAACCCAAAACAGACCTTACAGATTCCCCCCTCCAAAAAGGTGGCTCCAGACGCCTAAACCCAAAACAGACAAGTCCAGGAGGGTGCTGGAGCGGAGGTGGAACTGGGGGAGGAATGGAGGGTCAGGCCCGTGAAGGGGAACAGGGCCTGGAGTGTGGAGCAATGGCGGAGCAGGGAGCCATGGCGGTGGAGGCAGAGCAGGGAGCCATGGCGGAGAAGGCAGAGCAGGGAGCCAGGGTGGTGCAGGCAGAGCAGGGAGCCATGGAGGAGCAGGCAGAGCAGGGGCCTCAGTGGCCGTGACAGGACAGGCAGTGAGTTCATGAACGACCTCGGTGGCCATGACAGGACAGGCAGTGAGTTCAGGAACTGCCTCTGTGGCCGTGACAGGACAGACCGTGAGTTCATGAACGGCCTCCGTGGCCGTGACAGGACAGGCTGTGAGTTCATGAACTATCTCCGTGGCCGTGACAGGACAGACTGTGAGTTCATGAACGGCCTCCGTGGCTGTGACAGGACAGGCTGTGAGTTCAGGGACGGCCTCCGTGGCCGTGACAGGACAGACCGTGAGTTCATGAACAGCCTCCGTGGCCGTGACAGGACAGGCTGTGAGTTCAGGAACTGCCTCCGTGGCCGTGACAGGACAGACCGTGAGTTCATGAACGGCCTCCGTGGCCGTGACAGGACAGGCTGTGAGTTCATGAACTATCTCCGTGGCCGTGACAGGACAGACTGTGAGTTCATGAACGGCCTCCGTGGCTGTGACAGGACAGGCTGTGAGTTCAGGGACGGCCTCCGTGGCCGTGACAGGACAGACCGTGAGTTCATGAACAGCCTCCGTGGCCGTGACAGGACAGGCTGTGAGTTCAGGAACTGCCTCCGTGGCCGTGACAGGACAGGCTGAAAGTGTATTGCTGGGTGCCACCATCGTGCAAGGAGCTGAAGCGAGTGCCACCGCCTCGGGAGGTTCTGCAGAATACGCCGCCACCTCTGGAGAAACTGCAGCAGGCACCATCACCTCAGGGAACACAGCAGCGAATGCCACTACTTCGGGAGGTTCTGCAGCATCAGCCACCACCTCTGGAGACTCGGCAGTGGTGTACGCAGCCCAGACACACCATAAAGCGATTCCCGTTATGGGAAGCGCTGCAGATGGAGGAATCAGTTCAGAAACAAGAAGGGTTGAGTGTTGGTATGGGGATACCAACTGCACGAGCTGACACCAGCAGTAGGTCCTCCACGCTGGATGCCAGTCTGTGATACTGGAGAACTGAACCTGAAGATCTGTGTTCAACAGACAGGAGGTGACAAGACTCTGGATGATCAGATGTGATGTGACTCTGGAAGATCAGCTGTGACGTGACGTGATGAGACTCTGGGCGATCAGCCGTGACGTGACGAGACTCTGGGAGATCAGCTGAGACTTGACATAACTTTGGATGATCAACTGTGACTTGACCCTGGAACAGTAGCCATGACGGAACGAGATCCTGATAGGACGGCTTTGGCATGGCAAGGCTCAGGCGTGGCGGCCATCTTGGCCGGGGACTCAGGCGTGGCGGCCATCTTGTGAGCAGGCCCTGGCAGAATGTGAGCAGGTCCTGGAGTAGCAGGCATGACGTTAGCAGGCTTTGGCGTAGCAAACATGATGTGAGCAGGCTTTGGCGTAGCAGACATGACGTGAGTAACTCCTGACATGACGGTCGGGACATGACTGCTCTGGTGTGGTGGGTACCAGAGGATAGCAGGGTTCCTCATCCGCAATCCCCACAGTGAACAAAGAACCACTTAACTGGAGTGCAAAGTCAATGTATTTAGCCAGTGTCCAGTGAGGCGTGTGACGTGGCATTAACAAAGAGATTTCCTTTGTGAGGCCAAAACGAAAAATGTCTTTGAGGGCCATGTCATTAAAATCCACTAAATGGCACAAAGAACAGAAATCCTCCACAAAATCCTTGATGGGACGATTCCCCTGGCGTAGTCCAAGGAGGGCAACTGCTGGGTTCATTGTAGCGGTCGTGTATTCTGTAACGATTAAGTCCACGGAAGGCGAGCGTAGTGAGAACCCAAGTGCAGTTTATTTACAAAGTGTAATCCAAACATCCAAACATAATCCAAACAAAGAAAGACTTGACTTGACATGAACAGACTTAACTCATCAACAGCAGATTACGACGTCAATACACGACCAGGATCAATGGCAAGGACATGGCTACTTATAACAAACAATGAGAACCACATGACAAGAACCAACCAATGGGGACAAGACACATGACTTAGGACAACCAATCCGAACATGACACATTGAACAAGGGAACCAATATCAAGGAGACAAGAGGGCAAGGGAAGCATGACACAAACAGGAACCATAACTAAACTTCAAAATAAAAGACATGGAAAACAAGAACATGAAACAGAACCCAAAACAGACCTTACAAGTTTATGCCTGCAGGGGTTATGTCAAATTACAACAACTGTAGTAGGACAGTTGCAGAATATTATCAAAGCACAAAAAATGAAAGAAAATTAAACAACCTGTAATACTATACAACAAATAATAATAATAAAAAAAGTTAATAACTGGGAATAATTCATTGTTAATAATTATTGGTAATATAAAAAAAAAAAATACTGACAAATGTGGTATTTTGCAGAGGTTGAAACTATTACAATAGGAATAATTATCTTTAATAGCCATTAGGGCTGAAACGATTAGACAATAAAAAATTGTAGATAAATATTTTTGTTGTCAAGTAGTCGTTTGATCTCATATTACCTAATGTAAGAGCCTGCAATAATGCAGTTTGACCAGTGTGGCGCTCTAGTGCAAGACTATAATTCAGCCCTTGTGGATGCAATTCAAGAGAAGAAGACAGCACTTCAGAGCAAATGCAGCCAATGTCTGATGTCTCTGTAGTGGTTAAACATAAGCTATAATTCGTTTTGGTAAATCTTAACAGGTAATCTTTGGTCTTTATTCTATTGATCTCTTAATATGTTAGAATGAAAATGAAAAGAGGCAATACCCAGCAAACACATTTATATTGTGGCAATGCAATGCAACGTTCCATTTTTACAAAGGTGATGTCACGGGCTACGTCCGCACAACATTGTAACAATGTAGAAATGTAAGATGTGAAAGGGCTGTAGCAACGTTGCTGCGTGACATTCAGCACCCGTGAGACGACATTTTTACTACATTTATTTTTATGCCAGATTATAAATATTGCCTTTTCTGCGTGTTATATCAGACACGGGATAAGTATGTAATACTTTTAAATATCGTTTAATATTGAATATTGTTCATTAATATTGTTCTTTTTAATTTTACATCTCCTTGTGCAAACTTTGAATAGTAAAAAATGTCACACAAATTCATAAAATCAAACTTTAATTCATACTAAAATGTTTCATACATACAATGGATTTCTAAGTACGTTACCAAAAGGAATACATTTGAAAAAAAATAAATAAATAAATGCAATGTAGAGTATATTTAGTATGTAAATATATTAAGTAATTTAGTTTAAGTATATTAAATTACAAATAAAAAAGCAAAGGCATCTGAGAACGTTTATTAAACAAAAGAAAAGCAATGAAACAGTGGTCACCGGCCGATGAGGCGGACTCTGGACGGGAGAATACGGCAGGGAGAAAACAGAGGCAAAGGCAGAGGCAAACGCAGAATCCAGTAGGAAGGCACAAGTTAGCACCAGGCAGACAATCCATTAACAGAGACAGATGCGTGGCAGGCACAGGAACAACTGGGCGGAGAACAAGAAAGGGCAGATCAGAGCTTGACACGACAGGATAGGACTTCACAGGAACTGACCAGTGACTAGCAAGAGCAGACACGAGAAAATCTCACAAAGAAACCGAGGATACTAAATAACAGACAAATGAAAGGAAAGAAACTCCTGCTCATCAAGCAGCAGCAATCAGCTGAAAGCAACCAATAGAAACAAAAGCAAAAATTAGAGAAGAGAGACAAAGATCAAACCTGGTTCCTGACAGACAGTCACATTAGTGGATAATCCTAGTATAATATGTTCTTCAATTTGCAATTGAAGGTCATGCTAAAGATTATACTTTTAAAATTATATAATAAAGTGTTAATTATCTATGAAGTCTCAAGTGAATAATTATGTAGCCTACTCTTTATTTTATTTTAACGCTTTAATAATAGAATAGCATATACCGAAATGAAATAAAATGATAGGGATAAAAGTGGAGGGAAGCCAGGTTTGAGCTAGAGTTCAGAAGTACAGAAGTCAGGCTGAGTCTCTGAATACTTACTTAAAATTATTATGAGAAGAGATCCAATGAACAATCCTGTAAATGTGGGGTAACTGGTCGCTGCAAAATGAAACGTTAAACTTAGTGTCCTATCAATAACAGCCATATAGAACATTAAAGCAATATCAAAAATGTCTATGCGCCCTCTAGAAACTTGCGTTCTGCAAGTGAACGCTGCATTATTGTGCCATCCCAAAGAGCCACAAAATCACTTTCACAGACTTTTTCATTAACTGTTCCCATCTGGTGGAATGACCTGCCCAACTCAATCCGAGCAGCTGAATCCTTAGCCATCTTCAAGAAACGGCTAAAAACCCATCTTTATTTGACCCTCTAACTCTAGCATTCTCTTTTCTAATTTTATTTTATCTATCTGCCTTCTTTTTATTTAAAAAAAAAACAAAAAAAAAACACACACACTTGACCCTCTATCAATTGCATATTTATTCTCTAACTGCTAGCTTTTCTTGAAAAACTAACACTAGCTTTCTTTTCTATATTCTATCTACTTGTTTAAAAAAAAAAAAAAAAAAAAAAAAAAAAACCTTGCTACGTGTACTGTGTTTGGCTAACCGAGACTTGTCATAGCACTTGCATGTTGTTGCTCTTTTGTTGGTTTTGATTGCTTCTATTGTCTTCATTTGTAAGTCGCTTTGGATAAAAGCGTCTGCTAAATGACTAAATGTAAATGTAAAAATCTCAGATTCGGTTTTTAGTTTGGATTAATTTAGTGTATATTGCAAAGATTGATTTGCACTTAATTATAACATTGAGACTTTGAGGAAAATAAAATCAAAACACTACATAACATACATATTTCATACATATTATGTTTCCTATGAAGCATCTGACATCCCTAGAAATTACTAAGGGTACAAATATTTTGAAAAAGTAATGTATAATACATTGCCAAAATGCTTACATTAGCCTATCTCCTAACCAGACCTGGTGCATGTTTAAGGGTCTCTGCAATCTGGCTTTCAGCATCCACACTGGTACTCCCAGGTTGTGATTTCATTATTGCCCCTAAATTATTTACAAGTAACTTTTTAGAGATGAACAAGTACTGTATTTGAACAAACAAGGTATTCATCCAATTTGTATTACCAATCATGTAGAAATCTTACTATAATGATGCTTGGCTTTAAATCTAAGATAATTGCAGTTACAATACAATATAGGCACATGTTGTTTTTACTCAGTAGAACATGATAAACAGATATTTCTTCAAGTCTTCTCTTCCCCTTCCTTTCTTTGAGGCTGAACTGAGACCACACGTCTGAGGAACAAATTTTTTGCATCATTCGCCACACTGTCTCAGCATAGTTTGGTCCTCCAAGTGTAGAAAGATATTTAACCTGAATTTAATTTACACAGTATTGTCAAATCCTATGCATGTACACAGTATAGTTCAGCTGTATTTTGTCAAATAAAAATGACAGATTCTTAACTGTTTTTCTTTGGAGCTCCTCATTCACCCGCTGTCACAGTCATGTCTGTCGTTTCTTGTGTGTTTCCCCATCCATGCCCATATTTGGTCCTTCCTGTTCCTGTCCTCATCAAGTTTGATTGTTTATGATTTCATTCAGGTGTGTGTGTTTAATTTTCTTGTGTATTTAGTTCCTGCCTGTTCAGTTAGTTTTCGTCTGGTCTACCCGTTACTCCTGGTGTTCCTGTGAGTCTGCCCTGCCTTGTATCTGTCAAGTTCGCCTGCCGAATCAGCGTCTAGTTCGCAGGCCACCGCTCGCTCGGGCTGCCAGCTGCGGCTCCTTCAAGCCCGCCGGCCATTCCGATGTCAAGCCTGCCGGCTGTGGCTCCCCCAAGCCCGCCAGCCGTTCCGATGTCAAGCCTGCCGACTGTGGCTCTCTCAAGCCCGCCGGCTGTTCCGATGTCAAGCCTGCCTGCTGTGGCTCCCTCAAGCCCGCCGGCCGTTTTGAAGTCAAGCCCGCCGGCCGCTACGACGTCAATCCCGCTGGCTGCGGCTCACTTCAGTTCCCAGGTCCCGTGGATCCAGTTCCCCAGTTTCGGCCAGGAGTGCCTTTCCCAGGTCCCATGGATCCAGTTCCCCAGTCACGGCCAGGAGTGCCATTCCCAGCCCCTGACCAGAGTCCAGCGCAGGCTCCAGCCCCTGACCAGAGTCAAGTGGTTTTTAAAGTCTTGTTGTGTCCACAGGAACAGTTTTAACCAACCTTGTCTTGTCATGTCCATGGAGACTCATCAGGGGCATCACTGCCTCACCTGTTGCTGAGATGGAAGCGATTGCTGAGTGACCCTGTGAGGGCCCGTCACCATGTTCAGCCCAGGGAGGGCGGTGGATCTCATGTCATGCCCAGAGGTAGCCTCAGATTCCGAGCCTAGCCCAAGGAGGGCTCCTGTTCCTGTGGATAGCCCTGAGAGGGCACCTGTTCCTGAGTTTAGCCCACGGAGGGCACCTGTTCCTGTGTCTAGCCCATGGAGGGCACCTGTTCCTGAGTTTAGCCCACGGAGGGGACCTGTTACTGAGTTTAGCCCACGGAGGGCACCTGTTCCTGTGTTTGGCCCACGGAGGGCACCTGTTCCTGTGTTTGGCCCATGGAGGGCTCCTGTTCCTGAGTTTAGCCCTAGGAGGGCTACTGTTCCTGTGTTTTGCCCATGGAGCGCTCATGTTCCTGAGTTTAACCCTATGTTCTCCCCAAGTTATTTTTTGGAGGGGCGGGGGCTAAGGGGATCCGGTCGTAGAGGCCGGGCCGAGGGGACCGAGGCCACGGCCACGAAGACCACCTGCCATGGCCTCCAGAGCTCCCAGCTCCGCCATGGCCTCCAGAGCTCCCAGCCCAGCCATGGCCTCCAGAGCTCCCAGCTCCGCCATGGTCTCCAGAGCTCCCAGCTCCGCCATGGCCTCCAGAGCTCCTTGCACCACCATGGCCTCCTGAACTCCCAGATCCACCATGGCGCCCGGTACTGTCTGTTCTGCCCTGGAGGTGTTCCCCTTGTCCCTGTCCTGCACCAGCCTCCAGGGCGCCCTCCCCCCCTCCCTGGTGGTACTATTACGGCGCGGGAAACGCCTTCCGGGAGGGGGGAGTAATGTCACAGTCATGTCTGTCGTATCTTGTGTGTTTCCCCCTCCATGCCCTTATTTGGTCCTTCCTGTTCCTGTCCTCATCAAGTTTGATTGTTTATGATTTTATTCAGGTGTGGGTGTTTAATTATTTTGTGTATTTAGTTCCTGCCTGTTCAGTTAGTTTTCGTCTGGTCTACTCGTTACTCCCGGTGTTCCTGTGAGTCTGCCCTGCCTTGTATTGCCCTGTCCTGTCTGTTTTGGATTAAAGACTGTGTTTTGAGTTCATCCTCGTCTCCTCGCTTCCCTCTTGTGTGTGCCCCCGTGACACCCGCAGCTTATCCTCAAAAGAAAGTAAGTCAGATAACTGACCGATAGCTGGTATGGGGTTCTCTGTTTCTGCATTGTCTTCTCATGTCTGCAGTAGCCGGCGAAACAGGAGAGAATGCTCTTCCGGCTTTGCAATTATTTTATCCAGCTTCACGAGGACATTTAACTGGAAATCTGTTATATAATTTCAGTTAGTAAGAAATTCTGTTGATTTGATATTTTATAAAAACCTAAATATAAATATTTTGTAAAAACATGTATTTAAAATATAAAAAGTATTATTTATATTAAGTTATTAATATTACTTACTGTTATTTGAAGTACAATTTTTCCCATTTGCACTGAAGTCATCTGAAAGGAAAGCATTTTTTTTTTTTTTAAAGGAAATAAAAGGCACACAAAGTATATTTACTTAATATATACTCTATCCAACAACCCAACTGCAGTTGGGTTGTTTTGATTAAATAACAATAACTAAAAAATACAGCTAACTAACACAATAAAACACAATAAGAACATGATAACACAATAAAAAAACATGATTTATAAAAAAAAAAAAAAATAAATAAAAAAAGAGTTATCTGTTTTTGCAAATAAACTCTTCAAATAATAAAGAAAATGAGAGTTCTTATCAATTTGTGGACAAAATCTTTTTAAAATAATTTTCATAGGTTTAACATTATATTATCGGTTCAAAAAAATATGTTAATTTGAAAAGAAACACTGTAAAACATTGTTCCAGTCAGGTGAGACGTCCGCATTCAGGAAAAAGGTGGATATATCTGGAATGGCATGAGGGTGACTAAATGAGAGAATTTTCATTTTTGGGTGGAGTATCTCTTTAAACATTACTTACAGTATTGTCTTCCAACGTCTGCATGGCTTCCATTGCTACTGACTGTCCATGCTGATTCTAGGCAAAAAAAAAAAATTAAATAAATAATAATAAAAAAATTAATAGAAAACAAATAATTAGGTCTCACAATAGCACTCCACAATAACATTTGAGGTCTTCAGATGTGAAACCACTACTGCTCTATCATGATCAAAATATAAACGTTGCATGGTTTTGGATTTTAAAAAGATAAAATGTAACATACTATGTTGGTGTTGATCAGCATTTGAATTAAGTTCTTGACTAAACTCTTGTGTTATTGTTGCTACAAAAGTACAAAAAAAAAAAAAAAAAAAAAAAAAAAAAAAAAAAAAAAAAAAAAATATATATATATATATATATATATATATATATATATATATATATATATATATTATTGTTATGATTCTGTCTTATAAACATTCAAGTGATATTTGCATATTTGCATATTTAAATAAATTTAAATTTGATAAAATAATTGTGGTTTTCACACATTAAACCCAGTAATTCATATAAAACTGCCAGATTGCCATTTCCAGTATTTGTTCCACATCTGATATTCACACAAGCAATTATTTATTTAATATGTTTTAACCATTTTACCATTTTCAATAAAATAATATAAAAAATAAATAAATAAATAAATAATAAAATAAAAAAATAAAAATAAATAAATAAATAAATAAACATAGGAAAACATTACCAAAATGTTGTGACATGATTGAATGGGTGCTATCTGTATGTATACCTGCTCTGTAACTCCCTAGCATCTCTGGATCAAGGACACATTAGTAAATTATATCAGTATTATAATACTGGTAAACTCTGTGATGTTTATCATCATCATCATCATCATCATCATCATCAGTCATGTCCATCAGAAATTTATGATTGGCCCAAAGCAGACATCTTACACTCTAAAAAAACGCTGGGTTAAAACAACCCAATTTGGGTTATTTTGGTAACCCAACGCTGGGTCAAATATGGACAAACCCAGCGTTGGGTTATTTTAACCCAGCCAGTTGGGTTAAATTTTTGACCCAACATGTTGGGTTGTTTTAATTAACTCAAATATTAATTGAAAATTACTACTGTTGGCTTAAAATGAATCAAAAATAGGTTGGAAATTAAAAAGCAGACACAGAATTACTAGAGGCAACAGTAATAATCAAAACATGAACATTTATTAATAAGTGAAAACATCCATAGACAAAAATATAAGACAAACTGAATTAGGCAGCATAGATTTCAACTTTGCATACATTTAAACTTGTTTAACACGCATTTTAGAAATAAAAATATAACATTTAAAAGTAATATTTTAATTCAAGTGTATTAAATGGTTCTCTGTTATCCTTTTTAACCGAAATAGTGCCGATTCTTGTGCCGGTGTGTTGCTGAAATCTGAGCCGTCGATGGGCTGCTATTCCCCGGGGAAACTGCGAACTTCAGACCGCTACCTCGCCTTTCACTTGTAGCTGAAAGATGCCGCGACTTCATAACCTGCCGATAAACAAACAGTACAGAGTTTTGAGAACATATTTTAACATCCGAATTAATTAGAAACAGTATTATAACGAATAAAATCAGTTTATTTTATGTAAGGCAAGACATTTCCATCACGCGAAACGACCGTTGCCGACGCATTTAACGTTAGCTGACTGACATCTCGTATGTATGTTGCGTTGCGTGAAATAAAATCATTTACAACACAATTAAGACTTTATAGATGGAATAAAATGTATACAAACCTTAATTTCACTGAAGAAGTCCACTAAATCGGTGGCGCTGAGGACTCGCTCTCTCTTGAGGAGAATGAAAAGCCCGCGCTTTGACTGTAACCCAACAGCTGGGTTAAAGTGCGCGCGCTGGGTTATTTCATTGGAGGGAGGGGGAGGGGTGCATAGTTTCAATGGTCAGTGATATTGACCCAGCCACTAACCCAACAGCTGGGTTACACAAAAACTACCCAACACTGGAAAAACAACCCAACATAATGACCCAACAGGCATAACCCAGCAATTGGGTTAAAAAAACAACCCAGCGTTTTTTAGAGTGTACATTACAGTGTCCTGATTTTGTACATACTCATACTGGTAATTTTATGGCTTTGTTCACACAAGCATCAAAAAAGTAATTTACAATAATTCCGGAAAAATGTCAGAATTGATTTACTGTTATTTCTCAAAAGGTCCTGTAGACATGATCTAAAAATGGTTAAATGCTTAGAAATTTTACAGAAAAGGCTGTATGTGTCTTACCTTCGAATTGATGTGCCACAACCCTATGTCCTTCACTCTGGACATCCCAGTTTGGTGTGTTGCAGAAATCTAAAAAGTAATATATTATTTGTATTAATGCATTTAATACAATTACACATTTAACAAATATTCTCTACTGGGTGTCAAACCCAGCTCTTACATGACTTGTAGATGGCTTTCAGATTGTAGAAGAATTTGTATATAATTTAATAATAATAATAATAATAATAATAATAATAGTAATAATAATAATAAAATAAATGAAAAGGAAGAAATAGGAAAGCATTACCTAAAGGTTTTAACATCATTGAATGGGTGCCATCTGTATGTGTAGCTGCTCTGTAGCCTCCTGGCATCACTGGATCAATGACATATTAATAAATTTCAAGCTTGCAACCATTTTTTATATATATTTTGTTGATCTGCTTATCTACATTATTATTTATGCTTACCACTAAATCCAGCTCTTGGCAATCTGTTAAGACTCCCACATGTCCTTGATAGCTAAGGTGCTAAAAAAATATATACAGAATTACACTGTTAATAATAACACTGTCATAGACAAATGACAGCAATGTTAGTGGTTTTCTAACATTTTAATATTTAAAAAAAAAAAATGTAGTTTGGTGTGGTCCAGTGGTGTGCAAATTAAAAAAAATAAATAAATAAAACATCACTAGCTTTATAGGTCATCAACATTTTCTTGTACTTTTAGATAAGTTCCTTCTTGTCTCCATTGTTTTTGGTGGAGAGGGCAGGGTTGGTATTTTTGCTGGTGGCATGGTGTTGACATTACCTAAACAAACAATTTCATAGAATTTAAGTTTGTGTCTTTTAATTATTTCATTAACCTAAAAGAAATGTGAATTCATATACATACTGTCTTCAATATCTGTGATGTCACTATCTGACTCTAAAAGGCGTAAAGGTGGTCTCTTCAGCCTGGTTTGCCTTTTCCCAGTGATGGAAGAATCTGAGAGTTCAGGGCATGAGGTGTTTTGAGCTTTTCTCATAAGCTTTTGGGCTGTCATGTAGTCAACTAAAGAAATAAATAATTTTGTGAGTTGGAATGAAAGGTACAATAATCATAAAGTATTGAAGAAGAAAACCAAATTCCAAAAACTGTGTGGACAGCGTAAAAAAATGTAAAAAATAAATAAATAAAATACTAAAAATAAAATAATAATAAAAACACCAAAAATATATACAGCTGCAGGCAGCAATACTCAAATATTCAGCCATTCAAACTGATGGAAAAAGAAAAGTCTTAAAAGGATTACAACATTAGTATTACTGTCATGAATCTGGTTCATGGACTTCTGTCTGCTGGCCACCGGAGGTCGCTATTCCATTACACTGACTCTTGCACTACACTACTGTTGCACGTCACCCACGGACTACAATTCCCATCATTCTTTGCACTAAGTACAAGCAGCCATCTCCCTAATCACACGCTCACACCTGAGACTCTTTAAACAATCACACACATTACTTAAGCCATGGACTTTCTCAGTTACACTGCCGAGTATTGATCTGCGTATAGCACTCCTCAAGCGCTAGCTGCCTTACCGTGCCATTCCATGTTTCTGTTCATACCTGGTCATACCATACCAGTTCCAGTATTGTCCTGCGTTTTTCACTCCCCTAGTGTTAACTGCGATACGGAATCTGTTTCTTGTTTTCTAGTCTGTGTTCCCTGTATTTACCCCTGTCTCACCGTTCTGACTCTGTTTGCCCCTGCTTGGATTATATCTGTGTACCTGGACTATCTCTCTGCCTTGCCCTTTGGATATTGTTTGCGCCTTGCCTGGATTATTGCTCACGTTTCAGATTACCTCTCTCGTCTAGCCCTCTATATACCTGTTTGCCATTTGTTCGACCCTGCCTGTATTTGACCATGTTTTACAATAAAAGCTTGCACTTGGATCCGCACGTCTCACGTCTCATCAGCCCTGTTACAGAATACTCGCCCACACAAGGATCCAGCAGCTTTTCAAGTGGACATTGGCCAGGTATGGACACAACACAAAGATTAGTTGCCCTTAAACAAGGTCCACGATCACTGGAGAACCATATTCGAGAATTTTTAGCCATTGCTCACTATTCAGAATTACCGGACATTATTTTGATAGAGATTTTCTGCGATGGCATAAACACACCTCTCAAGTCTAAGCTTAGATGCGAGGGTCCGCGTCCATCACTAAGTTGTTTTTTGGACTTTGCTTTGTTGACTGTTGGCTCTCTATTCACTGTGGGTGTCGCGGAGGAGAAACACGATATTGCGTCCGGGCCGGTAATGGCGACCGTGAGATTTAGTCAACCTGCTCGTGAAATGGCGGCCGCACCGGAGCACGCTCACACAATGGCCGCGACAGCGGAACCCGTTCACAAAATGGCGGCCACGACGACACTCTGTCATGTCACAGCTGCCACTCTTGAGCCAAGTCAAGTCACAGTGGATCGTCGTGAGTCCAGTCGAGTCACTATGGATCTTCACGCGTCCAGTCATGTCTCAGCTGATCGTCACGAGTCAAATCACGTCATCGCTGATCACCCAGAGTCTTTTCATGTTATCGCTTATCACCTAGAGTCTCGTCACGTCTCAGCTGATCTTCCAGAGTCTCTTCACGTCATCGCTGATCACCCAGAGTCTCGTCACGTCACAGCTGATCTTCCAGAGTCTCTTCACATCACAGCTGATTTGCCAGAGTCTCGTCACGTCTCAGCCGATCTGCCAGAGTCTTGTCACGTCTCAGCTGATCTGCCAGAGTCTTGTCATGTCACAGCTGTTCATCTAGAGCCCTGTCTGTTGCACCCAGATCATCAATGTCAGTCTTCCAGTATCCCAGTCTGATGTCTAGTGTGAGGGATGTATCGCTGGTGTCTGCACGCGCAGCTGGTATCCCCAAATTCACTCACTCCAACCCTTCTGTCCCTGAACTAGATCCCCTTTCCGAAGCGCTTCCCCTGATGGGCATCGCTTTATGTTGCATTTGGGCTGCGTACACCACTTCAGAACTGCCCCAGGTGATGGCACCCACTGCAGCTTCTCCAGAGGTGGCGGCACATGCTGCAGAACCTTCCAAAGTGGCGGTGCTCGCTTCAGCTCCTTTTATGGTGGTGGCGCCCACCAATGTACTCTCAGCCTGTCGTGTCACGGTCAAGGAGACTGTTACCACTGTAGAACCTCCGGAGGTGGCGGCAACCACTGCAGAACCTTCGGAGGTGTCAGTGAAGGGCTGTCCCTGAACTCTCATCCTGTCCTATCATGGCTATGGAGGCTGTCTACGAATCCTCGTCCTGTCCTGTCGCAGCCAGAAGGGCTGTCCCTGAACTCTCATCCTGTCCTGTCACAGCTATGGAGGCCGTCTACGAATCCTCGTCCTGTTCTGTCGCAGCCAGAAGGGCTGTCCCTGAACTCTCGTCCTGTCCTGTCATGGCTATGGAGGCCATTTACGAATCCTCGTCCTGTCCTGTCGCAGCCAGAAGGGCTGTCCCTGAACTCTCGTCCTGTCCTGTCACGGCTATGGAGGCCATCTGTGAATCCTCGTCCTGTTCTGTCACGGCTATGGAGGCCGTCTGCGGAACCTTGTCCTGTTCTGTCACGGCTATGGAGGCCGTCTGTGAACTCAATGCCAGTCCTGTCACGCCTATGTATGCTGTCTGTGAACTTCCTGACTGTTCTGTTACGGCTACAAGGGCCATTCTGGAACTCTCAAACCTGCCTGTCGTGGCTACTCGGGCCGTAAATGAACTTCCTGTATGTCCTGTTAACCCTGTCATTGCCAGAGAGTTCACAAGTGAACTACCCAATTGTCCATTTTCCGCTAATGAACCCGACTGTGAAGTGTCAGGCCGTTTAGCCATAATCAGTGCTTTTGACGCTGAACTATCTGTTTGTCCTGTTTCTGCGAATAAGTCTGACTGTGAATTGTCTGCCAGTTTAGTTTTACTTACTGAAATGTCTACCGGTCCAGTTTCAGTCGATGCACCCAATTTTGAACAGTCTGTCTGTAAGAATGTCTGTAAGAATGTAAGAATCTATCTCTGAACTGTCTGCTGATCTGGTTTCTGTTAATGCCAAGTCTGATTTAGAACTACCTGTCTGTCCCATGTTAAGTAATGAACCTGTTATCTGCCACTCTAGTCCAGCTATAACTCCAGAAACCTTACCTGAGCTCCCTGTAGGCTCTAGTAGTCTTGTCTCAACCCAGAAACCCGCCTTTGAACCCTTAAACCCGCCTGTCATGAGCCCAGAGACTATCAATACTTCCCATGTCTTTCATGTTAACTCTGTCATTGCCATAGAGACTATTTATTAACTGTCATTCTGTCCAGTTTCAGTCAGCGAGCCTATTGATGAGTTCTTTGTGTTCCCTGCCACGGTCCCTGAGACGGTGAAAGCACTGCTTATGTTGTCTGTCTCTGCTCTCCCTAGATCTCGATCTCTGCCAGGGTTTCCTGATCAGTCTGCTCCCCCATGTTGGTCTTCCGCTCTGTCTGCTCCAGTCTGGTGGTCTTCTGCTCCGCCCTGGTGGGCTCCTGTCTCGTCTGCTCCGCCCTGGTGGGCTCCTGCCCCATCTGCTCCGCCGTGGAGGTCTCCTGCCCTGTCTGCTCCGCACTGGTGGGCTCCTGCTCTGTCTGCTCCACTGTGGTGGCCTTCTGTCCTGCTCTGGTGGTCTTCTGCTCCGCCATGGGGATCCTCAGACCTGTCTGCTCTGCTGTGGTGGTCCTCAGCTCCACCCGTTCTGCCGGCTCCATCATGGTCCCCTGTTTTGCCGGTCCTGCCTCAGTCCCAAGGTCTTACACCTGTACATGGACCTGGCCCTCTGTCCCTCCCCCTGTTCCGCCTCCGCTCCACCGGCCTCCTGGATTGTGTAATGGTTGGAGCGGGTGGGGGGGGCTGGCTATGTCATGAATCTGGTTCATGGACTTCTGTCCGCTGGCCACCGGAGGTCGCTATTCCATTACACTGACTCTTGCATTACACTTCTGTTGCACGTCACCCACAGACTACAATTCCCATCATTCTTTGCACTAAGTACAAGCAGCCATCTCCCTAATCACACGCTCACACCTGAGACTCTACACAATCACACACATTACTTAACCCCCTGGGGTCGGCTGTCTCGCCGGCGAGACAAGCTCATTTTTTTTCTTATCAGTGTGAAAGATACTAAAAATACTCCGTCGATTTTGGTCATACAGATAAGTGTTATACATCAATTGAAACTTTGAAGTGTCTATTTTTTTTCGGGTACACTCACAATAAAAACAAAATGTTGTGGTTTTGGAAAATAAAGAAAACAAACAAGGTGCGCTCTCTGTCTTCTCCGTGTCCGCGAGCTGCTTTTAGAAACGCGTCACTAAAATGAACTGTAACTCGGCGAAATCTCAACACAGAGACATGGGAGTTATATCTATAGAAAGCTTGAAGTGTCTACTTTTAAATGAAGTAAGTCTTATCAAAAACAAATATTCTGTGATAAAGTAATCTGTATGAAACCAACACGATGTTCAGTCTTTCCCGTCTAACTCATTATCTTTAATGCAATCCCGCACCCTCACGGCTCGCGCCGTTCATATGTAAATATCCACGTGAGACACGTGCGCATGTAAATGCCCAACATAAAGCACGAGGAGATCATTCATCGCGGCTACTCTTCATTTCTGCAAGAAGAAGGCTGGATTTCCCTCAAAAGAAGAACAATATTTCATCCAGTAGAGGAGATCAATCTGATGAGTAAGTAATGTTTCTTTTTTGCATTAGTTAAGGTGTTATTGTGACATAAACCTGAACAGATTTACGAGTTGGGTTGTTCCCAAACTACAATATGATGAATGCTACGCATCTAAGAATGTTTAGACCAAGATTATTATTAACACTCTGTTCACAAATAGATTTTAATAGCGTGCTAAACAAAAATAATTAGTTTTTCAGATATAAAATACCCTTTTATAGAACAAAGTACATCCTTTTATAGTACAAAGCATGCGTGAGTCTATGGCTACAGACTCATATCATAGGCTACTATAAAATCATACATGATGTTCAGGATGGCTATATGACTACAAAATCATAGTTGGGTTTTTCCCAAACTATAATTCCTGACTACAATGTTTGAAATCGAGTAAAACATTTTGAATATAATAGGCAATTCATTTTATTTAAATTTCTTATGGCGCTATGATGTTTTCATGCTCTATATAAAACAATAAAAGTAATATGAGTGTATACTGTAACATGATCAATGCTACGAGGCTAAGTATGTTTAGAACATGTTTATTATTAATAGCCTACTCTGTTCAAAAATAGATTTTAATAACATGCTAAACAATAATAATTAGTTTCTCAGATATAAAATGTGTTTTTTTTAATGATAGTACAAAGCATTCTTAAGTCTATGGCTACAAAACTTACAGATGCCCCTGATATTAAAATGCTCACAAATGTTTTTTTTTTTTTTTTTTTTCTTTTTTGGTTGTTTGTGTTTTATTGAATCAGATACCTGCACCACTGATGAATCCTGATGTCTCTTCAAACTGTTTTCCTCTGAGAGCGCTGTACCAACATCAGATGTTCAACTACACTGATATTCTATGGTAAAACAAGCTCCTTGACTACTGATTATATTTTTTCTTCTCGAATCCATGGAAAGAAGCAGAAACACTTAAATAGCACGTAAATATCAGGTATGATTTACTTGTTTCACTTGTTGAACAGAATCTGTTACAGGAATGACTCAAAGTCTGTTCACATCTCTGTGGTTAGATCAGTGTGCACAATGTGTCTTTGACCTTCATTATGTATGTTTTGATTATACTGTGTTGTAAATAAAATACAAATAATTAAAAAAAAAACAAAAAAAAAAAACATTTTTTTCAATCACCTCACATTCTCTCTTACCTGCCTCAACGTCACAGTCACACTGATGGGCCATTAGGGGGCCATTAGGGGAGGGCCCTTTGTCTCTCAGGGGAGAATCTCTAGTCTGTGTTCCCTGTATTTACCCCTGTCTCACTGTTTGGACTCTGTTTGTCCATTCTTGGACTATATCTGTGTACCTGGACTATCTCTCTGCCTTGCCCTTTGGATATTGTTCGCGCCTTGCCTGGATTATTGCTCACGTTTCAGATTACCTCTCTCGTCTAGCGCTCTATATACCTGTTTGCCGTTTGTTCGACCCTGCCTGTATTTGACCATGTTTCACAATAAAAGCTTGCACTTGGATCCACACGTCTCATGTCTCATCAGCCCTGTTACAATTACAGCCTTAATCTTTGATCCTCATTGACATAAATGGCTGATCTTTTAGAAATGGCTGTTAGGATGGTTTGTTGACTGAATGATTTTTGAATGGCTGTTGGTTTTGTCTCCACAAATTACACATTGTTCCATCTTTTATAGAACTGAGGTCTATATTTCAATTTGGTTTTACTAACTCCAACCCTCAAAATACAATTTAAAGCCAATTTTTTTTTTTTTTAAATAACAAAATTTGGGTACAATTTGATGACATACGTGATGATTTAAAAACTCTATGGACTTGTAACCTGATCCACTTCCTTTTATCAGGTAAGGACCTTTTTTCACTAGAGTTTGGACATTGCTGGGTGGCCAGTAACAATAGATGTCCTGGGGGAATATAATTTTAAATATTTATTAAAGAAAACAATCTGTTACATGCAAAGTACCTAATATTTACAGACCAGTGCAAACATAACATTACATAACATTAGATTCTTCACCAAAAAAAATAAAGATTTGTATCTTTATTTTTATCTTTTGTTTTAGCATGCAAGTAGGAAATATTAGAATACAATACAGTAATTTTGCCACTAACTTGGTGATGCAGCTTTTTTTATTATTATTATTTGCTTTGGTACTATGTTCACCAGTGTCCAATGTAAATTTTAAAAACTCTTAGTAAAAACCCATTTACTTGTAACACTACTAGTCATTCCTTTCCTAGTCATACTTTAATTCCATTGTACATATTTCTATACACATAATCATTGTTTGAAAGCACAAGATCATTTTTATGTGTAATAATGAGACCATTTGGCCACCAAAACACAACAGCAGAGATGTAAAGCATTGGAGTAAATGTAACTAATTACTGTACTTGAGTATCTTTTTGGAGACTTTGTAGTTGTACTGAGTATCAAAGATATTAACAACTTTTACTCTCTACTTCATTACATTTTTGAATGAGTATCTGTACTGTTTACTCAACTACATTTGTAATGAGTGTTGCAGTTACACATTACATTTTGCATGGCATCTAGCTTTTTTCTGCAGCAGTTTATTTCTGCTAGAAAAGATGTGATATTGCCAGCTACAGGGCACTGAAAGTACTATATCTTGTGTGTTTTGCCCTTACTCACCCAAACTTGTCAACTAGACTTTACATGAATGTGAGCTCCTTAGCAAGTAGTTGTGAATCACAGGTGTTTTAAATATAAGGACATGACTGCAGCTGGCAATGAGGCTGAAACCAGCACATCCAGTGCAAGAAGACTTTGACTTTTTAATTTAAATTTTTAATTTAAATTTTTATTTATTTATTTATTTATTTGCAATTTTGAGGTGTTCAGTTTTATTTTGGTTTTAGAAAATAAACGTGATTGCTCTCCTCACAAATCAGCTCTTTCTTGTTTTTGTTACATGTTCTCTATGCCTTGTCTTGGACTTTTATGTCATTTCCTGTCTCCCGTGGTGTTTGTAGTCAGTTTGTCTCTTATCTTGTTATGCTTGTTAACCTACTGTATAGTGTTTATTTAGTTCTTTGTGAGTTGTTGAATGTAATAGTTGTCTGTTTTCCCATCATCTGTTCTTTGTTCCCTTTGGTTTTTGGCTTATTGTTTGTTCTAGTTTTTCCATGAAATGTCTGTATATAGATCCTTGCCTCTGCCTGTTTTCCCCAGCTTTTCCATAACGTTACAGATTTTGACTGGAATGTCTCTTTGACTAGTGCGTCTTTGAGCCTATATTTAGTATAAGTAAAATACTTAAGTACTGTTAAAATCAGATACTCTATGACTTTTACTCAATTTGTTTTGGAACTTTGTTTTGGTGACTTGTAACTTTTAGTAGAGTAATTTTCACTGTAAGGTATCTGTACTTTTACTAAAGTATGGTTTTCAGGTACTCTTTACACCTCTGCACAACAGTATGATTTTCTTTTAATTTAGTACTTTTAGCATTCAGTTCATTCAGCAGCAGATAATGCAAGATACGTTTAAATCACCCTTGTTGCTGAAAAAAAGATTACAATTACAGTAATATAGGCTATAGCTGTCATATTAGAAAATACACTTACATTACCCAACTTGCATAATCAACATTCTTTTAATAACACACTGTATTCAATTATAAACATTATGGATTTTATGTCAGTTACATAAGTTAGGTAATATAACTGTATTTGACAATGTGGTAACTGCAGTACCAAAGCAAATAAAAAGTAAACAGTGATATTTTTGTATCTAACATGCTTTGGACTTACTTTCAGACAGTACTGTATTTGTAGGTTTATACTCCTTACCTGGCCTAATTCTTCTTTCCGTGCATCAGGAAATACAGCTACACTGTGATCTGAGGGGAATTCCACAACTGAAAACATTCTGAAAGACAAGGTACATGAGTACTTTGAAAACTAAAGTCGGCCACATGACTGTTTAGGAGAAAAGACTTAAAATAATGTTGCATGCTTACCTCAATTTGAAAATAGCCTGTTGAATAAAGTAAAAGAAAAACAATATTAGAATAATTGCTTTATTCCAGCAGTAGCAAATATTTTACACCCAAACATCCTGAGACCCATCAAGATGGCAATTTAGACTAGCAGATCTTGTTTTTACGTGAGCTCTTAAAATGGTTTTATATGTAAGGTTACAAACATTTGATGTTTGTTTTTTTGTTTTTTTCTTATGTGCCTTTACCAACAACCTGGACAATCAAATTGCCACTGGCTGGTAAATTGATTAGTTTACTCACCAGACTATCTGTCTGTCTGCCTGTCTGTCTGTCTATCTATCTATATATAGTACTTGTCAAAAGTTTGGAAAAATGTTAAATGTTTTAAATAAAGTCTCTTGCTCACCAAGGCTGCATTTATGTGCTCAAAAATATAGTAAAAAAAATGTTATTAATTTGAAATAACTATTTTCTGTTTGAATATACGGTATTTTAAAATGTAATTTATTTCTGTGATCAAAGCTGAATTTTCAATATCATTACTCCAGTCTTCTGTGTCACATGATCCTTCAGAAATCATTCTAATATGCTGATTCAAAATAACTGCATTTATTTAATATTGTAACATTATTGATTGTTTAATGACACTTTGGTCAATTTAAAGCATATAGCATGCTGAATATTTTATCTCCGCAGTTAATTTCTATTAAATACCACACGCCAAACATTTTAATGGTAGTTAATCATGGTTTTCTGTATAAATAACTGCTAATTCTACTTCTGATAACGAAATAAAATGCGCTAAGGTCTGATGGCCTGCTGGGTTCATGAATATGAACACTTTAACACTTTGTCTTAAATATCAGTAAGGATATCTGAACTGAAAGAAATACAACTAGCATTTTAGACCAAACCAGATCGCATACACTCCATATAGGCTATATGAATTATCAACTATTCTGTTCATTCAGGTTATTAACAGAACAAATGATCGATACATTAGAGACGGAAACTGTAGTTTTTTTTTTTTTTTTTTTGAATATTTGTGTATCTTATAGTATAGCTAGGAGAAATAAAAAGCAATACTCACGTATCCTCGCTCGATGAAGAATGAGACGGCCCAAAGGTCAGTTGAAATTTAAAAGGCTGATATTCGATGATGACGAGTACATATTGTACAGTGGTTGTCCAGGCAGCCTAAGCACAACCTTAAGCAACGGCCCTGAACGATGGTTAAATGGCAACATTGTGGCAGCGTTGTAACAACCTTCACCAACAACGTAGAACCCTCAACTTTTTAGCAATCTTGGTACAACTTTGTTAGAAGGTTGCTACGTTGAGGCAACGTTCTGTGTTTGTTGGGTACTGCTTGATATAATATTTTGTTTCATTGTAATGTATGTACATTCCCTGAACTACATTTCTGAGGCTATTAATATGTTTAAATGAAAATGAAAAGAGGCAGTGGAGTTTGATATCATATTTTGTCTTATTGTAAGGAAAATTACAGTAAATAAGGCGAGCTGACTGACGTTATCAAGTACGCTGCTGTTTCCAGAATTACCGGACTTGCGTCGTCCCGTCCCCGGGAGCTCACACTCCTGAGTCGAACTCGCGAAGTCCAAACTACCGAGGATGCAAGTCAGAAATTTGCGTACTTGGTATTGAGAAACGCGTGCAGACCTTCGTCACCAGATTATTTGCCTAATCTTCTGGTACTTTACACTGTGATGGAAACGCAGACAGCAACAGGTCTGGGGGAAAAAAATGGCATCCAGTGTAGACAGCATCACTGATTATAATGAGTTGTATAGTATTTTGTCGCGCTGCGCCACCCGCGTCCGGTGTAGACATGGTAAATATCGGTGTAAATATCGGATCAGCTTTCCAGCGCTGGAGAGAACTGAAGGAGCGGAAGGCCTGCAATCAGGCGCCTTGGTTGCTTTGTTTCTTCTTGATCGGTGAGTAACATTGGTTTTGCTTTGTTTCACAGAACTAATCGTTGCTTGGGATGCGTATGTATGTGTGGGGTGGAGCTATCAAATTAGGGGCGAGACCCTTTTGGGGTAGGGGCATGTTTGTTTTTGGTGATTTCAAATATCAACATTGGCTACCAGAAATCACTTAAAATTACTTCAATATTCCCCCGGAGCCGTGAGGCAGGTTTTTTTTTATGCATTTGCGCACTTCATTTTAAGTGTATAGTATTTTGCACACTTCATTTTAAGTGTATAGTATTTTCTGTAACCAAGATGGCGGCTGTGGTGGCTTCTGCCGCTGTGAAAAATCACTCTCAAAGTCTTGGGGTTTTGATGCCAGAAGATAGACTTTATTACAAGAACAAAGCCGAGAAGTTTTCTGCAGAAAAAATCTCCAGAATGCTTTTGTGCTGTCTCTTTTATACAGTTTTTCCTTTAAGGCGTGTTCCATACCTTTAGAGTTAGTTTCCCTTATACATACAATCTGATTCCTCCCTAGAGAGAAGGGGCGCCAACACGTGTTATGGTATAGAAAGAAAGACCCCTTATATTCTTCCAGATGTTTCTTGTCTGCATGTTCTAGCCACGTATGCACATTCCTTGTCCGCTCACCCTAGCCAAGCAGGCACATTTTACACAGGGGCCTTAGAACATAATGGAAGATTAAATAGATATATTATTGGCAAGATTTACCTTGATTCTACTTGATTAATGCAGATCTTTAACTATAAAAATCTTCTTCATTCCCCCCTTTGAGACTTTATTAAGTCTCACAATTGCTTATGTCTACTCAGAGTGCTACCTCATCATTCAGTATATCAAGTTAACACTACCTAGTGACTAAACAAGTCACACCGTCTTATCACCAATGACCAGATGATGCAGGAGCACTCTGGAGGAGCATCAGAACCAAAAAGTCTTCCTCTAATTTGAGAAAGTAAAAAGATCCTGTCTCCTTAACCCCTTATTTAAGATAAAACCATGTTATAAGCATGAGCGTGCATTTGGTTCAGCGCTTGCCTGTGGTTGTCACAGTTATGTATAAAACACATAAAAACACATTCAAAACATAATACATTGAATATCCAAAGAAAAATAGTTCGGAACCGTTGATCTTTAGCCCAGATACTTTGCACATCATAGAGGGCCAGCCTTGGGCAGAGGTTAGGCTAGTTCTTACACCAAGTTCTTACACCTCTTCCTCATAGTCATCAGAGTCGCTGGAACTATTATCCAAAGTTTGCTTATTTAAGATCAGTTTGTTTAGCAATCCTTCATGATATCCATCTAGGTTCCTTTCGGTGATTATTCGTTGATTGTTTGGGACTATAATCATTTTCATTTGCTTAACAGCAGCATTGTCGCCTAATGTTCTTGATACAGGTGATACACAGCAAAATAATAACCTTCCTATTAATATAGCAGCTCCTAAAAACATTCTTAGTTTAGCAAACCATGCTTCCCATGCTCCAAATTTCAGATCGAACCAATCCCAAATTCGTTTGTCTCTTCCAGTATTTGCTGTAACTTTAGCTCTAAATTTTTTTAATTTTAATCATCTTTTCACTAAAAGCTCCTCCAGGGGCAGTATTATTTGGTATAACAGTGCAACATTGATCTCCAAACATAATACAGACTCCTCCCTTATCCGCTAAAAGCCAATTCAGTGCCTGTCTGTTTTGTCACGTCATTCTACTTGTCGTGTGGACTTGTTCTCCTAATGAGGTTAAAGTATCGTCAGTCTAATTAATGAATCTTTGTTGATTATAATAAATGTAATTAATCCACTTTACATTTTTGTTAGGTGTGATCCAAACAAATATTGATTCAAAACCTGCTTTCACTTCATCTCATGCCTTGAATTCATTAGGAATCCCTCTCGTTTGTCCTATTTAGTCTAAATATACCTTGTGGTCTGGCTCATAACCTCTTTTAATTCTGTCGTCTTCTTTGTTTACCCTTTGTTCTGTTTCCCATTGTGCTATGTTAAGTTTTTGAAGTAATCGTACTCTTACGCACATACCTTTCCATCCGACTAGTAAAGAAGGCAACAATGTCTCACCTCCACAGATCCAAAAGAAGTCTGCTATTATTAATGACTGGTCTTCATAAATTTCTATAGAAGGTAAAGCAATAGTTTGATTTTTACATACTTCAGTTGTTATGTTATTTCTTTTCATTGTTCTAAGTGCTAAAATTTCTGGAGCTCTAGAAGGAAGTCCAGATTTCCAAGAATTTTTCTTATCTATATACCAAATAATAACACATTTGCCCTTGAACTTGCCCACATCTTGTGTTCCTTTTGGTTTATGAAAATACTCATATTCTTGTTTATAATCTATGCCATACCATTTCGGAATCTTTACTTTCTGTTTTTCAATTTTTATATTTCGGCTGACGTCCGAATACTGACACTAAGATCCCCAGAGTGGTCTAAAAAATTATTTGTTAATTTAGGATTTTCCAAAAATCCTAGACATTCAGCAATGTAATATGGTCTAGTAAAATCTGTTAAATAACAAAAGTTTCTCCCAAATTCGGCACACTTTTTGTACTCATGTGGATTTGGTAAGGTTATTACTTTGTTTAACGGAGATTTGGAGCATAGCAAGCAATTTTCTTTCCTTGTTTCTCTCGTAGTAAAAGCTGTCCATCTATACCATTCATTATTTTGAGCTGTTTCCCATAATTCATCATTTTGACTAACTTCTGCGTCCCTTTGATTAAAATTGAGAGTTGTGCAGCCAGTGGTCTGAGTGTCCCCCTTTTCTCTGCCCTGTTCCCATTTTCCTGTATCACATAACTCCTCTTCACCATTCACTTCCTCACTACTGTCCAACAACTTACTTCTCCGTCTCGTCAATTTATTTACCTCTTGGATCTTTTTCCTGATTCTCTGATTTTCTTTTCCATCTCTTCTTCCATAGCCTCTAGTTGTGCTTTAATTTCACTATCTTTCCTCTTTATTTTTTCTAACACTTCCTCATATTCTGTTTTGCCTTCTTAGTTTGTTTTCATCATTTCTAAATCTATGCGTGCTTGTTTCTAACCATCCATAGGTAAACATCTTTCACTTTCCCTTTTCTGTTCCCTGCTCTGTTTTTACAGCTGGTTCCTTTTTTCTTCTAACCCTATTTGTTTTTCCATGTCCATTTCTCCCGTTACCTCTACCTTTCCCTTGAGAATTGGGAACTCTCCCTCCGAAGGCAGATAGGGGGTAGTTTGAAACAACATCTCCTTTTTGTTAGTTTTTCTGTCTGCCTCTTTCATTCTCTTCCTGGCTAGTTTTATACCTCTTCTCTGTAGTTTGTTATAATATTGGAAACACTGGCTCCAATATGGGCAAAATGCTATTTTTTGGGTACAATTTCCAACGACAGTTACTCTTTGCCTCTTTCTATAAAGCATTTGCCTCCCTTTCACTACATCTAATCAGATTTCACTAGATTAGTAGATTTTAGAAGGGTTTTTAAGCGGTGGGTCGCAGAGTGGAACAAGGTGGGTCACTCAAAGTCACTTGGCTGTTGCTAAATTTGCATTTCAATGACACGCACACACATACTCACACACAGTTCAGTCTAGGACTGCACGATATACCAACATTAATTATGAATTGCGGTATTGCTTAGTGCAATTTTCGATTCGCAAAGTCCGCGATTTAACATGTGCTGCGTGTTTTGAAGTGCAGGCACGCACTAGTTATAATATTAGAGTCTCTGAGCGATGGTTCACTATTAAGAGGCCCAGTTTGCATTTCATCTTCACCAGGGTGACTCTTTGCGAGTCGTTGCCATGGACTTTCCCTCGTTGGCAAGGGAGGGTCGTTACTAGCACGCCCTTTATCCCTCACTTCATGCTGTGTAGGGATGCTGAAACTGGTTGGCGTATTTAAAAAGAGAGAGGTGGACCCAGATGTCACTTTGCAACTATTTTGCTGATCAATGCGAGATTCTTCCTTGAAATCATCACTGCACACTCACTGGTCCTTAATGGTGGAGCAAACCATTCCCGGGCCTTGACAGAACTGCTGCACCTGTAGGTGGAATCTTTCAGAGTTTTTGTTAGTGATATCAAGCATGCTCATTTGCTCATCTGTCCATTTATCCTTCTGGGTGTGACCTGTGGAAATTTCATGTGGGTTGAGGGCTGTCCTGGCCCCTTTTCTGAGCTTTCACAAATTCATTGCTATCAATACAATGAGCATAGGTCGAATACCCATTTTCTCTAATGTAATAAAGAATTTGATTTTAGTTATCTTTAATCTTACTATTTTTCAATTCATTACAAATTTATTCTCAACAACTTGCTAATTCAGTTATCTCTTTGTTTTATAAACTGAGTTTCACTATTTCATTAGATAATTTCTTCTAGACCTATCTTGCTCAGTAGCATAGGTATTTTGACCTGGAAAACCTTCAACCCACGTTTTTTATGTTAACAGTCAGAAAGACAATATTTTATCCTTTTGGCACAGAATCAGCTCCATCCTGATATGCTGCAAAGAAAGTTAGATGTGGGGTGGACAGAGCAAGCTTGCTTGCTTTGCCTTCCCATGTAATGCGCTGCGCAAGTGTGGCACTGTTTTTCTTTCTGCCACAACAATAACCTAGGTACTGACTGGGAAACTTAACCAATTTCATCCACGGTCATTATTTTACTGGGCATTATTTGCCCTGTGGGCCCACATCTTAAATTTTGTATACAGCTGTTTTGGCAAATTAATTGATTTGCCTCCGTGTCTCGTCAGACACCTTCTTTCACTCCACAACACCATCATTCATACTTTTCACACTCTTTCACACCCTTTCACACCCCCCTTTTGGCCAAAAACTTATTTTGTTTTGATTTCAGCTGATTGTGAACTGAATGGTTTTAGCTGTGGAATGTCATAGATTCTGAATAGGACTTTACTGAGCGTAGACCTGGTAGCATTCCACATAGTGTCTAATTGTCATATTCAACTGGACAACATCAGTCGTCATAAAGTTTAATTTAACACTGCAGGTATCAACCTCTTTTTCTTCTAACATAATCTAACAGGTTAATTGGTTTTAAATAATTTTCTTAGGCATTGTGCAGTTGAGAGAACTAAGTGAAATTTCTCAAATGTCACTTGTCTAATTTAAATTTTAGTCATATGATTTTGTTATTGCTCATGAGCTACTTTGAAAAGAGGATTGGAGATCTCTTCATAATCTAGGATCCATGGCCATCAACATTTCTATCCTGTTATCCCCGGTGATGACAGCATTTATGATTTCACGATTTTGGACCATTGGAGTTCAATTTATTTTTTATTATTACTTAATTCAATCTAGCCCTTTTAAATTACCATTAAACAAAATGGAGTGACCAATATTTTAATTTTATCAGCTTTATTTTTTCTATTATACATCTTGTCTACCTTTTTTTTTTTCTTTCTTTCCAAGAGTTCAACATTGTTGTCAATATTCAGTTGTGCATTTTCCCTTAGTTGGTTAATGAAATAACCCTCGCTATTCCAAATCCAGCTCCATTTTTATCTGATTTGTGTGTCAAGCACCACTTCTGTCTGTCAAAATTCCTTGTTTTTTTAGACACAAGGCTGGACTAGTACCTATTGAAAAGCAGATTGAGAATGTTAGTTAAAGTACAGAATTCAAAGAACTGCTGTGAGACCAGTAAGTAATCAAAATTAATAAAAAATTATTAAAATAATTAACAAAATTTGAAGCAGTCTATATAGTGATCATTAAATATGCAGCACCTGTGCGAGCAAAGGGAAGGGATGGAAGTGCTTCTGGTTAGATCATCAGTCTGCTGAAGCTGTTTGGTTGTTGCACTGGGTCATCAGTCTGTGATGGCACTCCAAGGCTTGATGTTGTGGTGTATGGTCTCGTTGTTTCTCCGCCTCTTCTCAGTCTGGCTTTTGATTAATCCTGCCAGAGTTTTGCAGTTCAGGATGTTCTCTTCACCCCTAGGAAAAGTCTCAAGTGAAAAATTCACCTTTTCCTGCTTTAAGTCAGCCTTTCTCCATGCAGAAGTGTGTACTCCTCTTTCCGGAGGGGAGTTGCGAGTCCATCAGCTCCTCCCTCTTCTTTTCTGCAGCTTCTTTGTCTTTGCTTCTTCGCCTTTTTGCTTAACAGACTCCAGTTCATTGCTTCCCTTTGTCAAGGCTCTATTCCAACAGGCATCTGAAATTTTAACCCTCAGAGACTGCATTAATCAAATTGAACATTTGTAAACTCTGAGCAAATTGTGTCTGAGCAATCAGCTCCTTATCTAATTTTCCTTTTTCAACCATCTTTTTCAATGGTTCCTTAATAAAAAGGTTAAATAAAAATAAATAACTAAAAATAAATAAAAAATCATCTGGTTAAATACAGCAGTTCCCTTATTCTATTTTAGTAAGCAAGTTCTTCATTGCAGAAAAACAGCAAGCAGTTTCTTCTTTGCAAAATGCAGAAAGTAGCAGTAATCTTCCTTTATTATATACTTCAATAAAACAAAAGAATCCTTTCTTTTACTACAGCATGACATGCGTATGGTAAACTAAAGACCTCTATCATAATTTGTCTTCTATATTTGCATACATGGTTCAGAATAATCAGTAATTGTGAATGAATTTTCTCAACCAACGTCAAATAATTCATTTTCTTTAATTTAATTATTTAATCAACAAGTTCCTTTATTATTGTAAAATGTCTATGCTTTTGATTTCAAATTTCAATGAACTTGGTCACCCAATCTTGCTCTCATTCAACATTTCACTACTCAAGTTATCTTTAGTTAACTTAAATCCAAATCTCTGAAACTGTGTAATGGATTAATTTTCTTGCTGTTCCCCAGGGATAACAAGATACAAATTTTAAGACGTCTTCGATATAAGATATAAAGTTTTAAGCACGTGCAATATTTTTATTCATCTACTTAGATAATTCATTAAATCACAAATGTATATCTTATTTTAATTAATCTATTATTATTTCAATATTCTTTAAAGTCCATATCTTGGAACACTTTTTTTCTTCAAATAACATTCATATAGGTCCCTTTATTCAGACAGGGCTCATCCTTTCATTCTACATCCCTTTTTTTATAGGTTCTTAAGCTTTCATACTTCGTCTCTTTTTTATTGGGCCCATTCTTTCATTCATCCCTCTCGGGTGTAACTAGAACTGCGTCCGTCTCTCCCAGGGAGGGGCACGCACCGCTTATTCACCCACTACGGAATTTATTTTCTCATACTACCATAGTCTTTCACATAGTCATGTACTTGGACATAAACACAGTTTCAGACATACTACAAAACAAAACACTTCACCTCTCTGTGAGTGACCTGCCGCTGAACGCTCACTTTTCTACTTTTTTATCCACTTTCTGTTACTCACTAAAAACTAGCGCTTCAGTCAGGAATTTTTGCTTGCCCCTGCAGACCCCTGTATCTCTAAACCAGGCGCTCTCTGCAGGCCTCTTCTCGCGCGTTTCCTTTACTATATCTGCTTCACGTTTATTCCTGTCCCTTCAGGCTCAGTCTAAATAAACACAGACCATTGCTAGCAATGTATGTCTGCCTACACCATCTAGCTTCAATTCAGGCTACCTATCAGGCCTTCCTATCAGTAAACCAGATAAATGCATGCAGTTATTTCTTCTGGAATCAAAACCCATTTTTCTTTTTGTTCTTTAAATTTGGAAGAGCAATCTTGAGTGTTCTTACCACCTCGTGCTGACTGGCAAACATCACAGATTTATTTAAGCAAAAATTGCCTACCTTTAGTGGCCACAGAATCTGCCGTTTGCCAAGCCAGCCCGAAGCGGTCTTTCACCCTCTGCTCCTTTCCGATCCTGTTCGTGACGCCAATTGTGGTGGCTTCTGCCGCTGTGAAAAATCACTCTCAAAGTCTTGGGGTTTTGATGCCAGAAGATAGACTTTATTACAAGAACAAAGCCGAGAAGTTTTCTGCAGAAAAAATCTCCAGAATGCTTTTGTGCTGTCTCTTTTATACAGTTTTTCCTTTAAGGCGTGTTCCATACCTTTAGAGTTAGTTTCCCTTATACATACAATCTGATTCCTCCCTAGAGAGAAGGGGCGCCAACACGTGTTATGGTATAGAAAGAAAGACCCCTTATATTCTTCCAGATGTTTCTTGTCTGCATGTTCTAGCCACGTATGCACATTCCTTGTCCGCTCACCCTAGCCAAGCAGGCACATTTTACACAGGGGCCTTAGAACATAATGGAAGATTAAATAGATATATTATTGGCAAGATTTACCTTGATTCTACTTGATTAATGCAGATCTTTAACTATAAAAATCTTCTTCACGGCGCGATCAGACGCAGCGGCCACTCCAGGTCCCAAAGACGGTGCTTTTATGTCTTTTAATGTCGTCTGTTCATCTCCAAATAGTGTCGATTTACCGCTAATTCATCGGGAGATCACTCCGGGATACATCTACGATCGCCAAAGCCTTTTGGATATCGACAAGACATACAAACACAAACTCTCGCCGGCGGCTACTGAGAAGCTACGAGGCCTTTGTTTATTGCTGGAGCCGGACCTCGAGACCGCGGCCTCGCCGACTGACGCTACCCGCAACAAGGCGGCGTCGCAAGCGGTGTGAGAGAGGACGGAAGCGCGGTAAGCGCGGAGGTATACGAGCTAGGCTGAGGGCTAACCCCACAAGACCGGCTCTTCCAACACTCATGCTCTCAAACGTTCGCTCTCTGGAAAACAAACTGGACTTAATTCAACTCAGTCGATCTACACAGCATGAGGCAAGGGATTGTTGTGTGTTTGTTTTCACTGAAACATGGCTAAACGACAACATCCCGGACTCCGCCATTCAGCTGCACGGACTAACTTGCTACCGCACGGACTAACTTGCTACCGCGCGGACAGAGATTCATCACTGTCTGGTAAGACTCGCGGGGGTGGCTTGTGTGTGTATATCAACAAAGAATGGTGTAACAATGCTGCGGTAGTGACAAAACACTGTTCATCACTGGTGGAGTTTATGTTTGTGAAGTGTCGACCGTTCTATCTGCCGCGGGAGTTCACGGCCATTGTTATTGTCGCGGTTTACATTCCTCCGTGTGCAAACGCAAAGGACGCGCTTCGCGAGCTGTACAGCGCCATCAGCGAACAACAAACAAATAACCCCGACGGCTTTTTCATCATAGCCGGTGACTTCAACCACACAAACCTAAAGACAGTTTTGCCAAAGTTCTACCAACATGTGAACTTTGCAACAAGGGGAAACAACACACTGGATTTTGTTTACACAACAGTAAAGGACGCATACAAAGCCAAACCCCGCCCCCACCTCGGGTACTCGGACCACATCTCTGTTATGCTAATCCCAGCATACAGACCACTTCTCAAACTCACCAAACCGGTTCAAAAGCAGATCACAGTATGGCCAGACAATGCCACCTCAGCACTGCAGGACTGCTTCCAGGACACAGACTGGAACATGTTTAAAGAGGCGGCCACCTACAACAACCACACAGACCTGCAGGAGTACACCGAAACTGTGACTGCTTACATCAAAAAGTGCATAGATGATGTGACAGTCACCAAAACCATCACCACACGTGCCAACCAGAAGCCATAGATGACAGCAGAGGTTCGTGGGCTGCTAAAGACCAGAGATGAAGCATTCAGATCAGGAGATAAAGCAGCCCTCAAAACAGCAAGAACCAATCTGTCTCATGGCATCAAGAAGGCAAAACATTAGTATGCTAAAAAAATCAACAATCACTTCACAGACAGCAGAGACACTCGGACCCTGTGACAAGCCATTCAGATCATCACTGACTACAAGCCCCTGCCACAGGCCAGTGACCATGACACATCCCTTCCAGAGGCACTCAACCACTTCTACTCACGATCTGAGATACAGAACGACACACCTGCACAGAAACTACTCACATCTCCAAACGACCAGGTACTTTGTCTCTCTCCAGTCGACGTAAGGAAGACCCTATCCAGGATTAACCCACGAAAGGCTGCGGGCCCTGACAACATACCTGGATGTGTACTGAAAGACTGTGCTGCACAGCTGACGGATGTCCTAACAGACATCTTCAACACCTCGCTGAGCCAGGCAGTCGTCCCCACGTGTCTCAAATCCACCTCCATAATTCCAGTACCAAAGAAGTCACCTGTGTCCTGTCTGAATGACTACCGTCCCATAGCACTGACCCCAATCATGATGAGGTGCTTTGAGAGGTTAGTCATGCAGCACATCAAGTCCAGTCTCCCAAACACGCTGGACCCACTCCAGTTTGCATATCATCCAAACCGTTCCACGGACGATGCAATATCCACCACTCTCCACCTAGCTCTTACTCACCTGGAACAGAACGACTCTTATGTTAGAATGCTGTTCATTGACTTCAGCTCAGCATTCAACACAATAATCCCACAACAGCTCATCCACAAACTAAACCTGCTGGGCCTTAACACCTCCCTCTGTAATTGGATCCTGGACTTTTTAACTGCAAGACCTCAGTCAGTCCGTGTCGGCCACAACACCTCCAGCACTACCACACTGAGCACAGGTGCCCCACAAGGCTGTGTGCTCAGACCGCTGCTCTTCACGCTGCTGACCCACGACTGCACTGCCAAGTCCAGCTCCAACCACATCATCAAGTTTGCTGATGACACAACTGTGGTAGGCCTCATCAGCAACAACGATGAAACGCACTACAGAGAGGAAGTGGCACAGCTGGCTGAATGGTGTGGTGCTAACAACCTGTCCCTCAATGTAGGTAAGACGAAAGAGGTTGTGATGGACTTCAGGAGAAACTCTGTTGACCACCCCCCCGCTGACCATCGACGGCTCAACCGTGGAGAGAGTCGGCAGCACTAAATTCCTGGGAGTGCACATCACAGAGGATCTCACCTGGACCACCAACGTCACGTCACTCAACAAGAAGGGACAACAGCGCCTCCACTTTCTCCGCCGGCTGAAAAGGGCAAGTCTCCCTCCACCCATCCTCACCACTTTTTACAGGGGCACCATTGAGAGTGTGCTGACCACCTACATCACTGTCTGGTATGGGAACTGCAGTGCTGCTGACCGCAAGACCCTACAACGGACAGTGAACACTGCCGCAAAGATCATGGGTGCCCCTCTCCCCTCCATCCTGGACATTTTCCTTTCATGATGCTCCAACAAGGCCACCAGCATTGTGAAGGACCCCACCCACCCCTCTCACAACCTCTTCCAGCTCCTGCCATCAGGTAGAAGGTACCGGAGCATCAGAGCTCGCTCTGTCAGATTGCTCAACAGCTTTTTTCCCCAGGCTGTGAGAGCTCTTAACTCCAATCCCCCTGTCCCCCTCTGAAACCATGAACACCTCAGCCCTCCCACCCCCCAACTCATTAAAAACTGTTGACAATTTTACTAAGTGCAATTCTGAATGTGCTACACACAGGTGAGTGGGCTATACAAACCACCTGTAGTAACGCACTCATCCCACTATATACACACTAGACACTTTCTACAAACACTCCCTGCCACAAAGACTCTTAAGAAAATATATGTCTACTTGAACATTGCACTACAAAATAATACGTTTACTTGAGCATTGCACTACAAAATCTTTTTGCACTATGCACTGTCTCCCACAAAATCTCTCTTCTGCACAATAATTTAATGTACAAAATATATATTTTTTCTGCACAATTTCATGTACATATATCTCTTTCGCACAATTTCATGTACAGTATTTATGTAAAGTTTTTGTACAGTCTCAGTTTGTGTATGTGTGGTCAACTAGGTATAGCAGTTATAGTATTTTTAGTATATATATAGTCAGATAGTTAACTGTTGTATAGCTCTATTGTTTTTCCTATACTTGCATTGTTGTATGTTTATCTTATGTTTAACTAGTATGTAGCACCGTGGTCCTGGGAGACTCGACATTTCGTTCCACTATATGTCCACACATGTAGCAGAATGACAATAAAGCTCGACTTGACTTGACTTGACTTGAAGTGTTTTGGACTGTGTAACAAAAACACCCACTGACTGCAATGATAGAGCTTAGAAGAGCCAGGACAATTTTCAATATATAACTCCGATTGGATTCGTCTGTGTTACGTACGCTGTTACGTACGTAAGGTGCGTAAGTTTGTGTGTAGTCTGTTTTGTCTGTGTTTCAGAGTCCATTGGCCCACCAGTCTGTCACTCTTCGTCCCGGAGGATGAAGCCCCGGTTCACGTTGTCCAATCATCTCATGCCACCCGGTTTAAAGCCCGTTACTGTCCCGCGCGCTCCAGCTTTTCGCTCACTTCTGTTTCAGTTTGTTGTTACGCTCATACGCTCTTATGTGACTTGCATAATAAATATAAGTTTTTCATCTATATTGTGTGTGAATACGTCTCAAAAGTCCTTTGTCAATACAGTGTATGTACAGTGTACAGTCTTCCGTTTATTGCTCCGTCCTTGGTATTTTCCCACTGTGCATGTAAGGTTGGGAAGGCGCGAGCAGGTATTGCTCATACATTGTACAAAACATAGGTCCACTTTGATGTATTAGACACACCAGGTTAGGAGGGAGTGCCAACCGCTGTACGTTTTGTTTTTCTTCTTAGTTAGAGTAGTTTAGTTAGGGCGTTGTAACGCCGAAGACTTTTTTTTTCTACATTTTCTTTTTGGTAGTTAGCTTAGACCATCAAAACTAGCTAGCCGTGTTTTGTTTTGTTTATTTCTTTTATTTGGCAGCTCTCGTGCTTCCCCCTTCCCACCTTCTTTTTGTTTTGTCAGTGTTTTGTGGTTTATTCTGTTTTTCTTGTACATATTGTAAATACTGTAAATACTGTCTCTCCACTTTTGCACTAAGTACTGCACAATAAATTGTATAAGTAGAGTTTTTGGCAAAATCTTGCTCTTTATTTCGCCTGACAGCATTCTGGCATATGCATACACACACACCTAAATGTTGCCTCTCCTTTTTCCCCTAGTCCAGCTAACTCTAAAAACTTAAAGGACGTAACATTTATGGGGGCTCGTCCGGGATCCAAGCGATTTGATCCTTGTTTGTTAATTTTGTGTGTGTGCGTATACCTGTATGTTGGTTTGTGCGGTAATAGAGAGGAAACGCTTGTGAACAGTACTCTCGAATATAGTGAAAGCAGCATAACTGAAAATATGAATATCTTTGATTTACAGTCATTTATTGATAATCCAACATTAGATAAATTTGACAGGTGTAGGAAGGATGATTTATTGAAAATCGTTGACCATTACGGGATCTCTGTGGTGAGGCAAGCATTAAAGAAAACAATTAAAAGTGTTGTTTTGCAGAAGCTGGTTGAACTAAATGTGCTTGTGTTGCCAGATGCGGATGACGGTGAGGCCGCCCAGTCGGCTGGTGATACTCGCCCAAGTAGCCCTGTTGCGTCGGAGAAGGTGCTGAGCGATGCAGCCGAGGTGGAGGTGGAGTCCGATGCCAAGGCCGCCTTGCCGCCCTTTTACCCTTTCTCTCCGCCTTCCAGTGGGTCTGAGAGCGATGTGCGGCTTAATGTCCGACTCTTCCGTATGCAGATGGAAGCGCAGGAGCAGGCTCAAACGCGTCAGGCCAAGATGGAGCTGCGCCTCAAGGTCCGCAGGTTAGAAATTGAGGCTGAAAAACAGGTAAAATTGCGACAAATTGATTTGGAGGCGACAAAGGTTACCTCTGGGACAATTGCGCAGTCCAGCCCTGTACCTCCTGTAAATGTTGCAAGCAATAGTTCAACAGCTGCCTTTGATACCTTTGATATTAGTAAACACATTGCTGTAGTGCCTCACTTCAGAGAAACTGAGGTGGACACTTATTTTACCGCTTTTGAGCATATAGCGTCCGCGCTTCATTGGCTGAAAGAGGTATGGCCTCTTTTGTTGCAATGTAAGCTTATCGGGAAAGCTCAGGAAGTTTGTTCGGCGCTACCGTTAGAGGAAAGTTTGCAGTATGAGTCTGTGAAGAGCCCTATTCTCCGCGCTTATGAACTGGTACCCGAAGCCTATAGACAGCGTTTCAGAAACCATAAAAAGACAGTGCAACAAACATTCATTGAGTTCGCCAGGGAGAAGGGAATTCTTTTTGATAAGTGGCTAGCGGTGAGTAAAGTGCAAGATTTTAATTCTCTAAAAGATTTGATGCTTCTGTAGGATTTTAAAGGCTGCTTACCTGAACAAGTGGTTACATATTTCAACGAACAAAAAGTCACATCTCTGTCACAGGCCGCCGTTCTTGCAGATGAATTTGTTTTAACACACAAGAGTGTATTTGTCTCTGCTCGTTCCGACAAGACGTTGGTTCTGCCTTCGTCGCAGAACTCCAATCCCCGTGTTAAAGCTAGCCCACCACAACCTAAAGAGATAATAGAATGTTACTATTGCCATAAAACAGGGCACGTAATTGCTGATTGTTTGACTTTAAAATGAAAACAACAACAAAGGCAGCCGAAGCCAGTTGGTTTCGTAAAAACTGTGCCCATGCATTCTGATAACGTGCAGAAAACTGACAAGGTTGACGAAAATTTTAAACCGTTTGTGATGAAAGGTTTACTGTCAATAAATGGTAGACCTGAAGACCAAACAGAGGTCCACATCTTGAGAGACACTGGTACAAACCAGTCCTTCGTTGTATCTGATGTTATTCCGCTATCAGAACAGACATCTTGTGGTTCGAGTGTGCTAATTCAGGGCATTGAGATGGGCTTTGTAAAAGTACCGCTTCAACGCATACATTTACAGTGCCAGTTGCTCAAAGGATTTGTTAAGGTTGGGGTACGTTCCTCATTACCTGTGAAAGGAGTTGCTTTCATCCTTGGTAATGATTTGGCAGGAGGAAAGGTAACGCCAGTGGTAGAGGTGGTTGATAAGCCTGATTGTTTTGTTGGTGCAGATGACATTGCTGATAAGTATCCGGATGTATTTGTAGCCAATGTTGTGACTCGCACACAAACGCAAAGAATATGTAATGACATTACACTGAACGATTCATTTATATTGCCGCTCTTTGCTGAGGAAAGTATTTTGCCCAAGCCACAAGTTGAGGAAAAAGGTAAAAAGTCTGGTAATGTGGTGAAAGACGCAGAGTTGTTTATTATACCTGTTACACGGAGACGATTGGTCACCGCACAGCGAAATGATCCCTCTTTGGTAAAGTGCTTTTCTGCTGCTGAACATCCAAAACCTGTGAAAGACAACAAAGCTGAGTATGTCTTAGATAACGGACTACTCTTACGTAAATGGAGGCCCGTTGCAGGGATGAGTAGTGATTGGGATCTTACCTGTCAAATTGTGTTGCCGACCGCATACAGACAGCAAGTGTTATGTCTGGCTCACGATCATGATCTGTCTGGTCATCTGGGGATTACAAAAACATATAACCGAATTTTGAGGCATTTTTTTCTGGCCTGGCCTGAAAAAAAATGTATGTCATTATTGTCGTACTTGTCATGTTTGTCAAGTAACGGGGAAGCCAAATCAGAAGATCCCACCTGCCCCGTTGATTCCTATCCCTGTAATTGGTGAGCCTTTCGAGCATGTCATTTTGGACTGTATAGGCCCTTTACCCAAAACAAAATCAGGAAATCAGTTCTTGCTAACAATCATATGTTCTGCAACTCGATTCCTAGAAGCAATTCCCCTAAGGAAAATTACTTCTTCTACTATTGTTAAGTCGCTGATCAAATTCTTTTCCACATTTGGACTGACCAAAATTGTGCAGACAGACCAGGGAACAAATTTTCTCTCAAAGCTGTTCACACAGGTGTTAAAAACTTTGGGAATAATGCACAGGGTTTCCAGTGCGTATCATCCCGAGAGCCAGGGAGCAATCAAGCGTTTTCATCAAACGCTGAAATCAATGTTACGCAAATACTGCCTGAGCTCTGGTAAAGACTGGGATGAAGGAGTCCCATTAGTTTTATTTGGCATTCGCAAAACGGTTCAAGAGTCTCTTGGTTTTAGCCCGGCAGATTTGGTGTTTGGGCACACAGTGCGTGGCCCGCTCAAAGTTTTAAAAGAAGGAATGTTGAGTGAAGAGAGATCACCAAAAGAAAACATACTAGATTATGTTAGTCATTTCAGGGAGTGGTTACACACTGCTTGTACGTTCGTGAAAGAATCATTGGGTGAAGCTCAGAAGAGCATGAAAAAACACTTCAATAACAAATCTATCATTCGTGTAATTAAAACTGGAGATGGAGTCTTGGTACTTTTGCCAGTTCCTGGTTCCGCTCTGTCAGCCCGCTTTGCTGGTCCATATGTGGTATCTAAAAAACTAAGCGACACAGATTATGTAGTGCATACTCCTGATCGTAACGGAAATTTCGAACCTGTCATGTTAATATTTTGAAACTATATAGTTCTAGAGAATCACCTGATGGAATTGCAGAGGAGATGGTTGGTGCGAATGCTGGCTCACTTACTGCATCTGCTGTGATTGTTTCCAGCACCACTACCGAGAATGACGAGATAGCATTGCTTTCCGCTGGTGAGTCACTTGCCAGCGATGGTATTTTTCTTCGAAATGCCCAGATGAGCCCTAGGCTTTCTAATTCTGAAATACTACAGACCCTGCCAGTTTTTCTTACTAACCTAACTGAGACATAGGGACAGGACATTATTAAAATAATTAATGATTTTCCCATGCTGTTTGGTGATATTCCAACTCAAACGAATGTGTTACAACATGACATTAAGATCACTTGTGATTTTCCAATTAAACAGCATGCCTATCGTGTAAATAATACAAAACAATCTGTAATGAAAGCAGAAGTAGAGTACTTACTAGAAAATGGACTAGCTGAACCCAGTTTTAGCCCATGGAGTTCTCCGTGTCTCCTTGTCCCAAAACCAGATGGTACATTTCGATTCTGTACCGACTATTGGAAAGTAAATTCTGTTACAGTCCCAGACAGTTATCCCCTGCCAAGAATAGAAGACTGTATAGACAATTTAGGTTCTGCAAAATTTGTAACTAAATTGGATTTATTAAAAGGGTACTGGCAAGTTCCCCTTACCTCTCGCGCTGCTGAAATCTCTGCCTTTGTTACGCCGGATGATTTCCTGCAATATAAGTTCTTGGCATTCGGATTACGAAATGCTCTGGCAACTTTTCAGCGTCTTGTCGATACTGTGTTATCAGGAGTACCAAACTGCAACGCTTACCTTGATGATCTGGTGATTTATTCCTCTAATTGGCAGGAACATCTGACCATGCTTAGGACAGTGTTTGAACGATTAGCCAATGCCTCTTTAACCTCTTTCTTGCAAAATGTGAGTTTGGAAAAGCCACCATTATATACCTGGGTAAGATAGTCGGTCAGGGTCAAGTTCGGCCCGTCAGTGCAAAAGTTTCCGCTATTGCTGATTTTCCGGTGCCCACTACACGACGAGAATTACGTCTTTTTTTAGGCATGGCCGGGTATTATCGTAGTTTTTGCCGAAATTTTTCAACCATTGTACATCCTCTTACTAGTTTGTTAAGTCCTGCCGTTAATTTTGTGTGGTCTGAGTCTTGCCAGCATGCTTTTGACAGTGTGAAGAATCTACTAATCAGCGAACCGGTACTCAAAGCGCCAAATTTCTCCCGGACTTTTAAACTTGAAGTTGAAGCTTGTGCCTTAGGTGTTGGCGCCTTACTCCTTCAGGTGGATGATGCCGGTCTAGATCACCTTGTTTGTTATTTTTTGCGGAAATTTAACAAACATCAGATCAATTACTCAACCACTGAAAAAGAAGCATTGGGGCTTCTTTTGGCATTACAGTTCTTTGAAGTTTATGTTGGCTCGTCTCCGTTACCTGTGACTGTATATACCGATCACAACCCATTAGTTTTCTTGTCAAGAATGTGCAATCATAACCAGCGGCTCATGCGATGGTCACTGATTGTTCAAAATTATAACTTAAATTTAAAACATAAAAAGGGGTCTGAAAATGTGGTCGCAGATACGTTGTCTAGAGCATAGATCTGTGTAATATCTGATGTACTTTACTTCTGTTGCTTATGATTTATATTGGTCAATATATATTTATATTGATTTATATTGATTTATATAAGTCTTTGGGGGGGGGGGTGTTACGTATGCTGTTACGTACGTAAGGTGCGTAAGTTTGTTTGTAGTCTGTTTTGTCTGTGTTTCAGAGTCCATTGGCCCACCAGTCTGTCACTCTTCGTCCCAGAGGATGACGCCCTGGTTCACGTTGTCCAGTCATCTCATGCCACCCGGTTTAAAGCCCGTTACTGTCCCTGTACTGGCCGTTGCTGTCCGTTACTTGCCATTTTCTACCATGACAAGTGGCCTGATGAGAGAAAACAGCTTAAACTATTATATGGCAACAAGGAGCTGAAGGTCCTCACTGAATGGTTCAGAGAGAAGCTTGTTAAATCTGAATGTCAACTTGAAGCAATCCCTGGGGAATGGAGATGCTTGAAAAGGTGAGTGTCTAATGATCTTCATGGCAAGTCATACCTGGACCTGTACCAGACACTGCTCCCGAAGCAACCCTACAGAGATAGAGGCAAAACATTCTTCATCTTGTTCAGATATACAGGTGCATCTCAATAAATTAGAATATCGTGGAAAAGTTCATTTATTTCAGTAATTCAACTCAAATTGTGAAACTCGTGTATTAAATAAATTCAATACACACAGACTGAAGTAGTTTAAGTCTTTGGTTCTTTTAATTGTGATGATTTTGGCTCACATTTAACAAAAACCCACAAATTCACTATCTCAACAAATTAGAATACTTCATAAGACCAATAAAAAAAAAAAAAAAAAACATTTTTAGTGAATTGTTGGCCTTCTAGAAAGTATGTTCATTTACTGTATATGTACTCAATACTTGGTAGGGGCTCCTTTTGCTTTAATTACTGCCTCAATTCGGCGTGGCATGGAGGTGATCAGTTTGTGGCACTGCTGAGGTGGTATGGAAGCCCAGGTTTCTTTGACAGTGGCCTTCAGCTCATCTGCATTTTTTGGTCTCTTGTTTCTCACTTTCCTCTTGATACCCCATAGATTCTCTAAGGGGTTCAGGTCTGGTGAGTTTGCTGGCCAGTCAAGTACACCAACACCATGGTCATTTAACCAACTTTTGGTGCTTTTGGCAGTGTGGGCAGGTGCCAAATCCTGCTGGAAAATGAAATCAGCATCTTTAAAAAGCTGGTCAGCAGAAGGAAGCATGAAGTGCTCCAAAATTTCTTGGTAAACGGGTGCAGTGACTTTGGTTTTCAAAAAACACAATGGACCAACATCAGCAGATGACATTGCACCCCAAATCATCACAGACTGTAGAAACTTAACACTGGACTTCAAGCAACTTGGGCTATGAGCTTCTCCATCCTTCCTCCAGACTCTAGGACCTTGGTTTCCAAATGAAACACAAAACTTGCTCTCATCTGAAAAGAGGACTTTGGACTGGGCAACAGTCCATTTCTTCTTCTCCTTAGCCCAGGTAAGACGCCTCTGACGTCTGTGGTTCAGGAGTGGCTTAATAAGAGGAATACGACAACTGTAGCCAAATTCCTTGACATGTCTGTGTGTGGTGGCTCTCGATGCCTTGACCCCAGCCTCAGTCCATTCCTTGTGAAGTTCACCCAAATTCTTGAATCGATTTTGCTTGACAATCCTCATAAGGCTGCGGTTCTCTCGGTTGGTTGTGCATCTTTTTCTTCCACACTTTTTCCTTCCACTCAACTTTCTGTTAACATGCTTGGATACAGCACTCTGTGAACAGCCAGCTTCTTTGGGAATGAATGTTTGTGGCTTACCCTCCTTGTGAAGGGTGTCAGTGATTGTCTTCTGGACAACTGTCAGATCAGCAGTCTTCCCCATGATTGTGTAGCCTAGTGAACCAAACTGAGAGACCATTTTGAAGGCTCAGGAAACATTTGCAGGTGTTTTGAGTTGCTTAGCTGATTGGCATGTCACCATATTCTAATTTGTTGAGATAGTGAATTGGTGGGTTTTTGTTAAATGTGAGCCAAAATCATCACAATTAAAAGAACCAAAGACTTAAACTACTTCAGCCTGTGTGCATTGAATTTATTTAATACACGAGTTTCACAATTTGAGTTGAATTACTGAAATAAATGAACTTTTCCACAACATTCTAATTTATTGAGATGCACCTGTATATTGTTCTGCCAATCAGCTCTGCCAACTGCGAAAGAGCCTTCAGTGGCCAAAAGAGAATAAAATCAGATGCCCATCACATCCTCACGCCTTTCAGACCTGATTCTCATTTCAACAGAAGGCCTAGAGCTTCAGCAGTATGATCCATTATCAGCTGTGGAGAGGTGGATGAAGTCAAGTGACAAGAGAAGTTAATTTGCTAAGAAATGGTAAATTAAATCCATATGCAGTATGTAAAGTATGTTCTGTTTATTTATTTATTTATTTTTTATTTTATTTTATTTTTTTATTTATTTATTTATTTTTTCACTGTTGCATTATTATTGCATTTCATGTAAAACTAGTGAGTAAAATAAAAAAAATTTTTTAAAAAATTACTAGTCAGTGGCGACTCAAGCTTCATTGTGTCCATAGAGCGTTGCCTCTGGAAGTGGTCAAAAGTGGGCAAGCTCTAAACATTTTACACCCCATTCACGCCTGTATTTAGCTTCATCCACTTTTCATCAGATCGACTAAAACACATCTTAATACACATATAAACAGGGCCTAAGAGTCCTTTAGAAGACTTCAAAACCTCAAGACTGAAGATTTCAAATATTCTTTTCATGTTACAAGAACAGACACTTAAGCTAAGCTCTTAAGTTAACAACACACAAACAGTTGTAATCTTTCATGTTTTTTTTTTTGAACATCCCACTGAACATTTACAGTGGTGTGGAAAAATTTAACTTTACCTTTTTTCCGTTACCTGGATGATCCACAACTGTTGAGTCCATCAGTTGTCCTCAATGTGAAGAGATGGATCTCAAAAAAAATAAAAAATAAAAAAATAAAATAAATGAAAAAAAAAAATAATAAAATATATATATATATATATATATATATATATATATATATATATATATATATATATATATAACCTAATATGAACTGCAATAGCAGAATAATCAATCAAAGCCTTCAGATTAATTAGTGAAATAATCAACAACTAGTTAGCCTAATTAATCATTCTAATAATAGATTCATTGATTATAGAAATAATCCTTTGATGCAGCCCTACTCTCTACCCCTTATATCCAGCTTACTTTATCTTTAAACTGTTGCCTTCTGGTCAGCACTACAGAGCACTGAGCACCAGAGCAGCCAGAGAAAAAAATAAATAAATATATAAAAACCATGTTTCTATTGTCAGGCCATCTACCTTATGAAATGTTAAATTTATTGGCCGTTACATTGCACATGTTTTTATGCACGTTTTTATTGTGCAATAAAGTATATACAGTCCAATAAAAACATACTGTTGGAAACTCAGAAGCGATGACCAAGAGACTCTTGGGTATCTTCAGCGGAGTTCTTTATTGATAATTTGCTGTGTGGCGCTGCAGTCATCAAAAGTCTAACTATGGATCTTTACATTGTAGTTGTATACACATTTTAGGGGGCAGTCCTTACAGGTGAAAACAAAGCACTCAGGTCACAACCTTAAAATAAGTAGATGTAGGGAGGGAGTTTTACGAGCCCCAATCCAATCAGCATATTGTACCATGCAAATACCTCAAACAGAAGTCCACGGCTCAGGTTGTTAACACTTGCCAGAGGAGGCAGAGGAGGGGCAGGGGCATCATAAACAAATAGCAAAAGCTTCTGATACTATATGCTTGTTTAACTATCTATACGTAAATCAGGAATAAAAAATAAAATTAAAAAAATAAAATAAAAACATTCTAGAATGTTTGCTTAACATAATCATTCATCTGATGTTCGTCTTCACCTATACTTAAATTTAGCATATCATATCTCTTATTCACATTATTAATTCACTTTATTATTAATATTATTATTCATTGTTTTGTTTTTTTGTTTGTTTTGTTTTGTTTTTTTTGTCTGTGCACTGGAAGCTTGTGTGTGTGTGTGTGTGTGTGAGAGAGAGAGAGAGAGAAGGGGGGGGGGGGGGGGGACAATAAAGCATTTTTTCCAGACAGTAAAGCTTGATAGGATCAAAGAAATGCAAGCATGGCATGGAAACGTCAGTTTATTGTAAGGTGTTGAGAATGAGCTGTTTAAAGCATGGCATCTATTGTTGTAATGGACTTTGGCAACACTCTGGAAACACCCAGATTTATGTGACTTGTTAAGGACAGGTGTGCTATTTCTTTTCCAAGCAGTTGAACTTAAAATTGTCACCTTTTAAATGACTAAAAGTAGGGAAACAATCCCATAGGCTGATGGAATCCCATAGATTTAAAGATTTAAAGGGATATAAACAAATCTACAAGCCCCTGTTAAAATTGCTGTTTTGAAATGTATAAAATTAATGCAAGATAAATCATGTCAGATGTTTTTACACATTTAACGTGATATTGAAACCAATCATAACAGACATTTTTTTTCTCAAATTAATAAACACACACACACACACACACATGACAGGTCTGCCTCTACTGGAACAAACCCATTTGACCATCATGGTTGGTTCTCACCTGCAATCTGGTTAATATTTTCCATATTTCTGGGGTGGCTAATAAGTTACTTTAATCTTATCTATAAATTCAAATAGTCATTTGTTGGTGCCCTCTTGCCACTGTATTTTTATCAGTGTTACTTTTGGTATATTTTCCTTGCAATAAAAGAGGAATAATGTTGTGAAAGTGCTACAGTGCCACCGTGTCTGCCCTCTCAGAGAAACTCTTGTGTTCTAAAAACATGTTCTTATTTTTTTGAATATACAGGGAAAAAAAGAACTGCTGAATTATGTAGTTCCAATAGCAAGAGTTAACTATCTGCAAGACAGTTAGCATCTAATGTCAATCACCTTAAACAAAGGAAAACTAGATAAACAAAAGAGTGTTACTAAGGTGAGCTGCGTTGTGCCACCTAAATGTCACGTCATCCAATTTCAGAGCAGTGTGACCAGTTTAACAGAACACTGGTTTGAGGTCGGGTGAACATGTATTTAGCCCACAAGCTGACGTAAAATTCTTCAAGGAGAACAGTGGACTTAGCCATGGTCAAACCATCCGTGAAGAAATCAAATCCACCAGGTAATCACTATTTGTCATATTGTTCAAAATGGTTTCATGTTTTTAATGATTTGGAAGTTGCTCATTGTAATGTATTATCAGTCGGCAGGTTAAGACAATATGCATTACTGCTGGCATGTTTTCTTTGTACATCATCCTGTCTGGTAAGTTCTTAAGAAAACTGATACTTAAATGCAGATGTTAAAATAATCATTAAATAAATAAGAATGTTACTTCTCCCTTGCAAAACAACAGGGATGTGTGGCATTTAGTTAGACTGAAATGAGAAAGTATTGTAAATTCCAGTTCAATCCATAAATCTGAATGTATGTATCTGAATTTAGCAAAGAAATTTAAGAATTTTAATAGGGCTAAACTGTTACAAGTGTAGTTTTAAATAATAAAATAAGGTTTTACCAGGAATCAGTACATTTTTTATGTTTTATGTTTAATATTTTATTAAGTTGTCTCAATGCATTGTGGTGGACTTGTTTTGACAATATTAAACTTAGTTCAATTCATTAGACATCAGATCAACTGCAGAAAAACAAAAACAAACATGCTCTTATCAAGAATTAAATAGGCTAAATTTGGCTGTTGGATTTCTTTGAATTGCAATTGAGTAAGTTCCCCCTTTCTATCATTCAATTTCAAATTCGTATTCAATACTCAATATGTTATTTAAATGTAATTTATACAAATAATAACAATAATAATTTATACATAGGCTACTTATCTTTATGAGTGTATGATCTCATAGCCTAATCGAAAAATCCACGCAAAATATCTGTAATGAGCTGTTGGTCGTATGCAGACGGGTTTAAAGACAACGCCTCATATATAATTTACACCAAAGGATACGAAACGATATTCAATAATCTCCGCATTTATGAAAACTCGTGACAGCTGTAACAAAGCGCTGCCCTTAGTCCTACCCCATATGATGATAGGTTTGCCACTGACTAGTGTTGGATAAAATTTTGTTTAAACAAAGTAACTGCTTTGTTTTTGTTTTTTTTTTTTGTTTTTTGTTTTTTTTGTGTTTTTTTGTTTTGTTTTATGTTTTTTTTATATGACTAATAATAGCTGCTTAGCCTGCTGCAGCTCAAATACAAGAAAAGGGTGTGGAATCGCCTGTGACTTGAACTAAAGATTCAATAGATTTGAACGCATTCTATCGGAGCGCTCCTGCTAAAAATAAGTTATAAGACAGTGACAGTCGACAGCAAGTGCAAAAACCAACTGATTACAATTTTTTAAGCATACATCTGTTGGTTATTTTCTCGGTGTTATAGCCTTGGCGATGTTGAGATTTAAGTACGGGACAAATCTTTCATATTCTATCTCAAATAGCTGTTGCGCCAAAGTTAAATAGACTTTTTAAAATCCTATCTAGGATATATCCATATGGAAGTTTATACAGAAGATATTTTCTGTTTGTGATGGATCCTTGTCTTCTGCTCTTCCTTTCTGAAACTCTTAAACACATTTTCATACTGTGATTTTTAGCTTTACATTTTAGGAGGGATGCGTGTCTTATTCATTTTACTCATGTTATTTATAATTATACTAAAATTAGTATTTCAAATAATTCAGATTTCTATTTCATTTTATCGAAATTCTATTTTGTCTATTTCAGTCTTTCACTTTATCATAAAATTTATAAATAGCTACACCTCCACATTTAATTAAGCAGCACAGCCATTTTCACCTATGAACAGTTTTTTGAGCACCATGCACATGAGCATATTAATAATTTCTGAAGGATGTGGCACGGAAGAATGGAGTAATGAGCTTTTCACAGGAAAAAAAACACACAAATAAAACCAAAACAACAAAAAAACGTGTTGCCAACTTTGTCGTTTGATTTAGCTATTTTTCAGACCTCTCTAGAGAGTTTCTTTCTCCCAAAAAACAGCGCCTAGAGACAAATCTACGACTTTTGAACAAACATTGTCTAGTTTCCGAGACTCGCCGGTACTGCGGCACGAGCGCGAGAACCTGTTTTCCCACTGCGCACACATCTCTCTGCGTCTGCTCTCTTCAGTGAGTCGCTATTCCATTAAAATAGATATTCTGTTGCTTATAACCACCATTTTACACGTAAATATGACCAAAGTCAGAGCACAGCCATTATAATTGCTGTATTCTGACTTTGGTCATATTGTATTTATTTATTTATTTATTTATAGCCTTTATTTAACCAGGAAAGAAAACTCACTGAGATTACAATCTCTTTTGCAGGAGTGTCCGGGCCAAGATATGTAAACATGTAACATACTGTCTATATCTTCTACCCCTAATACATTCATTTGTATAAGAGCAAACCTAAAAGCATCGTACCTTTTGGTAGTATTCACATTACACCACATCTAGAAAACTTCAATGTAAACTTGGACATTTAAACTAGTGATGTGACGTTCGACGCCGAGGCTTCGAAGCTTGTATCAAAAAAAAAAAACGAAACATTTCACACTGAAGCGCTGTATGCCAATCCTGCCATAATTAGAAATAAATAAATAAATAAATGTACAAAGAAATGTAAAAAAGCGAATATAAATAAATAAATAAATGTATAAATAAATGTACAAAGAAAAGTAAAAAATAAAATAAAATAAATAAATAATAAATAATTATCCACAATTTATTTATTTCCACTTTTAATGTTTATTTAATTGTTTCGTTTAATAAATAAATAAATAAATAATTATCCACAATTTATTTATTTCCACTTTTATATATTTTCACATTTATGTATTTACGTATTTATTTCCACATTTATTTATTTCCACATTCATTTATTTCCACATTTATTTATTTTCACATTTCTTTATTTCTACATTTCTTTGTCCGTAGGGTAATGAGGAGGGCGTGTTTTGCCTCAGGAATAGCAATCGAGCCAGAGTAGGCGAGGGGTAAGCTTTGAGGCCACAGTGACACCTTGTGGTGTCCAAACGAAATACAAGAAGTGTAGCCTACATGACGCGACTGTTGATAGTGTGTGATGAATGACTTAGATGGGCAATATGGCCAAAATCTTATATCACGGATCAGTGGCGTAACTATTGACAGTGCAGGCAGTGCAGCCGCACGAAGTGACCATGTTAATATAAATATAAATATTAATAATGCAATGTAAGTTGTGCGAGATTCTTCACAGCAGTGAATAAATACATAAATTTGCATGTTGTACTGGTGTGCTTTGATGGTCTAGCGGTAAAACTTTTGTCAAGCATTTCTGAGGTTCAGGGTCCTAATCCACCCTCATATAGATTTTTTTTTCTTCTTCTTCTTCTTCTTCTTCTTATTAAAACCAAAAGTGTTCATCAGTGATTATGTAGCAAGAGCTGGGGCACGTTTGTGTGCATTTTGTTATGTGCTTTTACCAGAACGAAGCGCTCGATCGTCTGTGTGAAGACTGCGCATTGTGCACTGATAACAGCGGCAACAAGCACTCGCCATGATTTCAAAAACAATACATTCCAGCGATAGATCGCCTGTTATTTAACACACACCAACGAATTCTTATCGAATGGAGATGTTTCTTTCTTTTAGGTACATCCGTGCGCACTGCGAGATGTTGCAAAAAATGGTGGGGTCGTGGGGACACGTCCCACCTGCAAATTACGCCTATTCAATAGGCTAGTCCTTTGAGGAAACAATTAAAAATATTCCACAGAATGAATAGTCTTGTTTTATTTGTTGAACGTCATTTCCATATACATATGAGTAATTGATAATTATTCGCTGAGTTTCAGTTCATCTTTGAGACAGAGTCTCGCAGAGACGGCTGAAAGCGCACCCTGTTTATTATTAATTTTATTTTTATTTTACAAAAGCACAAGATTTCGTTTTTATTGTGAGTGTACACAAGTAAAAGTAGACCATTTATAGTTTATAAAGATGTCTTGCACTAATCTGTATGGCCAAAAATAAAGGAGTAGGTTATTTTAAGTTGTTTCCGCTGTCATGAGCAAAAATTCCATCAAAACGCGCCGGTGCTTTCGTAGGCCAGAGGGTTAAAGAAAGCGAAGCCTATTTATAGGCCTATTTATGTTTAAATATTAGGCAATGATATATATATGATTAGGTATCGTTATCGTTAATTGTGGCCGATTGTGTATTATAGAATAACATTTATTTCATAATGATATTTCCCTCCATTTTAAATTCTACTATCCAATGAAAGGTTAGATTTTTGTGAATTTTTTAAATAAAAGATCAAAAGGATTAACAATTCAGATTAATTTTCACAGCCTTCTTTGATCATATTTACTAAGGATGCCGATATTTTTGGCCATGACTGTATATATATATATATATATATATATATATATATATATATATATATACACACACACACACACACACACACACACAAACATTGCCGTTCAAAAGATTTTTAATGTGTTTTTTTAATGTAATTTATTTCAGTGATGCAAATCAGAATTTTCATCAGCCTTTACGCCAGTTTTCAGTGTCACATAATCTTTCAGAAATCATTCCAATATGTTGATTTATCAATGCTGTTCTTTTTCTATTCATAAAATAATCCTGAACAAAATATCACAGGTTCCGAAAAATATTAAGCAGCAAAACTGTTTCCAACACTGGTAATAAATTAATACATTATAATGATTTCTGAAGGATCATATGACTCTGAAAACTGGAATAACAGCTGATGAAATTCTGATTTGCATCACTGAAATAAATTAGATTTTAATGTATATTAATTATGTATTATATATGTAGCCTATATAGACTGTGTATATCTGACACATGACTGCTACTGAACATCTGAACATAACGAAACAAACGCACATTGACAGATCTTCTTCCGTCTGTTCTGCAAAATGTAAACAAATGTATATTTCTGCAAGCGTAAATATTGTGAAAATATCAATATTAATTGTGTCAAGGCAAAGGCATTCCTCGGAACAGGTCACGCGCCGCTGAGCAGAGCTAACGCGGGTTTGGCGGGTGTTCATTTCATACTTTGTGACAGCTTATTTAATGTATAAATTATACATTGTATATCATGTATAAGGTAATAGTTACATGCAAGGGGGTAGGTTTGCTTTTGACACTGGTGGGGACATAAACCCAAGTTACCCCCCCCCCCCCCCCCCCCCCCAACACTAAACACCCAATAATTTTCCCATTTTTGATATTTTTCATAGACCTTTGACCACAGTTTCATGTCACCAAAAGTCTTCATTTATAGCTTATGTTTGCCAACATATTCATAACTCCTAAACAGTTTTTGTTAGTATGTTTAACAGACAATAATTAAACAATTTTTTGTTTTATTTTGTGAACCAACAACATCAGCATCAGAGTGCTGGGTGTCTTTATCACGCATCACTTTATTTTAATATTAATCGAACTGGACCCAAGATGATTCTGAAAGAATACTCTGCTGTTGCTTTATAAAGAACACAACTTCCATGCGCATCTGATTGACAGATAAACCGCACGCTCTTATTTCAGTGTTGTTGTTTTTTTGTTTTTGTTTTTTTATTTTGTGGATATTTCAGCTAACAGTTTGATTTGTACAATCAGTTGAACAACTTTAAGTTAAAGTTAAAGACTGTCCGTATGCTCTATATAGGGAGCTAATAATAGCCATAGATTGCACTTTCTCTCCGTTTGCTCTGTTTTGTCAAACACCATATTTCAAACTCATCGACGAAACTTTGTTAATTCCTGAAGTGAACTTCTATATGAACTGTTTTGGACTGCTGTCTTGAATTGGGTACAATACCTGTGAGTTGTTCTAAACGCGGCTGCGCTTCTCGTCCGCTGAGCGACTACATTCCGCCCATGTATTAAATGCGCGTCCTTGAAAGCGCACAGTTTTCTAACGTAGCCTATTTACTTTAACTTCTTAGGTAATATCAGTGCTGTGACGTTTCAGATGCGTCCGAAATTACAAAAAACATATACATATATTTAATTGGTTGATCAAAATTATTGCTAGGGACAGTTTTGCAGTCGCTGGATATTGGTAGGGACACGTCCCTGGCGTCCCCCCCTAATTCTACGCCCCTGGTTACATGTACAACAAACTGGTAATGTCATCACAGAGGTATCATGTACTGTAATCGAATCTGTGGAACCGTAGACAGCACATGTGGTGTTCATCTAATAAAGATCTTCATAGTAACCAATAGCCTTTGCAGATTTGCTTTCAATTGACTGTAGATCCAAAGCCACGTCTTCAACATTCTTGATGTTCTTAAACTTTCTGTTACAACTCTGAGTGAGAACCGCTTCAGACGACTCGGCATGTGCGGCAGGGAACTGAACAAATCATTCAAACTGATTGTGAACCAATTGACCAGTTTACCTACTGGTTTGATCAAGCCATTGAACAGAATTGACTCAAAAGAATGAATCATTGGCGAATGGGCATCGCTCATTGCCCAGAGAAAAGTAGACGGCACGTTTGGAATAAATTGGAGCATTTTTAACTTGTATTGCATTAAGATAAAGTAACGAGAGGAGCGTCGCCTACACTAATGAAGTAAAAGTACCATTTTTTCACTAAAAATGTACTTGAGTAAGAGTAAAAGTACCCATCTTTAAATATACTCTAAAAGTATTAGTTACCCAAAAAGTTTACTCAAGTAAATGTAGCGAAGTAAATGTAACTCGTTACTACCCACCTCTGATTGCACTCTGTTATTCTTCTCGTTATTTCCCTACAGCGGCTAATGAACAGGAAATCTCGCACATTGACCATAATGTTCTCAATCCCACATATTGACGCTTGGTCAGGGCCCCTTGGTATCGCTTTTTGACAATCAAGGTACCCCTTTAGCGTCATTTCTCGACGCACAGGGGTATGCTTTTAGAGTCACTTTTCGACGTGTGGGGTCCTCCATTGTTTTCAGTTGTTTGTCTTAATTTAATGGTTTGAATGAATTTGTAAAAAATAGAATTCGTTTTATATAAATTTATACTTTCATTGGAGCTCCTATTTCTCTCAAAAATCTAAAATCGGAAGACTTTGAATATTAATACTTTTTGAATAAATTATAACTGTAGTTGTATCTGCCTGTTATATCTTGTGTTTTATTGACAAATGGTAGGTTTAGGTGCAGGCAGGGCCGCATTAATGCACGGGCTTACCTGGGCTTAAGCCCAGGGCCCCGGGCTGAGGGGGCCCCGGTGATGCCGGAAAATATTGTAATCGCATTTTATAATGAGTTGACTGTTCCCTTAAAATTGCATTTTATCGGTTTGCTTTAAATGCACGTGCGGGCGTTGCAAGTCCTGCGCGAGAAGTGTCAAGCCAGTCAGAAAAGAGAAAAATTGCCAAAAATTCCAAAGCTCACGGCATATTAACGCGGGGCAAGGAGAAGATGCCGATGCAGACATAGCAGGGTTCGTACGGTCATGAAAAACCTGGAAAAGTCATGGAATTTTAAAACAGCAATTTCCAGGTCTGGAAAAGTTTCGGAAAAATAAATTAACCCAGAAAGTTTTGGAAAAGTCATGGAAATCTATTTCACAAATCTCTGTATAGTCTAATTATGTTTAATCAGGTCCTGAATTTCGGTGCGGGATTGCGCATATATCGCATAGTTTTACTCATTCCCGCAGCTTTCGACTTTAAAATGGATATTCACACATTTATTCAATAGCCTATAGCATGTAGGTTTGATGAGTAAATAAATCCACACAGAATATCAGATCAGTCATTTGAAAACAGTGTGAGTGATTCAGCTGTACCGCGTCTTCTCTCTTTGACTTTATCTTAAAACAGCTTCACATCAGAGCATCTCGTCTGCACTAAAGAGTGCGATACAAGACTTTCGCTCGTGTTTTGGTACAGTTGACAGAATTGTCACTTGCCTAATCGGGTCATTGTTGCATCGTCACAAAAATGTATTATTTATTTGCACGTCTTTTAAAGCCATTTAGTCCTGGCGCGCTCCAGAGGCGGTTTCCTGTGCGCTCAGTCACGTCCAAAGGGCGCTCGTATAAAGCCGCCTTGCGAGTACCAGATTGAGTTTGGTACCAAACAAGCTCAGTAGAACCCTGTACGGACCTCAAACATATGACCCAGTCAGGCCCTTGTCCAACAGCTTATCAGAATTATTGGCCCGAGTCAGACTGGAGCCCGTGTCTTTTTTCTCTCTTTCTCTTCCCAATTAGCCTACACAGCTGCTGTTGGAGCCATTAAAATTGTTCAGTTTCGTTTTTAATGGCAAAGTGGTTATATTTATTTTCGTTTTTTTAAGTTAATTTAGAAATATGTTTGGAACATTTTTTTGTTTGTTAAATCAAGTTTTTGTTTTTTAAAGTATAGCGACCAAGTGGCCAGCTGCAGACAGTGAGTTAGCCTATATGTTTGATCAACTTAGCCTTTTAAAATCAGCACCACTTGACTAAAATAAAATCTATATATAAAATACTTAAAAAAGAATATCACAATGTTAGTTTATGTTTGTGCTAGGCGCGTATCCAATCGTTTGTGCGGAGAGTAGAAGCTAAAGCGCGCTCTGCAGGACTTGGAGTCGCCAGAGCGATCACTTGCATTTTTTTTTTTTTTTTTTTCTTATAACAGTAGAAACAACCGTCATTTTTGCTCATAAAGGTAAGAGTAATATATCATTCGGGACTGTTAAGGGTCTACTTTTATTTGTGTGTGTGGCGGGGGTCGCTACAGGTTAATACACATGCCCAGTTCATCTACTTGTAGAAGATTCGACTACGCCACCTGGGGAAATTTCACCCAGGAAATGAAAATAAACCTCAAAGTTTGTTATTAGGTCACACAGGTTCGGTTCTCCTAGAAGAGTAGGCAAGAGACGTAGGTACCGTATAAAATACAATTTATTAACAGGATAAATTCACAAATATAAATAAAGCACTTAAAATAGCCTCAGTAACACTATTCCACCCCTGTCAACGTTGAGGCGGCAGCAACAGGCAATGGATTCAGGAATAAACGGTACATAAAATCTGAATTTACACCACAAAACCAAAATGTAATTAACCTACAGGGCTGAGGTTACCCACAGGAGTGATCACCAGTGCTAGTTATCCAAAAGCACACTTCCACACCTCACTGCACACTCAGATCATACACCCAAACACTACAGAAGGGTCCACGGCAAACGTTGAAACAGTACCACCACCACAAAAGATCCTTCACCCGTGGGACCCCAGCTCCTGAAAGAAATCAAAAACAAATGAATAAATCTTATAAATAGAATTAAATCAATTCACAAAAAATCACATGAAGGTTCATATAAAACAATACTGGATAAAAAAAAAAAAAATCACCAGTAAACATCACAAATCAACAATGCACAAATATTCAACTGAAAAGAAAAAAACAAAAACAACAAAATAGATTTAGTTCAAACTACAAGCAAGACCGAACTCGCACGGAGCAATCACGTAGTCTGTACACTAGCTCCGATCATCAGGTAAACCGTCCTCCACCCCGAAGATGATACACTAGAAATCAGACAGCAGCAGCAATTCCCTTTATTAGTTGTGAGACAATATTCCTGCCATATGGCAGCAGAAAAATGACGAAGCTGCAGCAATAATCGCCCCGAGCGAAAGGGAGAATCCTGAGGCAAATACAAACAATAAAACAAAACGGTGTTACTACACATCACCCACTAAAATTTCCCACTCGTACCATACACAAAACACTTACCAAACGAGAATAATGTGCTCTGTAATCCGTTCACAGGCCAGGATACACTGCTTTCATATAACCCACTGCTATACTGAAGTACAGGGAACTGCACATTACTCAAACCACCCGCCAATCGTCAAACCGACTAAAGTTAGACCATCGATTTACTACGACAGCTTTAACTCACGTACCTGAAAAGGGGGGGGGGGGGGGCAGTCAAAAATCCACTACTAAAGCAACCGACGGAGACACACACAGATGCAAAGACAAGCTAGGATGCAACAAAATCATTAGTGCCACACGAGCAATAATTAAAAAGGTTAGGAAACTGCTATGTACTAGCAGCACATACCAAAAGCCACCGTTGAAACAAACAGAAAGGGGAGGATCCGGACGTGACGCATCACTAGCTGCAACCAACCAGCTCTAAAATAGGGAGCACTCGTCGCTGATTGGTGATCAAAAGTGCCAATCACCAACACTTACCACATTCGTACGGTCACATGTGCACTCACAATATCAGCATAAGTTGTGATTTCTTTTAGAAAACAAACAGGATGCGCTTTCTGCGTCACAAAAATTAAAGAAACTCGCGAATATTTTATTTCCCCTGGCCCCGACACATTCATCATGGTAATTACTTGCTGGGGTTTTGCGGCAAGCTTTATTGCGTGCGCTTTAACGCGGATCTCTTCCAGCACTGGCTGCTGCTGCTGGACACTAAACACTGTCCGAGCCGCTCTTTGACAGTCGAGGTATCATGTTGTTTCCACCAGCGCGGGCAAATCCTTTTCATCACCATAATAATTGATGGATATCTAAAATATAAAAATAAGGAGGAAGCCTAAAACGAGCCCGATGCCCGGCCCGCGTCTGAGCTATGACATGAAAATTGTCCCGAAGCCGTAAATAAGTCGGAGTCCGTCGGGCTTGGGCTGAAATACAGGGCTCTAAACTAAATTAAGTTTAATTTGCGCTGCTTGTTGCGTTTCAGCGGCAAAAATGCACACAAAATGACGTTAAAATGACTATCCTCATAAGCATTGTTGTTTTTTTCTTAAGTGAATGTAAACAGTTGCGAAAGAGAAAAGTTTCCAAAACGAAATTCAGGTCCTGCATTTAACTGAGTTAAATAAATGATAATATTCAGTGATGCGATATGTTCTCTGTGTGGAGTAAAGTTCATTGCACACTGGTCCGAAATTTTCGCACGGTAAAAATAAATAAATAAATAAATATGCCTCACATTGTCAAGTCACCTTTATTTATATAGCGCTTTTAACAATACAGATTGTGTCAAAGCAACTTTCCGATATCAAAATAGGAAAATAGTGTGTCAGTGTAAAATGACAAGATTAAACACTCAATTTTCAGTTGAAGGCATTTCATTATTGAATTCAGTGATGTCATCATCCAGCTCAGTTCAGTTTAATTAGTATCTGTGCAATCAAGTCGACGATATCTCTGGAAATTAAGTGTCCCCAACTAAGCAAGCCAGAGGCCACAGCGGCAAGGAACCAAAACTCCATCGGTGACAGAATGGAGAAAAAAAAAAAACCTTGTCAATCACGTTTACACACTGACTCCGAAACTTTCGTTTGTCATAAAAAAAAAATCGGATCAGGTTCGGTTTTCTGCGTTTTCACATCCGTAGCATGCATTTTGATAGGAAAGGATGACGAATACAAAAAAAAAAAAAAAAAAAAATGCAAAAACCCCTACGAAAATTTCGGATTCCGTGTGCAAGGACTTTCACGTCTGGCGCAGTTGCAGCTTGTATTTATTACTAAAACAAGAAAGCAAACAATAGCATTAATAGTCATTAATTTTAGTTAACATGTTATGATAATTTGAACAGATTTTTATTCTTATTGTAAAATAATGGAACATTAGGTCATGAATATAAGTCATGGAAAAGTCATGGAAATTTATTGGTAAAAATGTGTACGAACCCTGACATAGTCTTTGATGCAGATCATGGCAGGTAGGTCATATGCTATCAGTAGTTAGATACAGTAGGCTATAATTACTCAAATAATTAACTACTTTTCCATCTTAACATAGCTGAGCTCGCAGTTGTTAGCCACTACACACTACAGCTGCGATGCTGATGTGGACGATTCTGCATAAATGTAATTAAATAGTCCGATATTATATATTAATGTACTGTTTTATTATAAGAAAGAACACTTGTTATAGGCTATATTAATAAAAAAAAAATTTAAAAAAAAGTTGTGCATGCCTTTGGAAGCAAATCACTTAAGCGTCTGATGTTTCCAGACAACCTCTACCAGATAATAAACTTCTCTTTAAGCAAGATATTTGGGCACTTTTTTTTTTTTTTTTTTTTTTTTTTTTTTTTTACAAAAAGAATATGCATGAATGAAGAAAATACTGCGAGACCTGATTGATGTTAAAACGAGATTTTAAGCGCAATAGGCTAAGCCACAAAGATCTCAATGCGTTACTTGCGCTGACTGACCAACCCGAAGCGTGCGGACGGACAGCTGCCTCTCTCAGACAATAAATTACTTTTAAAAAGTATCTGTTTTTGGAGTTGGCTATTCGCATAAACATTGACTGGTAAGTGAACGTAAACAGTTGTGGAAAAATCTGATGTGTAACATATTAGATTAGATTCGTGATTTATAGATCTTATATAATACACCTCAAACAATGAAAGAAAAGAGGGAATTACTCACTGCTCTTGACTGAATAACTTTTGTAGCTTTATTAATTGTAACTATGCAATGATTATATTTACATTTGACTATTCAATTTCTGTATTATTCTTACTTAAATGCTTCTGTAAATTATATGTAAAATGAAAAAAAGTAAAGCACTGTCAATTCAATTTTTTGATAGGCCTATTTTGTATTTGCTCTACTGTTCTTTTAATTTGCATCTTTGTTTTTATTTTTAATAACAAAGGTAAAATAACAAAAAGAGCTTTATTTTTATTATTCATTTACTATTGTAATTAAATAATTGGAGGAAAATATGCATTGTGATGCATCATTATCATAATTAAATCAAATCGTGAGGCAACTGATGATTCACATATGTGATTTGGCCATAATGGTTCAACTGTGGTTTAAATTAGTACTTGCCCTGCCACAAAAAATAAAATAGTTTTGTTATTATTGTTTTTGATACCAAAATTATAGATACCAATTCAATTATACAATTCTCGACTCCAACTGAAGACAAGTGAAAAGTCAGTAAAAACAAATGAACAAATTATAAGGAATAGCACAAATAAATAAACAGAACAAAGATAAAAATTAAACAATGCTTTAGGTTTTGGAGTTTGTAGATGTTCATGTACAGAAACTGAATAATAAAATGTAAAATAACATTGCATTGCCTACTCTTGTATGTATTTTTCTGTTCAAGCGCAAGTTGTTGCGGAAAGAAAGGCAATTTGGGGACGCGGCTCTGAGTGAGCACAGAACACAATGGACCTTCCTTTCGTGTCTTCTTGCCCTTGAATGCTTCAAATTCTCTTGAATGTTTAAGTCGGCAAGGCTTAAAACACGTGCAAATGATCAACTTTCGTGGCAAATCCGTCAACTGTCCTGAGTGTCTTTCACACTGGCCCCAGGCCATCAGGCAGTCCTTATTGTCCAGCCGCTGGCCATAATTGTAATTGAAAAAGGCTAAAATACAACTTTGATGATAAACACTTAAAAACTTAGCTACTGTAGCATGTTACAAAGGTTTGTGTGTATTTTAAATGACAGAACTTTAGGTTTGGATGTTTTGTTAATGACATTTAATACTGCAAAATTAGACTGAGTGAATGTAGACTGTAGTTCTCATTGATGAAGGGCCCCACAAGAGGTAAAGCCCAGGGGCCCCTTACAGTGTTAATGCGGCCCTGGGTGCAGGGGCTGGGTTACCTGCTCATAAATGTGTAAATAGTGTAATGGGAAATAAAACTCTTGTGACTGTTTACATTGAACAATCACACCCCAACATACAGTGCCCTCCATAAGTATTGGAACAGTAAAGACAAAATTGCTTTCTCTGCTGTGGAGTCAAGACGTTTGCAAATATGATTAAAAGATGAATATGAGACAAAACTACAGAATGTCACATTTTATTATTAGGTCTTTCGACACATACATGTTTTACCAAATAAAAAGGACAGCACTTTTAGAGTTCATCCCACTAAACAAGGGTTTCTGCAATGGAGGACACTGCACGTCGAAAAATGATGCTAAAGGGGTACCCTGAGCAACAAAAAGTGACGCCAAAGGGTCCTGACCAAGCGTCAATATGTGACGAGTTGGGAGTGAGAATGTGTTGCATTGACAGAAAACGGCTTACTTCCGCATTGAAAAATAAGGTGGATAACTGATGTTATACAAAACAAGCTTTAGAACACTTTTTTTTTCTTACTGTTGAAAATTTGGTAATTTACTGTGAAATCCATTTTCTCTCAGGTACATCTCCAGTGTAAGCTTCATGGTGAAGACATCTACATCACTCTTGTCAACATAGTCCATAGTTACAACAAAAAACTGTCTTGACTTTATCTAGTGGTTATTTTGGGAAAAATAGTAAGCAGGCATTTTACCCCACTCTATACTTTTATTTTACAGAAAACTAAAGAACGACCTGTTAACTTGCAATGGGCTTATAACTAAATCATTAGAAACATCTCAGATTTTATTACAAAATATTCTATTATTATGATAAATATTTGTAACAGTTTTGACAAAAGGTTTATAAATTCTTCTCTTTACAAAATTGGAAAGATGTTTAGGTTGTGTTGCATATTTTTGGGACGTGCCAACTTGCTGTTGAAAAGAGGAAAGAAAAGGGAGCAAGAAAGCACAGATGGTATCAGTGTATCAATGCTGCATAAAAAAAAGAGTATTGAAAAAGTTTCAGATATTTCAGTATTAAAAAAAAAATATATATATATATATATATATATATATATATATATATATATATATATATATATATATTTACATGTAAAATATCAATATATTTGTGTTAGATTATACAATATGTAGGTATTATATATAGGTGTTAGGTGATTTTTGCAGACCATGATGTAAGCTTGTCTAAAACAAACTTACCAAAACAATTGCCTTTTTTCAGTCTTGTTCCTGCTAAAAATAATTTCTATTCCTTCCCACTCCCACCAATAAAATCCCACAGGTAGAGATCTACCAAAGACTACAGATATACAAAGAAGGTTCACTCCTATTACTTCTGAATAGTAGAAACTGCAACGCGCAATATGGCAGAATATGTTCCGCCTTTTAATTGAAAGAGCCAATCGCTGATTGGTAAAGTAATTGCACATGCACATTGGCTGGTCTAGACTGAAAGATGTAGTTTAATTGTGAGTTCAGCAAGCAGTTTTTGGGATTTCAGGATTCCCCCATTCATTTAGATAGGACTTGGTCTTGGATGCCTAAAACAGCTGCCCGGATGCGTCCCAAAGACACATGAAGCAGGTAAATGGAAGGTGATTTTTCTTGTTGTCGCTTACATCCCCCAAAAAAACAAAACAAAACAAACAAACACAAAAAAAAAAATAGAATATCCAACCTTGTGCCTGTAAACCATTCATTTTTATTCCAAAGTAGACGGGGCCAGCCCCAGCATTTTGGGGGCCCTAAGCATTTTTATTTATTTATTTATTTTATTTATTTATTTTTTTTTTTTTTTGCTGTTCTGTAAGCCCTACCTACTGTCAGAGAGTGAATTTGTAGTTTTATTCAGCCTGTCTGCTGATTTGTTGTAAAATTTAACCGGTCCATGGAAAAGCTAATGTGTGTTCTGAAGATCTAAACAAATTAGAATAATAAGATATAGACTTATTTTGAAGTGCCTGCAAAAACAGTACCTTTCATGATCATTACTCACAGTGCTCGCAAAATGTTCAATTAAACCGATAAGACACAATCCAGCAACTGCCATTTCATCAATATCTTTTCAGAATTCATCACTTTCCATTATCTTGTGCACTTTCTTTTCTCTTCTCTGCACCAGATTGATAATGCTGCTTCATATTTTTCAGACATTAACATGCGCAGCTGACACAAACTTCATACAAGTTATTTTGACCAAGTATTGTTGTCTAACCCCCTGACAAGGGGCTCCCAGGTGGCCACAGGGGCCCTAAGCAACCACTTATAAAATAATTTTGAGTAGATCCATAGCCTTTTGTTGTTGTTGTTAAGCTGGTATAATGTAATTTAAGTTGAACTGACTTTTACAACCAAGTCAATTATAATTAAAAATTTAAGGCAGCAAATGAACTTAAGTTTTTAAGTTGAAATAGGTGGAATTTTGTTACAATATACACTGAGCTTTAAACATTTGCATATTAAAAAAAAAAAAAAAAAGAATTTGGTGTGATTGTTATCCTGGTCCTCTCTCAGGCTCTGTGGGGACTGAATATGGAGTTCCAAATGACGCAAGTACTGCCCCCAAGACCTAAACCAGCTTCTCAAAAAAATGGTAATAAAAATACTTACAAAATATCCACGCTTGACATGGGGATCAGTGATGAGGAGTGGGAAAGACTACAGAAGGCTCTCGACTGGCCTGGTCCAGATCAACTAATCACTCAGCTGAAACTGAGCACAAGTCCAGTCCACTCAACATTCTCTATTGTGGAACCCAAAAAGAGTTACAAAGTGGGAGAAAACATCTCCGTTATTATCACAGCCAGAGACCACAACAAGAACCTGAAAAGATATGGAGGTGATTTTTTCAAAGCAAAGCTTTTCAATTCAACATTAAAGGTGTGTTCGTTTTATATTGTTTAATGAGTATTATATATGTTTATATGCTTGCTTTACCAAAAGACACAAGATTTCTGCATTACAGTTAACCTTTTTTATTCTTCTTGAAGGCAAGTGTGTACGGGGAGGTTGTGGATCATCGTAATGGGACTTACTCAGTTGTTCTTCTTCTTCCCTGGGAAGGTCAGGCACAAGTTTTTGTACGTCTTGAGCACTCCAGTGAGGTTGTGCAGATTCTTAAAAAATACAGGGAGTCTTCATTCCCACGCAGCCACTATAATGGCTACTTTGAAGGATCAGGGCCCGATAAAAAAAGGGTCAGTGAAGTAGTAGAATGTAATCTTAAGTGGGGTGCAGAAGGAAGTTGGAGGAAACGCAACTGCTGCTGTGAGTATAAGGATATTAAAACAGGGACGGTGTGGCAGTGTGAGAGACCCAAGAAACTTTCCTGTGACAAACTGGTTCATCACTCCAGGGGAGGTGTGGAAAGCCCTTTAAATTCTTTTGAAAATCAGCTTTTTACAAAGTAAGTTTAAAATGTATTTAAAATTAATTACAGAAAAAAAAAAAAAACTAAAAATATTTGTAAAAAATGTATTATTACCATTTCTTCACAGGAAATTAACAAATGTTGCTATTACTGGAGACAAAATTAACATAAATGTCCTTCCCAACACTGCAGGCAAAGGTATGTTAACATATGGAGAATGTATTAACACATTATTACTATTTCTTTTCCTGTTTGGAAAGGAATAAGGAGAAGAAAAAAAAGATCTTTTTTTTTTTTTTTTTTTTAATTGTTATTTAACACAATTAAACACTACGGAGCCCCACACATGACATGCAGGAAAAAAATAGTAAATTGTGTGCACGATTTACTAATTCGTTCCTTCATTTTTCTAAATCGTATGCACGATTTACTAATTCGTTCCGTCAGTTTATTAAATCTTCCATACAATTTACTATTTTGTTCCCTCGTTTTAAGAAAATTGCTCGCACTAAATAATCATTTGTACTACTTCCTGTCCGCATTCTCATAAACTTATTGCCGCTGTTATGTTATGTTATGTTATGGACAGAGACACTTTGTTTTTAAATGTGTTAAAAACAAGGGCACAAATTATTATTTCATTTGCATGATTCATTTAAAATGAGGGAACGAATTAGTAAATAATTCGAACAATTTAGTAAACCGATGAAACAAATAAGTTAATCTTGTGTATAATTTACTTTTTTCCTGCATGTTATGTGTGGGGCTCCTGCTTGAATATTTTATTTTCTGAAGTGGGTGACTCTAAAACGAATCTGGCGTCTTATTCTTATTCATCTTAATGTTAAATATTATCATGCACACATTGGCAGTATTTCAGCAAATGAAATATTCAAGTCATAAACTAGTTTATACACTATAAATCACAATCTAGCCAAATTCTCCTTTGTGGTTTAATACACTGTCTTCAGCTTTCTCTTTATCTATTTTTTCCAAATAGAAAATGGTCACAATGTACAGCAAATTTCCCGGTGTTAAATCAACACCGCTTGGTGTACATATGGAAACCAGTTCCCATATGTACACCAAGCAGTGTTGATTTAACACTGGGGAATTTACTGTGGTATAAACAGATCAAATATCAGAAGTCTGACATGCCTAATGTTAGTGTAATGCAACATTACAAGATAATTAGAATTTGCATAATGTTCACACAGTCTTTTTAGGTAAATGTTTATTTGCTTAAGGCACAACGGAGAGATGCAGATCTGACTTGACAACACCAGTTCCTGCAGGGTTCTATTTGAAAGATGTTTGGAAGTCTTTTGTATGCAACACTCAACAGTTCAATTCTGCCCAAATGGGAAATTGTCTTAAAAACAAGATCGTTTACCTCTTGGGAGACTCCACCACAAGGCAGTGGTTTGAGTATTTAGAAAGAAATGTGCCAGGCAAGTTATTCAATGACTTATTATTTTTTTTATTTTTTATTTTTTTTTTATTTAAGACTTCATAATATGAATGTATAATATAAATTAAATAAGGAATTGACATACAGAGGCCCCACAAAGTATATGGACACTTAATCAAAATATATTAATGTCTTGGTATTAGATGAAAATACCAAACTATGTGGCATTTTTTTTTCCCAAGCAAAACATCACAAAGATGTAGGTTTTAAACTTGAAAAACACCATAACAAAAATGGCTTATAAAAGTTAGTTCTGAACAAAGCTTATGGGGCATTTGTTTGCAGAAGCTACTTGTTTTGATATTTTGTATCTAATGCAATGATATTGAGACACGTACATATTTCAGTGTGTCTTAAAGAGATGTAGTGCACCAGAAATTAAAATTATATTATTACTTTTTCACCCTCATGTTGTTTCAAACCTTCTTTTGATCACAAAAAAAAAAAAAAAAAAATTATAATTTATATTTTTTCAACAACATTGGACTCCACTGACTTTTATATATGCACAAAGACTGTCGTTAATCGTTTGAAATGGCATGAAGGTGAGTAAATAGCTGATTTTTGGATGAACTATTCCTGATTTTCCCATATACATTTTGGGGCTGCTATTTAAGAAATTAATGAAGAAATGAGTCTTATGTAAGTTTTGCTTATCTTTATTAGGCTTAAAAAGAATGGACCTCCACACTCCTCGTACAGGTGGACCCCTAATGGCTGTGGAGTTGAAAAATAATATCATTGTTCACTGGAAGCCACATGGTGTTCCTTTGCGATTTACTAAAATGCTCATTACGGACCTGCATTATATCGCCAATGATATTGATGAAATAGCTGGTGGTCCTCATGCAGTTGTTGTCTTCACGATCTTTGCCCACCTGGTGTTTCACCCTATAACATTTTACATACATGAAGTGGCCAAAATTCGTCAGTCTGTTGTAGCGCTGCTGAGTCGTGCACCACAGACTACTGTCATCATCAAGTCTGGAAACACTGCAGGACTAAAGGTACACTTGATCACATCCAATCCTACTTTGTTTTCAAATAATTTTCTGTTGTTTTCTTCTGATAATATTTATGGTAAACAAGAAAATATGGTGCTACTGTCTTTGCATGCATATTGAAAGTCTAGAAACACTGTTGCTCAAAGTATATATGAAAATGCTGTCATTTACTCATCTTCATGTCATTCCAAATATGTATGACTGGCTTTCATTTTAGCATAATTTCTAAGCTCTTTTTTATTTACAATGAAAGTGGAAGGGAACTACAGCCCACTGAAGCTAAGCAGGGTTGAGCCTGGTCAGAACCAGGATGGGAGACCTCTTAGGAAAACTAGGTTGCTGCTGGAAGAGGTGTTAGTGAGGCCAGCAGGGGGTGCTTACACTGTGGTCTGTGTGGGTCCTAATGCCTCGGTATATTGATAGGGACACTATACTGACAAAAGCACCGTCTTTCGGATGAGACGTTAAATCGAGGTCCTGACTCTCTGTGGTCATTAAAAATCCCAGGATGTCCTTCGAAAAAGAGTAGGGGTGTAACCCCGGCATCCTGGCCAAATTTGCCCATTGTTCTCTGACCATCAAGGCCTCCTAATCATCGCCATATTCTGATTGGCTTCATCACTCTGTCTCCTCTCCACCAATAAGGTAGTCTGTGGTGGGTGTTCTGGCGCAATATGGCTGCCGTTGCATCAACCAGGTGGATGCTGCACATTGGTGGTGGATGAGGAGATTCCCCCATCTATGTAAAGCGCTTTGAGTGCCCAGAAAAGCGCTATATAAATTTAAGGAATAAAAGTAGTCCACATGACTGATGATATATATATTATATATATATATATAAGTGATGATATATATATTATAACAATTCTGAAGCAAAACAATAGCTCTGTTTGAGAAACAATGAAATATAAATCATGAAAAATGATTACATTATTGACCATTCTGCTATAAATAAAATTGTTCAATAAAAGCAAGAGATATAAGCCATGAAACTCAATATGCATTCTAATGGGCTAGTTGCATATCTCCACCATCTTGGATTTCCGGTCTAGCGAGTGTGTGCATAGATACTTCCCTGTTCTTGTGCTAAATGGCAGTGCAGAGAACCGGAGAAATCCAAATATTACCTTCTATATATGTTTACAGGATTTATAATCCTATAAACCTATTTTCACCCTCAATTTCTGTGTAAAAGTGTGTGTATGCAGCCCATTTTACTGACATCTTCCTTTCTTTCCCTTTCTCTTCTCGTCTCTCTGTTTCCTTTCTTTGCTTTTCCTCCTGCCATACTGTCTGCAATGCAATTTTTTTTTTTTTTTTTTTTGAAGACTTAAGATTTTGTATGAATACATATCTAGGCCTATAAACCTATTTTCACCCTCAATTTCTGTCTAACAGTATGTGTGTGTGTGTGTGTGTGTGTGTGTGTATGCAGCCCATTTTAGCTGAAAATTGTGGCCCATTTTAGCTTAACCTGCCATTTTTACCTAACATGACCTTTTTCACAAAAATCAGAGTTTCTTTTATAAATTAAACTTTTTTTTATTTGAAAGAGCATGTCAAAACATTGTTCATAAACCTTTGCTTTGTTGGTAAGCTAACTTATAATTGCTATAGTACCCTTATTAGTGATTAATTAAATTTTCTATGTCAGGCTCAATTACTTTACAATTTCTCTGAGGAGCTTTATATAACACTCTGCCCTGCCCACCTTAAAAAAATTCAGAGCAATAAAAATTATTGTTACATGTCTGCTTATCATTTACTGTGATTTTCTGTAAACATTTAAAGAGATATGATGCTACAACCTTTTTTGGCCCATTTTACCTGATAGCCCATTTTAGCTGACTTCACCCTATTTAAGTTATCTTTATTTATTTATTTATTTATTTTTATTTTTTATTTTTTTACACATCTAGTAATTTTTTTTTTCTGACTATCAAGTGTCAGTCACTCAATGCCAACTGTTAGGAAAACATGGTAAATTCTAACCATTTACAGTAGATAATGCTGACAATTCATGAAACTATTTCCATACGGGCACACATTGCGGGCGATAACCTCCCTGCGCTGATTTGCATTGTAACGTGTAGATGATAGCCAGAGATATTATCAAAAGTATCAAAAATTGCCAGTCTTAAGAGGATTTAGCATTTCCAATTAATGTAGGCCTGTTACATTCTTCTCATTATTAGGCCTATTATTATTATTAGATTACTTTTATTTTTAAATTACATGAAATTATTGCCCCCGCAATAATTTCATAGCGCATCACCGCATGATGCGCTGTGAGGATAATAAAATAGGCTAGCTTATTGAAAATGTTTTTAAAAATGTAAAAAAAAAAAAAAAAAACAGGTCTATTAATTTATACAATGAATTATAGGCCTATAATTATTATTATTAACACTGCAGTCTAGCTTGTACTTATTTGAACAATGCCTGAGACTTGTTGTTACAGGCACTTCCTCTGTCTGATTGCCTCTTCTAGACGAATCGCTTTATGTATTCCCCAATTGTAAGTCGCTTTGGATAAAAGCGTCTGCTAAATGACTAAATGTAAATGTAAATGTAAATGCAGTCATCAATGAAAATTCAGAGCAGCTTTATTTCATGCACCGATTTTCAAAAACAACCTGTTTAACGCAAAATACATTTCTTCTCATGTTTTTCACTATACGAGCCACAAGAGAAATATTAAGGGAATAATTTAAGACAGTTATATACCTTTATCAGCATATGTTAAAGTAGATTCGTCCCTCGTCTCAAGAGAGAATATGGGTTTATGATAATTCGTATGTATTTTACGTGAAATGTCGTTCTATAAAACGTACATTATCTTACGTTTTTACAGGCACTAAAACGTACAATACTGACATATTTTCAGCATCTAAACGCACAAATACGTATTTTCAGCATTTAAACGTACAAAACTGACGTATTTTTTTTTTTTTGTAAACAAGTAGATAGAATATAGAAAAGAAAGCTAGTGTTTTAAAGAAAAGCTAGCAGTTAGAGAATAAATATGCAATTGATAGAGGGTCAAGTGTGTGTGTGTGTGTGTGTGTTGTTTTGTTTTGTTTTGTTTTTGTTTTTAATAAAAAGAAAGGAGATAGATAAAATAAAATTAGAAAAGAGAATGCTAGAGTTAGAGGGTCAAATAAAGATGGAAGAGATGGGTTTTTAGCCGTTTCTTGAAGATGGCTAAGGATTCAGCTGCTCGGATTGAGTTGGGCAGGTCATTCCACCAGATGGGAACAGTTAATGAAAAAGTCAGAGAAAGTGATTTTGTGCCTCTTTGGGAAGGCACAATAATGCGGCGTTCACTTGCAGAACGCAAGCTTCTAGAGGGCACATAGGTCTGAAGTACTGAATTTAGGTAAAGGGGTGCAGAGCCAAAGGTGGTTTTGTATGCAAACATTAATGCCTTGAATTTTATGCGAGCCGCTATTGGTAGCCAGTGCAAATTGATGAGCAGAGGTGTGACGTGCGTTTTCGGCTCATTAAAGATTAATCTTGCAGCGGCATTTTGGATTAAGTGTAGAGGTTTGATGGAATTGGCTGGAAGACCTGCCAAGAGAGCATTGCAATAGTCAAGTCTGGACAGAACAAGAGCTTGAACAAGGAGTGTTGCATATTCCGAAAGAAAGGGCCTGATCTTCCTAATATTATATAAAGCAAATCTGCAGGACTGGGCAGTTTTAGCAATGTGGTCTGAGAAATTCAGCTTATCATCAATCACAACTCCAAGGTTTCTGGCTGATTTTGAAGGAGTAATGGTTGATGAGCCTAACTAGAAGGTGAAATTATGATGAAGTGATGGGTTTGCTGAAACTACAAGCAGTTCTGTCTTAGCTAGGTTGAGTTGAAGGTGATGGTCCTTCATCCAGCAAGAAATGTCTGTTATACATGCTGAGATGCGAGCAGTTATTGTCGGATCATCAGGATGGAATAAGAGGTAGAGTTGAGTGTCATCAGCATTGCAGTGATATGAAAAGCCATGTTTCTGAATGACAGAACCTAATGATGCCATGTAGACAGAGAAGAGAAGTGGTCCAAGGACTGAGCCCTGAGGCACCCCAGTAGCTAGATGTTGCGACATGGATACTTCACCTCTCCAAGATACCTTGAAGGATCTATCTGAGAGATAAGACTCAAACCACTGGAAACCGGTTCCTGAGATGCCCTCTCTCAATAGGGTTGACAGGAGGATCTGGTGGTTGACCGTATCAAAAGCAGCGGATAGATCCAGCAAGATAAGTAATGAAGACTTGGAAGCCGCTCTTGCTAGTCTTAGGGCTTCAACAACTGAGAGCAAGGCAGTTTCGGTCGAATGTCCACTTCTGAAGCCAGATTAGTTACTGTCCTGGAGGTTGTTCTGTGTGAGAAAGGCAGAGACTTGGTTGAACACGACTTGTTCAAGTGTTTTTGCAATGAAAGGTAGAAGGGAAACCGGTCTATAGTTCCCTAAAAGAGTTGGGTTAAGAGTGGGTTTCTTAAGAAGTGGGGTTATATGAGCCTTTTTAAATGCTGAGGGAAAAACTCCAGTGTGAAGGGATGTGTTAACGATGTGAGTGAGTGCAGGTACAACTGCAGGAGAAATGGCTTGAAGGAGATGGGATGGAATAGGATCAAGCGGACAAGTAGCAGGATGACTGGAAAGGATGAGTTTAGAGACTTCTGCCTCAGAGAGTGGAGAGAAGGATGTGAAAGAGTGTATGTTTGATGGTAAGATGTGTTTGACAGTTTGTGGTGTGGAGAATTGTGCAGTGAGGTTAGTAATTTTATTAATGAAGAATGTGGCAAAGTCGTCAGCTGTTAGAGTTGATGAAGGAGGGGGTGGAGGAGGACAAAGGAGGGAGGAGAATGTTTTAAAGAGCATGCGAGAGTTAGGCGAATTGTTAATTTTGTCGTGATAGTATGTTCTTTTAGCAGTAGAGACATTAGCAGAAAAGTCAGAGAGGAGTGATCGATAAAAATTAAGGTCAGTAGGATTTTGTGAATTGCGCCATATCCTCTCTGCAGCCCTGAGCTTAGAAAGATGTTCGCGGAGAACATCAGATAGCCAAGGGGCAGAAGGGGTGGTACGGGCTGGCCTGGAAGATAAAGGGCAGAAAGTATCTAAACAAGATGTCAGAGTGGAACAGAAAGTATCAGTAGCACTGTTAGCATCAAGAGATGATAACTATAGAGGGAGGAAGCGAAGATGAAACCATAGCAGATAACCGGGAGGGTGAGAGTGAGCGTAAGTTACGTCGAAAAGTGACATGTGGAGGGGTATGTGTTGTGTCAGGAATCATGTCGAGGTTAAGAGTGAGGAGGAAGTGATCCGAGGTGTGCAGTGGAGTAACCAGCACATGATCAGTGGAGCAGTGTCGTGTGTAAATAAGGTCCAGTTGGTTGCCTGATTTGTGAGTAGCCGTAGTTAACATTCTCTTGAGATCAAAAGAGGCAAGCAGAGTGTGGAAGTCTGCAGCTTGAGGTTTATCGAGGTAGATGTTGAAGTCTCCAAGTATAACTAAGGGAGTACCATCCTCAGGAAAGGTTGAGAGCAACACATCTAATTCTTCCACGAAGTTACCTAGTGGTACTGGAGGTCGATAAACAACTACAAAATGGATTTTTAGAAGGTAGGTAATAGTAACCGAATGTGATTCAAAGGAGCTGTTGATACACAGAGATGGTAAAGGAGTAAATTTCCAATTATTAGAAATGAGAAGACCAGTACCTCCACCTCTTCCAGTTAAACGGGGGGTGTGGGAAAAGGAGAAATTATTGGAGAGAGCTGCAGGTGTAGCATTGTCCTCTGGTTTGATCCAAGTCTCTGTCAGGGCCATGAGGTTTAGCCTTGAATGACTAGTAATGGAAGTAATGAAATCAGCTTTGTTGACAGCAGACTGACAATTCCAGAGACCAATAGAAAAAGATAGTAGTGTATTAGCAGACATAGGCAAAGTGCGCAGGTTGTTAGGATTGCGCTGCCTACAGTGTGTGATGCGAGGTTTGCGAGTGGTAGTGATAGTAGTGATCTGAAAACACATAGTAAGAATTAGTAATAAAACAGAAGTGAAACAAGTAATAGGAAAGAGGATAAATAAAAAGTGATACTTATATCCCTTGCTGGTGTCCCTTCCCGGTGGAGTCGCTCGGTAGAGTCGATGGTCTTTACATTCTTCAGTCTTCACATGACAAGGGCTTCACACGAGGGCTGCCGCAGTAAACTAAGCTTATTTATACCCGTCTAACAAATCACCAACTGAATTCAGCTGAACACACTTTCCTGTTAAATCACAATAAATGGCCAAGCAAGCACAGATACTGACAAGGTACGCGATACAGTACGAGACCAAACGCGATTTCAGCACGTCTCTACACAGTAAACAAAACAAGCGTTTCCTAGTAACGGCAACTGGCTAAACACTAATGAGACAAATAAATACACTTATGAGCTGCTTTTAACTTCTGCTGATGGACTGCTTCTCTCAAAGAGTATTTCTTACACTGTCTTCTGCTGGCGCTTGAACACACTTTCCTGTTAAATCACAATAAATGGCCAAGCAAGCACAAGCACACACTTTAAACCTTAAAATAAATTACATTTGCAATCGTTTAACCTTTACTTGTCATGTAATGTTTACTTTGTTAGCCATGGGCCACAAAAAGTGTTTTCTCCGACATATTGTGACTAACAACAGAACTATAAAACACCAAAACCGCAACATAATTATGAAATGAAACAATTTTATCCGTGCGCTGTAATCCAGATCTTCAGAATCCATACAACTGCGAGGAACAGACCCAAATCCAAGCCTTTATTCGGCGATCTTCATCTCCATCCCGAGTAGCGAGTCCAGCGACCGTAAACAACAAAGCCTGCGCTGACTGACGCGCTCGTTAAGAATTCAAATGTTGCCGCTTCAAACGACAGGTTTTATGGCAGGATAATCGAACGCTCATTGGCTCTTGCCTGCATTCATCACAGATTGCGACATGCCGTGTTTCTGGTGAGGTGTGTGTTTGAAAGATGTGAGCCGAGCACGCGCGCGCCTTCACGAGTTCACTGAGAGCGTGAGGATCAGGAAAATAATCTGGATAATATTTTCAGCGATTAACAACATAAACTCTGCTCTGCTCCTCACACAAACCTACTGTATTCCGCCAGAGAGGACTGCGGCTGCAACGCATCGTCATTTAGATAACTTTTAGTAGTGCTTTTGAAATTTTTGCAATAAATAAATGATTGTAATTGTATTTATCTGTCACGTTTTTCTTATACTGTACAGAAATAGCTATGTTTAGGTTTAGATGTAGTAGTGAGATTAGCGACTATAAAAAAATTGTAATGCTATATTGTTACTAAAATGGTTATTTTCCTGCATGTTTCGGTCAATTGCGTTTTATATCCTTTTATATTCGCTGTAAAATGGGTAGGTTTAGGTTTGGGGATAGGTTAAGGGGTCTAAAAGTCTAAATCTCTTATTAATAAAATGATAAAAATGCATATTCGCTGTAAATGGGTAGGTTTAGGTTTGGGGGTAGGTTAAGGGGTCTAAAAGTCTAAATTGCTTATTGATAAAATTATAAAAATGCATTGATACAAATATCTTAATGATGTAAAAGATACGTACATATTTTTACGTTTTTTAGCTAAAAATACATATCAATTTGTACGTTTTAAACGTTGAAATACGTCTAAATAGTACATTTTAGCATCAATAAAAACTCACAAAAATGTACGTTTTGTGCTTGTAAAATGTTACGTATTAATACCTACGCATGAACATGAGACCAGGCTGGAATATGCGCCGGGCTGGACCGGGGATAAGCAAGTTTCTGATGGGGCTATAGCCCCGTCAAGCCCCGCCCTAGTGCCGCCACTGGCTATGGCATATGACACAGCGCTGCCCACATGGCTATTGCTACTATAACAGCTCATTTTCTTCAGTTCTTTTGCCTTTGGGTCATTATATTTCTCACAGACTTCTGCTAATTCTAAATCAGATACAGATAAAGTAGCACAGTAAAGATTACATTTATATGAATGCATTAGTGAGAGAGTGATTGTGTGTGTGAATGAATTCTATCTGGCAGCATCTCTCTACTAATAGTGAAGCTGTGGGTTTTAGTTATTAAGAAATATATGGTAGAACCTTTCAGTTTCCAAGCTATTTTATTGAGAAAACAGTTTTGAAAATACTCTGCACTACCGAATGGTGCTGTGTGCGCGCGATTTTTTGTGTGATGTACGCGCTACCATCTGTAACCTATGTGTGTGTATTACAGTGCAGCACAAGGGTGTAACCATGGTATAGATATTGGGGGGGTCCAAATGTGAGCCCTTCCCCATATATATATTTTTTTAAGTGCATTTCCCACAATTCACAATTTTCACATATTGATAATGATTTGCTCATCTAGAAAATAGTTTTGAGGAATACATTGACCATTTGAATTAACATTGAAAGAACAGTCTGCAATTTCTCTGACATAGCAGCAAATAGGATGATGTAGCACATGTATCACAATTACTCTGTATCCCCTTCACTCACACCACCATCTTTCTGTCCTACAAACACACACCCTTACTTCTTCACTTATACTTAAAATGCCTTAATTCCACACACATACTTACACCATGCCATGGCCCCACCCACCCACACACACACTAACACATACACATCACAAATTCTCTGGATCCCCTTCAAACACATACACACCATCATCCCTCTCTCCTATAAACACACACACACACACACACACACACCACATATGTGCATATACATTTTTATATAGTACATATACATTTGATACTTCTCACTTATACTTAGTTTTGCCTACTTTTTCCATACCTTCCTCTATCCCATGTATACTGCCCTACAAAGGCAAAGTGCAGTAACTACGCAAACACTGAAACTGAGAAAAATGCCTTTAAAGTTTTCACATCAGCTTGGATTTTGTAGTTACTGCAATTTTGACACTCTTGTTTCTCTGAAACGGGACAAAATAGAACCAGGAAACTTTGCCACAAGACAGATCAGATGTCACAAAGCCCATTTTAGGACTTAACTCAATTTTGACCAGATGTGTAGTTACTGCGTTTTGCCTTTGGACGGCAGTATATACCCCTCCCCTTGTAATATGCACACACATCTCCAGACAATCACACACACACACACACACATCCATGCACAATAAAGCGGAGCATCCAACCTACATGTTTACACACACTATGTATGTGACAAATAAATATCCTTGTATCAATAGTTAAATTTCATATCGAAAATGGTTGATATTGAAAATGGTTGACCTCTTATAATGACATGCACTTTTTTAGTATTTATGAAAAACAAGCAAAAAAGTTTCACTTATTTAATTTGAACTTAACCACTTAAGCCACTTTGTCAGGTAATAGTTACCATAACAATATAGACTTACAATAAAAACAAACAGGCCAGGCCATCAAGGAATGAATAGAGGCTTATCAATGGAGTGGGAAGTGCGGGAGCTCCTTGGTCTGTGACTCCAGCAGTTCATTATTCAGACTATTTTCAGGGTATCATGCTAGCTACCTAGCTATAATACTGAGCCATTTAAACCTGATATTTTTTCACATTCATTCAAAAATTGCCGCGGTATTTTTGACCATGGCACTACTTTTTAGGTGTCTACTTGCTTACCGTCTGAAAAAAAAAAAGGCGAATGTCCACCTGTTCGTCCTGCTTCTTTCTTTTAGCTCCTACCTTCATTTCATTTAAGCACCAGTGACAGTCAGACTGAGCGGTTTTTTCAAACGATGCCGCAAACCGGCGTTTACGGGCTCAACCAAGTGTACAATCGAGCGGGGGTGGTCACACAGTTTTGTTTCCCTTGTTTTTCCTAAATTGAAAGTAAATCGGAAATAACAACAGATCCACTAGGCTACAACCAGGGTTCATAAAAGGAGGGCATATCATATGTCACATATTACAATATAATAGGCCTATTATTGGGGGGGACAGATTGGTATTTTTCCAATATTGGGGGGGACACGTCCCCCCCAAAGTATATGGTGGTTACGCCCATGGTGCAGCAGCACATTAGATCAGAACGGCGATTAACTTACCTGTACAATAAGCTGTTTAAAACGTGCATTCTCCCGTTCAACTTCTTGCATCCAGATGGTATAATCACACGTCTTGTGGAGTGCTTTCGGAGTATGCATTTAATTGTCATTTTAACTGTTTGGAAACGGAGCGTAAATGTGGATTTCTTATCCTGTTGCGCCCTCTATAGGACCAGCGACTAGTTGACGTCAAGCTTATAGCGTCATGGCAGAGCATTAAAGTCGACTATTCGGTGCAACCCCTAATAGAGAATCCCAAGAAACCATCTCTCCAGAAGGTGCATGACAACAAAAATGGATGCAAACTTCGAGGTGAAAGCCACTTCTCGTTGGGTGCTAGGAGATGGGTAAAATCCCTGGGAAGCAGAGGACCCTACTTTAAGACAATGGGGAAGGGGTTCTGCTCTACACTAAAGGGGCATGTCCAGGATCTTAAGACTCCAGCATTCCCGCAGCCTCCGTACAATAAGAAGGGGTGCAGTCTTTTGAGGCAAAGCCATATCTTGTTGGGTTCTTAAAGATCAGACAAAGAGGAAAGGAGGAGAGATGTTACTTCTCCTCAATGATTTGAAATCACTCAGACTGCTTTCTTTGAATCATTCCCCTTAGATATTGCTTAGCTCTCCGTGTCACACCTCTTCTGCATCCTACACTTTGGAAGGGCGGGGAAGGCAATGCTCGCCTTCTGGCACTGGCCCTCATCATGGTCACTCCGCCGCGTTTGTGTCTGCACATCTTCATACAACTAACTCTGATGCACTGTAGACACCTATCGATCATGATCAGCATAAATCAGCACTGGTTGTCCTTCTTTGAACTACGTGATAGGTACTGACCCTTGCATACCACAAACTCCACACAAGAGGTGTTGGAGATGCTCAGTCGTCTAGTTGTTAGTATTTGGCCACTGGTCACTAGGATCTTTTCTCTTGCCCATTTTTCTTATTTCCAACAAATGAAATTTGAGAACTGACTGTTCACTTGCTGCTCAATATATCCCACCCCTTGACAGGTACCATTGTACCAGTATAATCAATGTTATTCGCTTCACTGTCAGTGGTTTTAATGTTGTGGCTGATCAGTGGGATGTCCAGTAGCCACAGTAGCAATAAATACAAACGACAGAGTTTGTGTAGTTTGTCCAAACCAACTTTGCTTATTCCAGGTCTGACAGTATCATTTGTTACTGATCTTTACATCTGTAAATATGTTTATTCTGTCTCAACCAAACTATGCCTTTATACATTTTCATATTTTATTGTATGGAAGCTTGGAAGCATCATTTACTAGAAAATGTTCTTGTGTGTGCAAGTAATTCTGATTTTGATTTGTGTTCTTACAGAATATTTTTCAAAGTGATTGGTATGCAATGCAGCTGAACACAGTGATGCAAGAGATGTTCAGAGATATTGATGGAGTAATCTACTTAGATGTATGGCAGATGACTTCCTGTCACTATCTACGTGAAAATGTTCACCCAGGACCTGTTATCATTGCTAATGAGGTCAAAATGTTTCTGTCATATGTTTGTCCTATCTGATTAATCATTTACAATCATACAGCCCAAAATAATAATATTTATTTTGCTGTCATCATCTGCAATGTACATACAATGAAACAATGTACATAAAAATAGACTTGAATGAGCTGCTAACAAATACTTGTTTGTATAATGCATAATATATGATCTTGAATTATTTAAATTGAATTGCATTAGAGAAGCATAAACCTAAATTATTTGAACATATTTGTAAATAAAGTGATCATGTTATAACTGTTTTGTCTGTCTCCATTCATTTGTGAAATTTGTACAGAAAATGCAGTTTAAACTCAAAGTTATAACATTATATATTGTTTGTTAGCATACCACAAACAGTTTTCGGTATTGCAGGACAAACATTTGTATGAAGCAGATTGCAGTTTTTATTACTGCTGACATTGTGTTCAATTTACCAAGCTAGTACAACAGCTAAAAACTGGCATAACCTCAAAATACTGACATGACTAAGATTTTAAGTGGTTCGTGTCCTATGACACATTCTATTTGCACCTCTGGATGAAGGCGTGAGCTGAGGGGACCGCAACATCGGATTCCAGACTGGGAAAAATAGGTGGCTGGTACCCTAAGCTACATCCAAACGGAGAAAGGCCCGTGGATGAAACTGGTAACGAGTTGTGTGCGTACTCCACCCATGAGAGTTGCTAGCTCCAGGAGGAAGGATTCTGTGCCACCAAACATCGCAACGCTCTCTCAAGATCCTGGTTGGCCCGCTCCGTTTGGCCGTTGCTCTGCGGATGAAAACCAGAGGACAGACTGACACTCGCCCCCAGTAATCTACAAAACTCCTTCCAAAATTTGGAAACAAATTGGGGTCCCCTGTCGGAGACCACGTCCATCGGGAGGCCATGAATGCTAAAAACATGATCAACGACAGTAACCACTGTCTCCTTGGCAGAGGGTAATTTAGGCAAGGGAATGAAATGGGCCGCTTTCGAGAATCGGTCCACTACGTTCAAAACAACCATTTGCCCTGGGAGGGCAGTGACGAAATCGAGTGCGATGTGGGACCAGGGTCTTGAAGGGACAGACAGCGGTTGAAGCAACCCGTCTGGGGGTCGATTGGAAGTCTTGCCACGAGCACAAACCGAGCAGGCCAAAACAAAATCTCGAACGTCACGAGCCATAGAACGCCACCAGAATCGCTGTTTAACAAGGGAACTAGTCCAATTCACTCCTGGATGACAAGCCAGGTTGGAACAATGACCCCACCGAATAACGTCGAACCGTAATCCCTCCGGCACAAATAACCCACTCGGTGGGAACCCGGGCGGAGGCGTTACCCCTTCTAAGGCCGTGCGGACCTTCGACTCGACCTCCCATATGAGTGTGGAGACAACGAGTCTCTCGGGTATTATATACTCGGGAGTGGACGGGCGCTCGGAATGTTCAAAAACACAAGACAATGCATCGGGTTTGATGTTCTTGGAACCCAGATGGTATGAAAGCGTGAAGTCAAAACGACCAAAAAAAAAGTGCCCACCGAGCCTGCCTGGAGTTGAGTCGTTTAGTGGACCTGATATACTCGAGGTTCTTATGATCAGTCCAGACAATAAAATGTACCCCCGAACCCTCTAACCAATGATGCTACTCCTCCAGCACTAACTTGACTGCCAGCAACTCTCTGTTACCAATGTCATATTTATGTTCGGCAGGTGATAAGCGATGAGAAAAAAAAAAAAAAAAAAAAACGCGCAAGGATGCATCTTGTCACCCGAGGAAGAGCGCTGGGATAGCACCGCACCTACCCCCACCTCTGACGCATCGACCTCCACCATGAACTGATGTGTAGAATCAGGGGCTATGAGAATGAGAACAGAAACAAAGCGACTTTTGAGGTTGGTAAATGCAGCTCCGGCTGCACTAGGCCACCTGAACATCATCTTAGTGGAGGTCAAGGCAGTCAGAGGAGCGACTAGTTGGCTGAAATTGCGAATGAAACGCTGGTAGAAATTGGCTAACCCCAGGAACCTCTGCAGGGCCTTACGGGAATCCGGGGGTTGGCCAATCCACCACAGCCTTAACCTTATCGGGATCCATGAGCATTCCCTCTAACGAGATGATATACCCCAAAAAAACGGAACTGACTGTGCATGGAATGCGCACTTCTCCACCTTGACAAAAAGCCCATTCTCAAGCAGCCTCTGGAGCACTCGTCTGACGTGCTGAACATGTTCCTGGAGAGAAAAGGAAAATATCAATATGTCATCCAAGTAGACATATATGAACTGATTGACCATGTCTCTCAGCACGTCATTGACGAGTGCTTGGAAAACCGTGGGAGAGTTGGATAACCCGAAGGGCATAATGAGATATTCAAAGTGCCCTCTGGGGGTATTAAACGTGGTCTTCCACTCATCCCCCTCCCTTATGCGGACCAAATGATAAGCATTGAGAAAATCCAATTTGAAGAAAAAGGACGCTCCCTGCAACCGCTCGATGGCTGAAGACATCAACAGCGAAGGGTAAGTATTCTTTACCATAATGTTGTTCAGCCCTCGGTAATCAATGCACGGTCACAGGGAACCGTCCTTCTTGGCCACAAAAAAAATATCCTGCCCCAGTGGGAGAAGAGGAAGGGCGGATGAGCCCAGCTGCTAGAGAATCAGAAATATATTTCTCCATGGCCTCCCTTTCTGGAGCAGAAAGCGAATATAACTTGCCCTTAGGTGGAGACGTACCTGGCAATAGATCTATAGCACAGTCATAGGGACGATGCGGAGGAAGAGAAGCAGCCCGGGACTTACTGAACACTTCCTTCAGGTTGAGGTACTCCTCGGGCACGTTAGACAGGTTCACCGGCTCATTCTGCAACACAGAAGAAGACACAGACGAACAAGCAGATATAAAAAGCATAACACGAGTCACTCCATGCCGAAATATGGCCCCAATCCACCCTCAGATTGTGGTGCACCAGCCAAGGATGGCCAAGGACGATTGGAGCCAGAGGGGACTCCATGAGCAGAAGTGTGAGTTCCTCAGTATGGTTACCTGAAGTAATGAAGGTGATAGGTCCAGTAGTGTGTGTGATACTGGGAAGGGTCTGTCCATTGAGTGCGCTGACAGAGATCATATGGCAGAGAGGAACTATGGGAATCTGAAGGTGTGATGCCAAACTGTAATCCATAAATTTACCTTCTGCTCCGGAATCCAGCAGGGCTCGGCAGTTGTGGACTCTGGCTGCCCACTGTAGTCTTACCGGGAGGAGAGTTGTGGATGTGGATTTCTCCAAGGATAATCCACCTAACAGTAACCTCGGTTCTACTGTCGGGCATGTCCTTTTACTGGACAGTGAACCAGGAAATGGCCCTCTGCACCACAGTATAAGCAAAGTCCCTTAGCTCGATGGAAAAGTCGGAACTCGATGGAATAGTCAGAGACGGTTCTATTCTCCTGCCGTAACTCGGCCAACATGCGTGCGGCCTCATGACCCACAACTGCACGATCAAAGACCCATCTCATCTCCTCAGAGAATGTTTGGAACGAGGAACAGCAGGGATGTTGATTCTCCCATACCGCCGTTCCCCACAGAACCGCACGTCCTGACAGCAGTGTCAAAACTAGAGCCACTTTAGACTGTTCAGTAGGAAATGTCAAGGGTTGGAGAGAAAATAACATAGAACACTTAGTTTGAAATGCTCTACAGTGATTAGGCTCACCAGCATATGTCTCTGGTGTGGGTAGGCGTGGCTCGTGCTGACGTCCGATGCCTGTTGAAATGGAAGGAACTGGCGGTGTATGTGGCGCAGTGGGTACTCTCAGCTGTTGCAGTTGGGTAGTGAGCTTGGACACCTGTGCTACCAAGGCTTGCACAGCCTGTCCCATAGCTAGCATTTGTTCCTCCTGATGATCCATGCGTGCGTTGTTCTTGGATAAAAAACTTTGCAGATCCGTAGCATTCGCTGAATCCATGATAGGACAAATCATTCTGTCAGGTGAAAAATAAGGATTCAGTAGCGAATGTGAAAATGACAGTTTATTGAGAAGTCCCAACAAAGAAGATGGCAAGAGTAAAACAGACAGGAAAGCAAAAGTCACTCTTGGCAGCGCAGTGACTCAAATGGGCAGTCAATTCTTCAAAGGTCTATGCAGCAAAATCCACGAGAGAGCTGAGACAGAATCCACAGGCAAAGCCAGGATCAGAGATACTCGAACTCAACACAGGAACAAACAACAAACGATCTGATAACACAGAGTGGAAAGCACAGGCATTAAATAGCTGAGCTGATAAGCCACAGCTGGCGCTAATCAGCTAATAATCGCTGATAACCGGCAACACCCACAAGCACACACACACAGGGAGAGCAAGAATGAGTCAGTGAGCCCATAAACCATGACAGTAATAGCTGTGCTTGCACAGGTTCTGCGCGATCCTCTTCACTAATATTTTCTGCGTCTCAATCTGGTTCAAATTTATAAGCAATATTGACGAAGCCATTGTTTACAATATAACACCGGAGCACCACTGAGGTGAGGGCCGTGACGCTTCTTCATGCACACTAGGTGGTTTAGCGAATCACAACACACTGGGCCAGCTAACCAATCTGAGCCCATTGCGTATTTCTAAGGGAGGGGCTTCATAAAACCAGGAAATCATCAGAGCTTTTCAGAATTTCATAAAATTCTTTAATATATTGACCATTTATATATAATAAAATATATTTTCTTTCTGTAAGGGTGGCTACGTTCACTTTCAGCTTTTGTTATTGACAACCGCATTTACTTACAGGTGTGAGTTTCAAAATCAGGGGCTCCGTTAGGGTGGGGAAGGTTTGAACGATTCCAAGGGCCCCTGAAGCACTGAAAGTGATTTCAACTGAGGGGGGCCCGAGTCAACATGCTGTTCAGGGGGCATAAAACTGTAACGGTGCCCCTGCTCAAAATGTCTTGTTCACACAGCAGCTTACAGTAGCGTCATATTTCTGAATGAACATGAAATGAGAGTCAAGCCTGTATTCCTTATTAGTAATCAAAGTGACAGTGATAGAAGTAATATCCAAGATGGTGAAGTACATAAAACTGAAAAGTCTTAACACTTTTTGACACGACAATCGAGCCTAGTCTAATTGAGCTACACGTTAATCAGATCTTCATTAACTGACAGTAGATATTATTTGGATGGAGAGCAGAGCATTTGAGTCAAGAATGACTGGATCTAAATCCAGATGACACACAGCTCATATTTCTGTTGCTGTAAGTTATCCAAACTTCACAATATGCATGTGCTTGTGCAGCAAAGAGAAGCTTGGGCTGTTGTACAAAATATGGATCTGCTCACACAGCTCAGGTTTTCTGAGAATGCGGTTATGAGCCCTGAAAATTTAAGGATGTGAGCTTGGTAATAGAATGTGGTTGTCACTCCCATAAATACTGTGTGTGAATGTAATCATATTAAGGACTCAAATACAGGACCGACAACCCTATTATGCTGCTGTCTGAATGTGGTCTGTAACGAACTCACTAAAATGCTGCTGTCAGTCAGTGTAATGAATGTTTGATAGATGAACATGCAGCTCAACTGAATTCTTGTCATATAAAAAAGTTAAAAGACTTTTCAGTCTTCACCAACTCGGATATTATTTTGGTCACTCTTGCTAGGGTTACTGGTAAGGAATATGGTTTGACTCCTGTTGCACTATCATGTGGCTGTAGAAAGCACACAACGCAGGAGTAGAAATAAAAAAAGAAAATCCTTTAATAAACCACAGGCAGGAGATAAACACATCAACATCAACACCAGAACTCAGGAACTAGTGCAAAACACAGGGCTTAAATACTAGAAAAGATAATTAGTGAGAACTGAAACAGGTGAGGAGTAATTAATCAAAAACCATGGAAACTAATGAGGAACTGAATCAGGAGACAGAAACGCATGGAAATCTAAAACAAAACAGAACCTTACCATGACATATCGCCCCCCCTCCCGGAAAGGCGCATCCTCACACCGTCAAACAGTCCAACAGAGGAGGGAGGGTGGGGGTTCAGGAGGTGGGCGTGAGGCAGGCGAGGGGCAAACAATGGGAAAGGGGCATAGTTCATAAGGCCAGGGCGGAGTAGATGGAGGGAGGAGTCCGAAGCAGGAGGAGCCAGATGGAGATCCAGAGGACAGCGAGGATGAGGGCCCAGGGCGCAGTCGAGGGAGGGAAGAGCCATGGTGGAGAAGGCCTTGACGATACTCTTGACGAGAGACGGAGACAGAGGAAGAGGAGCCCAGGATGGACCGAGCAGACAGAGAGCCAGAGCGACACTGAGGATCCGGAGGGCCAAGGCGGAGCTGAAGGCTCAGGCAGCGGAGGCAGGGATCCGGAAGACTGTGGTGGAGCCGGAGCAACTGAGGATGAAGGCGGAGCCAGAGAGAAGGAGGAGTCTAACAGAGCCAGAGGGTTGGAGTGACGAGGTGAAGCCAGAGGAGTGGATTCCCAAGGCAGCGGATGGTTGACGACTGACCAAGGCAGAGCCGGAGGGACGAGGGAGCTCAGTGGAGCCAGTGGGATGACGGGCCATAGTGGAAACGAGGGAGTTAGGAGCCAAGACGGAGTCGATGGATCAAAGGACCGAGGTGGAGTCCAGGACTCGGAGGCTGGAGGCGGAGACAGGGGATCCTCACGCCTAGGTGAAGCTGGAGACTGTAAGTCCCAAGGCGGATCAGAGCACCCAGATGGCACTGACTGAGGGTGAGCTGAGGGACTGATAGGCACCTTTTTAATCAAAGTAAGCTATTCTTTTGAACAATGTCTGGAACGACCCATTTTACTCTGATTTTCAGAGAGAAATGCACAGTACAACATTTGCTGTCTTCATCCTTCAGTAAGTGTTAACTTGTTTGACCAGTTTTTTCACAGAATGATTTACCTCTCTAATTAAACTCCACACTGCTATTATTTTGAACACGCCCTTTTCAATTAATGATTCAATTACACAGAATCAACAGCATGCATGTTATGACTGCTGGGTCTGTTGGTTTTCTATTACTCTACCACACTTACTAGTAAAATATTTGCCATGTAGAAATATAACTTCTACCAAAAACAGTGATTGATCTGGTTAGTGATGTTGGACTGCTATTATTTTGAACACAACTGTATTTGTGCATAACAATTAACCATATTTATTTATTGTAGCTGGAATTGCATCTTGTTCGCGGCTTCGCGGTGGTGTGTAGGCTGTCATTATGCCCTGCGGTAGGTTAAGTTTGATTAATTGTTTGCGTGGAGTTCACGCTTGCCGTAACTTGCGTGCTCTCATTCCAGCTGTGTTGAGTCCATTCTGAGATTTGTGCTGTGAGCAACTGTATCACTTGTGTCTCGGTGACCAATATCTGGTATGTATACATTTTTAATGAGTAATTGATTTGATTAAGTTAATTAATGGTTTGTTATTAGCAGGACAAACAATTTCTTTGGGAGCGCTCCGTCTTTTGGGGGTTGGGGTAATCGCTTCTTGCACAGGACAGGATTGAGACGGCGCTGCTGTTTTGCAATGTGTGTGTTTCTGTTATTTTGCTTTGTTATTTCCATGCTAAAGCTGGGGGTTGCGGCAGTAGCTGTCCCCATTATCTTACCGCCGTATGTGTTGGGCTGTGTGCTCTGGCCTGCCCTCCAGTCATAGAATTACCGGCTTTGTGTAAGCATTGTTGATGTGATTTCTTTAGTTTTGGAGTTTGGTTGTTTCCTTTATTGTCTGTGCATTAAATCTTTGTTTGGTTGTACCATTGTATGATTTGTTTTGTTTATTGTATGTTTTCTTTATCATTGATTTTGTTTCTTGCTCAGTTTGATTCTGATTATTTTGTAGTTTATTTTCATCAACTTTCTGCTTTGTATTTCTTTTTCTTTCTATTAAGTGACAATTGTCTACTGTCAATTGTGAGTACTGATAATTTAGGAATTCTGTCTTCTCCAGTCAGGCTCTAGTATAACTTTCCCTGCATTCCATTCAGAAGGGCTCATCCCTATGCCCTAATCCCTTCAAAGGGTTTACCCTCCGGAGTGAGAGCTTCGAAGGGTGTAGGGGACCAAACAACTGTTTCTTGAAGTGCCCTTCTGCGTCATCATCCCGTGCCCACACGGAGGCGCTGTCATAATAAAAAGCATCTGCGCAAAGGATCATGGGGGCCTAAAGTGTCCATCAGTTGTACCCTTCGAAATCCTTCACTCCGAAGGACCCTTTGAAGTGCCAGTTTTGAGCACTTCGGTTTGGAACGACACTCCAATATGGCCGCCATGATTGTTTTCACTCCAAAGTGCCCTTCGGAGGGCGATATATCCCGTTTGGAATGCACTGATAGTTTAGTTCAGAGCCGATCCTCCCTATATGCAGAATACGCAAGCTGCGTAGGGCCCCCGAAACACCAGGGGGCTCCCTTGTTCTCAAAGATGTTGTAACTTTAGTTTTGTTCTTGAATTTGGCCAGTTGTTCTGAAAACATGAATGACCATTTCTTTTAATGTGGTGCGCTGTCTCGCTCTCTACATAAAAAATCAGCCAAATCATGTAACGTGAACGTCGTACAGTCTCTTGCTCTTACTAAAAAATGAGTTGAAAGCGTACCGAGCAATGTTTCTTGAGCGTTTTCCGCGAGCGCGATTTGAGATGGAGTGAAACACGGACAATCTAGAGTCATGCTTCAGAACATCCGAAATTCAACATCTAAGATAAGTGAATGCACTTTTAATGCATATCGCTGTGTATATTGCGTGATCTGCAATTGAAATAACTAAGTGATGTTAGTAGTTTTGCATGGTTTGCTGGAGCAAAATATTAAGCATATTGCAGCAGCTTTTACGCATCTGTGTTTATACAGCTGGAGCAAACGCAGTCTAGAGTATGTAATCGCTCTGAGGACACACTGATAGTAATGGACAGGAGAACGGGTTAAATGAAATAAGCATTCTCAGGATGATGGGTGTAATATGGAGATTTAGCTCATTACGATCACTCCGCGTTTAAAGGAGCATTCTTTCTGATCAGTCATTAGCTCCTCTCTGTAAGCAATCCTGTTTTCTTATATTTAAATCAATAAACTTACTGGTATAGCGCTTCCAAATACGTTCTTTGCATTACAGAGGAGAGGACAGTTAGGCTATGTCATCCCTTAATATGTAACATAAGAAAAAATAAAAAATAAAATAAAATCACTTGGTCCTGTACGTACGATAGCAGGCGGCCGTATGATTTTTTGAGTGTGGCTGAACGCAAAATGAACACAAGGATTTAAATATTAGTCATTTATTATAAGCAAGTGCAAGCAGCACTTGGGAAGGTTTTACGTAAATGCAGTCGTTTCCTCTGGTGATTTGTATTCAAGGTCATGTGCAATGATGTAGTTTCACAAGCTCTATACTAAACTATGCATTATAAAATATGCTTGTCATCTTAAACCTTGCTGCTGCTAGGGGTGTATGCTTCCCCCTTTATGATCACATAATTTACTTAAGCAGCTCAAAGCAACCGTTGGGCTCGCAAAATCTCTTGCCCGACGTCCTGGGGCTATTGTGTTTTCCAGTCGGGCTACCAAAATGTATCACCGCTCTGCTCGATGGGCTATCAAGGTTCTTAAAACTCTTCAATTTAGTTGTATCAAACTTAAGGCCATAAAAAGTTTTAATTGCATTAAATGGTATAATAAATGTCTTAATTATAATTTCAAAAGGTCTTACAGCTGGGGACGGAAAGACAAGAATCGCGGTACGGCTGGATTAAACTTCAAAAGGCAATGATGTCATTGAATAAATATGAGCGCTGCACGTTTCAAGTCAAAACATGGCACGGATGTCTTTACGTGAATGCATATGAAGGGAACCGACTATCCTCAGAAACGTGTCGTTGGCATTTTTATTTCATCTTGCCTATAATGCCTCATAAGTAGCGTTATGAGCACGGACAGTGCTGGGTTGTGTACAGTTGCTGAACCGCTATATTAAGCCGCTCCTAAAGCAGAAATTTGCATTTCCAATAAGCCTTTCTGGCTGTTTATGGTCAGATAAATGCAAATATCGACCCATGTTTTTAAGCAGCAAACATAGTGTTGCAAATGAGAAAAATGTTAATGTGCCTTCTAAAAATCTAAACAATTAGACAGTAATATTTATTTGTTTTAATTTAATATAATAATTTATATGCTTGATTTATCCCTTTTCATTAAAATGGTCTAAAGGCTGAAATGCTGTTGTATAAGATTTGTTTTGTGAAAACCTGTATCTGAACTGTAAATCGTCATTTTATGGCTTAATACTGTTGGACATTGTCCAACCCCGCTCATACTATTCATTTTACTTGTGCGGCTCTTAAAATGGGTTATAAATTGCCTTAAATTTATAAAAAATAAATAAAAAAAAAACTGCAGATACCTTGTAATTAGTGAAATAAAATTCCTTTATATTTGTATATATTTGTGTATTGAACATTTTTTTGATTGACAATTAGACTCCTATCTGATTTTATATATATATATATATATATATATATATATATATATATATATATATATATATATATATATATATATATATATTGGGCTAGTTAAATTAATTTTCGGGCTACCAAAATCTGAAGAGCACCTGCCCAAAGGGCTACCAGAGATTTTGAAATGTTGCATGCTCTGAACACGTTTGCTGCGCACCCTCGTTGCTCAGATAGGGGTGACGCTTCCCCCAAAAAACATGGTACATATATACATATACTATTAACATGTTGTTTTAAACTTGCTGCTGCTAGGGGTGTATGCTTCCCCCTTTACGATCACATAATTTGCTATAAGCAGCTTAAAGCAACACGTTTGCTGCACATCCTCGTTAATCAGCTCGGGGTAATGCTTCCCCCCAAAAATATGGTACATATATACATATATACAATACTTATTATCATGTTGTCTTAAACTGCTGCTGCTAGGGGTGTATGCTTCCCCCTTTACGATCACATAATTTGCTTAAGCAGCTCAAAGCAACATGCTTGCTGCACGTCCTCGTTGCCCAGCTTGGGGCGAAGCTTCTCCTTAATGTGATTAATTGCATGTTAGACACTTTAATTGGACAATATACAACGTGCTATTGTATAAGACTTGATACTGCTAAGGGTGCATGCTTCCCCCTTTCAAGACCACAGTTGCCAAGCAGCTCAAGCAACACACTTGTTGCATGTCCTTGCTTGCTGAGCTTGGGGTGATGCTTCCCCCATAAATATGATTATTAAGCAACATTTCCTTTTCAGTATGTGTTTGCTAGGCACTCTGTCGCTTTAGGTTATTGGTTGTATTTTGACACGCTGATAATATTAACGGTAACCAGGTAATCTTACCACTGCTGAGGCTTGGTTTTAATTCGATTGTTTAGGTTGTCTGGCATGAAACAGGTTTGCTGCCTAAGGCGCATCTAGTTTGGGAATGCTGTTCATTAAACTTATGTCTATTATTTTCCACAAGCTGTGTTTAAGTCAGTCAGTATTTAAGTTAGTATTGGGATTTTGCCGCTTGTTAAGGCTTATCTAGTGTTCAGTATCATATTTGTGCTAGAACTGCTCGTGGCTTAAGCGATTGGTTGTTACTGCAAGTGCTGGTACCTGGTAAACTTTAACAGCAAGAAGCTAATGTTAAGCTGTTGTTTAAGGAATATGATTGTTTTCGAAATATGCTTGCTGCTAATGGCTCATCTGGTATTGGGAATGCTATTTCTAAGTTCTCTGATTATTGCAACATGCTGTGATTAAGCAAGCATCAAGCTTGTTGCATAAGCATCGAGTTTATTGATAAGGAATTTGCCTATGCTCATGTGGGTTGTCAGTTCGTGGACACGTAACATAATGAGCGCAAATGACAATGAAGGAGACAAACTTGTAACTGAAGAGTCGATTCATTATGTGCTGTTATAGTTTAAATGGATTCTGAAGCTTTAGGCCAGGTTGAATCTGCGATTCGAACCAGATCATTCACTCGCTCTATGGCTGCAGTACGCTGCGTTTGCTGCAAACTAGTCCGCCAATTCTAGTGGGTTTTCTGCATCTTTAATCTTCAGGTACTGCATTAAAGGGGCTTGCTGCTCTTCTTAAGCTGCTTATAAAGAAGAGCACCCCTTCGCTGCTACCCTTCTGGCCTGCTGCCCCAGTCTCCGTTACTCCAGAAGGACATGCTTCTTTCAGATTGCATCACACTGTAAAACTTTTCGTTGTATATTTACAGTAAAATACTGGCAGCTGGGTTGCCAGCCACTTACTATATTTTTACAAGACTACTATTGTAAACAACATTTACAATTTTGTAGTGTATTTACCAAATACAGTATTATACTGTTATATAACTTATTTTTACAGTATTAGACTGTGTTATTTACAGGGAATATTGTATTTCCTGCTTTTCTTTCAGTACTCTTAGATTTAAAAAATTAAAAATATTATACTTTTTCATAACAGTAGTCACAACAAAAAATAGAAAACAACATTCTCTGAGTTTTAAAACATTTATTTATTTATTTACTTACTTTGAAGAAAAGACCAGAAAATTGCCTTACATGAACATATTGGCTGAAATGCTGTAGTTTTTTTTTTAATTTTTAGTTGTTTTTTTTTTTTTTTTTTAATATATATAAAACATATAAAATGCAATTTAAAAATTAGCAAGTAATTCACAATACAGTAATCTTATTTGGAAAGGTTTTTTTTTGTTTGTTTTGTTTTTTTTCAGAAATATATTTTAAAATGTCTAAGTTTTTCAGAAGAGAGGAAACCTGCGGGTTTACAGTACTGTTCTTTTTGTACACAACATGTCCAGTGTTCTTTTAAGTCACTTTTCCTTTCTTGGTTTTTGATGCACATTCAGGGTTGATGTCAAGAAAGCATCTAAAAGGCAGAAAAGAAAAGAAAAAAAAAAAAAAAAACAAGGGAACATTATGTAAATGTGTATATATAGACAGCACAGAGAATTGCAACACTTGCAATGTGATTACATAACTACATGATAACTTTAAATATGCAATATATCATTCAGCTCTATAATCAACTGTATAAAATGTTTGTGAAAAAATACTTAAGTCCTTTACAAATAATGTCAAGACAAGTTAGTGACAATTCACTCTATCATATCAATGGCAAATATGCTCATGTCTAACCTCAATCGCAAGGGTGCATGCCACCTCTTTCTGATTCTGGAGGTTGAAATCATACAATAATACAACCATCACTGCAAGGCCAGAGACAAAGTTGGGCTGCTCAACATCTACCGCTGGTTGCTTAGAGATTGACCTGAAAATAAAAAAAGAAAGAAAATACTTCAAATAAACTGTTGTGGGTTCCATTGTGGCTCTGTTTAGTTGTCTATACATAGTTCAACATAACTATTAAACTAACTCTGAAATTTGTGCAGGGAAATCCCATTTACAGGGTTCACCATTTCATTTCTTTTAACCAAAGCAGGATTTTTGGGTAGTGTTCATCTCTAGGGTGCAGTACTGTTTTCTTGAAATTGATCTTAAATTAATTTGATCATTGATAATATTTTGCAGACTGCATTGAGCTGAGAGACAGAGATGAACATCCAAGTGATAGCTTATCAAAAATGAAAATCGCATCATTTATTCACCTGGCGTTGTTCTAATGCAGTATGCCATTCTTTCTTTTTCGGACCACAAAAGGAGAAATTTACAAAAAAATATACCACATGCACTCGTCCATACCACAGCAGTGAATAGCGACCAGCACCAAGCTTTGAAAAAAATATGCAAATGTATCACAGAACGATACCATGTGTCATATATTCCAAGTTTTCTGGTGGTATATGATAGGATTTGGTGAAAACAAACCGAAATTTAACGTATTATTTAATGAAAATCCTGACCTTGGCTGTCGGTCTTTTGAGCACGACTGTGTGTTCATGACATTCTGTTGGGGGAAGTCGTGGCCTAATGGTTAGGGAGTTGGGCTTGTAACCTGAAGATTGCCGGTTCGATTCTCGCACCGGCAGGAATTGAAGGCGGGGATTGTGAATAAACAGCTCTCTCTCTGCCTTCGATACCATGACTGAGGTGCCCTTGAGCAAGGCACCGAACCCCCAGTTGCTCCCCGGGCGCTGGAGCAATGGCTGCCCACTGCTCTGGGTGGGTGTTCACGGTGTGTGTGTGTGTGCGTTTGTTCACTATTCACTGCTGTGTGTGTGCACTTGGATGGGTTAAATGCAGAGCACCAATTTCGAGTATGGGTCACCATACTTGACAATACGTCACGACTTTACTTTTTTTTTAGCGCCACAGTTCACTTCGTTTCACCCATAAAAAGCACACAAAAGAAATCAAGATTAATAAAATGCAACGTAATATATCTCCTAGAAAATATCAGTTTACTTTCTTCACGGAGTATATCCAGACTGGAACTTTGGTTGTCAGATGACAATAAGACTGACTTCTTGAGTGATAACTTCTTAAAATGAACACAACAGATATAATCACCTCAGAAAAGTAAGTACTTGTATTGTTGTCTCTTTCTAATTAATCTTTATTTCTCACAACTTCCATGCTTTTGTACAGTTGTGGCCAAAAGTATTGGCAGTGACATTTGCTGCTTGCTACTTAAGCTGTTGTGGTGTTCATTCACATTGTTTCTAGATTGTCACTGCCAATACTTGTAGAAACAATGTGAATGAACACCACAACAGCTTAAGTAGCAAATGCTGCAAAACACAAAACTTATGTCACTGCCAATACTTTTGGCCACAACTATAGATGTGAACTGCATAATAATAATAGGACCTCATGAATGCACAGTCGAGCACAAAAGACCAACGTCAGGGTAAGGATTTTCATTAAACAATATATTAAAATTACAGTTTGTTTTTCACCAAACCATATTGTATTCCCACAGAACACTTGGAATATATGACACGTGTCGCATGGGAACATTCTGTGATACTACTGTATCTTTTGTAAATCTTGATGCTGGTCACGATCACTGCCATTATATGGACAAAAATTAGCAGGCATTTTTTTTTTTTTTTTTTTTTGGAATTCTCCTTTAGTGGTCCGAAAAACAAAGAAGGTCATACGGCATTAGAACAACACCAGGGTAGCAAAATTCAATTTGAAATGTAATATGCAAAATGGCAATGCAATATGTAAAATGGCAATGCACATATGTATGGGAAAATGTAAATTTAATTTTAAATACATTGCCGTTTTACATATTGCATTGCCATTTTGCATATTACATTTCAAATTGAATTTTGCTTCCATAGCATAAATGATGACTTAATGTTCATTTTAGTGTGTACTAAACCTTTACTGTTTACATACCAAGAATTTTAAGTTGTGTTCTCTGGCAAATGTAGAGACTGCTGGACATCAGATGGAGTGGTGAATACCGGAAACAATTTTAAAAAGACAGTATAACCATCACTAACAGAACCAAAACATAAAACACGTTGCAAATAAATGTGATTTGTTGAGTAATCTCTACTTACATCTGCTTGAAGGGTAAGACCATCTAATTTCTGCAAGTGTGGGAGCAGCTGTAGGACCATGGAAGAAATGGAAGCAATCAGGAATACTACGTTTGAAATAAGTATTAGGAACATGACTATGGATTTTCATGTGCTGACAAAATTATAACACATTGAAAAAGCACGATCATAGAACTGACATTTTTAAACATGGACTACAAATGTAATACTTGTGAAGCACTTACATTAGCACTGGATCTTCATCAGATTGTTGAGCCTGAAAAAAAATAAAATAAAAAATAAAAAATAATAAATAACAAATTCAGACGCAGGTCATGTGAATATGTTATGTGTGTCTTATTTGCTATTTAAGTTGTTTTTGATTGTTGGATTAAAGGAAGATGTGAATCAGCATCTTAAGCAGTATCGAGTGACTGTGATTGATTTATGTTTGGTTAAAGGAGCTAAATTAGATATAATTTAGCAAGCTAGATATAAACAAGCTAGATATAACTTGGTTATGGGCTGTAACAGAATGACATGGTCAATGTTGTCCTATTATATGAAGTAGCAAAGTTACTTGGTAAAAAGTTGAGAATTGTTTACTCAGGATTTAAGCTATCAAAAGTTTAACGTTCCCAAAATCAAACCATTCATGTAAACAATGTATAAATACGAACGAAAAAAAAAAAACTAGCTTACCGTATCGATACTCAGTCGAACAATAATCCATCTTCTCATGCTCCAAAGTCAATTTATCATCGTCTCAGGCACAGGTTACGTTAGATGATTCAGATGACAGATTATCTTCGCGTCTGCTCACGCAGCGTCGTCCATTCTTTGCTGCGTCACAGGCAGCTAAACTTGAAGCTTGAAATGCGAAACGAAGCTCACAAAGCTTAAAAACTACTCACAGATTCACAAACCACTGGCTTATCTTAATAACGCGAATAATTATTTTGTTCAATAAAATCCCGCTGAAGAATCTAGTTTGCCTGTAGTACACTGATCACATCACATCACATTTGAATTGAGCGCGAAAGAAATCTATCCCACAATGCAATGCATTTACAGTATGATAATGTATTACAAATTTAGCGAGCTGAAAACAGAAAACTGCTGTATATTTACAGACATTCTGTAAAATATACAGCATGTTACTGTTTTATAAAAATACAGTATAATACTGTTAGAAAATGCCTGTAAATTTACAGTAAAGTTTTACAGTGCAGTTGCGGTTTGGGGGGTTCTGGCATATCGTTTGTGTTGGGGGAATTGGGGGGGGGGGTGTTTTTGCCCAGAACAGAACCATACAGCCAAACCAAACTGTGTGTGTCCATCATTTGACGATAGTGGTCCTGACAGTGGTTCTGGCAGGTCACGTGAGTCAAGCTTGCATCAGCTGACTCTCAGCTGATCACATCTACCAATAGGAATACGACACCTATCACGGCATCCCTACATAAGCGCTATTCTGTATTATTCAGCAGCATGCTTGATCGGAAGCAAAATACCCTCCTCCATCCCCAACTCCTCCTTTCGCCACAGTCAGGAATTGGCTTCTGACATTCCTGTTGAATCAGACTCCCTAATCTTGAGTAATGTGCTACATTAAATGTAATTAAGTACATTAATGATATCTGCTTGGTTCTGTTCTGTTAACCCTTGGGGAGTTATTATTGCTGCTCTCTCTGCTCATTCATGACAGGCTGCATGGATGGGCAGGGAGTTTTTGCCTAGAACAGAACCATACCGCCAAACCAAACTGTATGCTAATTGTCTATCATTTGACGATAGTGGTCCTGACAGAAAATGCGTTTCATCCATTCTTTCATCCCAACCCCCCCACCACCGGCGACACAGTTTTGCGTAGGGCCCCCAGAAGTCTAGGATCAGCACTGGTTTAGTTTATTCATTGATTAATTGTTTTGTTTGTTTTTTTTGTTTTTGTTTTTTGTGTGTGTGTGTGTGTGTGTGTGTGTGTGTGTGTGTGTGTGTGTGTGTGTGTTTTAGGCCCTTGTGTAGGGAGGCTAGTTGTTCTAATACCCTGGTGGTGTTTGGAGCACAGAGTGTGGATTGCCGTTTGTGATCACTCACTGTGTGTGTGGTTTAAGAATAATCACTTTACAGCTAGCCTACCCTGTCTGGTGTACTGAGCCGTGGTTTTTAGCTCATTTAAGCTATATCTTTGTTTGGTCTTTTTAAGTGTTTTATCTGATTATTGTGAACTTAAACATTTTGTATACTGATACATATGTCTCTGTCCTTTATGGTAACAAACCTGTGTGTCTGATTTCTATCAAGTATTCAGTTCCCCTCACTTTAAAGGGGTGGCATAGTCAGCATTAATACATTTTTCTTAAGGTTTTGGTATTCATAGTGTAATTTACTCCCCATAGCTATGCTACATAGGTTTATAACCTATTAGCTGCTGTTTCTATGGGCCATCTGCCATATTTGAGCGGTCATATGGTTAATGAACAATCGAGAGCAAGTTGCCTGTGTCTACAACCGTAGTTATACGCATTTATGCATATCTGTATCTGCAATAGACCTACAGTAAGCAGATGAGTTTGCTAAACTAACACAATACAACAAGACAAAGCCGCTAGTTAACAATAAAAAATTACTATAGTTTAAAAACCTGCATTGAGTTAATTCATATTAAAAACAGAAACTAAAACATTCTAACCTGTGAAAGTTTATCTAATTCGGGAATTTAAATTTCTTTTTTAAAATCAGAGGATGTGCAATGTTGTGGCACCTTCAAAAACTTATTGATTTGCATTGTGAGTGAGGACACACTGACTGCTCAAAGTTGGCAGACACATTGACTTGACTGCAGTGGTGTATAAAGTACCTGAAAACCATACTCAAGGAAAAGTACAGATATCTTACCAGAAAATGACTTTGATAGAAGTTGCAAGTCACTGTTTAGAATATTACTTGGTTAAAAGTCTTAAAGTATGTGGTATTTATTGTACTTAAGTACGAAAAGTATTATATTTAATTTTAAATGTACTTAAGTATTGAAAGTAAAAGTACAAGTAAATGCAAAATGGAAAAGAAGCTAATAAATATCTATATAAGAAAATGTTCATACACAGCTTGAGTAGCAAGATTGTGTTCAGTTTTAACTCTTTCTTCCATTTAGTATTTTTTGGATAAGAATAAGAAGCACTTCATCCGGTACTTAGTGTCTTTCATTCCAACATAAGAAATCATTTCTTGAATCGGCATCTGAAACAGCATTTAGATGTATTTACACAGTTTAATGTATCTCAGAGGCGACATGGATGCATTTAAGTTACAGATGCATAAATAGGCCTAATGTTTTGTTTTTTAACATAAAACGTTGAATACTGATACTTGAAATAATTTAAAACATGAAAAAAAAGTCAAAATGTGAAATTAAAACCGGCAGTAGGTGACAGCGAGTGACTGTTAATGAGTGAGTCATTGAGATTCAACCAATTCATTCAAACGACTGATTCATTCAAAAACAAAGCATTTGACTGTGTTACTGAGTGAATCACTGAATCATTTATTCAACCGATTCGTTCAAAAAGCTGATTCATTCAATAAGTCCATTCAAAAACACCATCCATTGCTCAGAGACGCAAAAACAGTGCTGTGATCTTTGTTTGGAACTATTTTCATCAGCAAAATTGAGCAAAAACAAGCAATATTATGTCTAAAATGTAAGTCACTTATTGATTTACTGAACTTGTATAAAATGATTATTAAATGTGTTCATTCTGATATCTGCAGAAAAAAGGGTACTCTTTTTGTGTGATATAGTTTGTTAACTATATTAAATTATATAAATATAAAAAGCATACAGAAGCATTTTTGCTGTCTACAATTTCGAATGCCTGGAATTTAGAGTTTTAATAGACTAACAAATCAATGTGCGTGCACTCTGTGTGTGATTTGGTGATATAGCCTACTTGATAATGTCAGATCGCACATCATTACAACAACACTTACCATATTACCACAGACGATGCTGTATCGCAGACCCCAGACTCGACTTGAGTGGAAAATGAATCATCCGCAGTTGTGAGCGCACATGTTTGAGCAAAGGTGTTTTTAGGAGTCTAACTTGCAAACACTAGACCACTGATTCATCAAACCTGCTTTCCTGCAGTCCGTGTTCTTCTAACTATTTTGTAGTAAGTAACGAATAGGCTTCGGGGAAATGTATCGGAGTAAAAGTATACATTTTAATTAGGAAGTGTAGTGGAGTAAAAGTAAAAGTTGGCTGAAATATAAAAACTCAAGTAAAGTACAAATACTCCCAAAAAATACTTTGTTACAATACACCGCTGCTTGACTGGAGTGGTCGAATATGGCATCTACCTATACATATCTATGGTTCCAGTCACAACAAACTGCCTTGTTGCTAGGAGCCACGTGACAAATGAAAACTACGTGTTCTAAAATTGGCAAAAAATAAAAATAAAAAATCAAACTTGTTTGTTATCCTCCGACTAGGTGGAATCAATATCAGAATCAGAAAGGGCTTTATTGTCAAGTGTATTTACACACACAAGGAATTTGTCTTGGTATGGAAGAAGATTAGGGCCAAGCAATAATAATATTAATAATAATAAAAAACATCTCGAGATTAAAATCGTTAAATTTCGAGAAAAAAATCTTAAATTTCAAGAAAAAAGTCGAGATAAAATGTTGAGATTTAAACTCATTAAATTTCGAGAATAAAGTCGTTATGTTTTGAGAAAAAAAAAACTTGTTAAATTTGAGAAAAAAAAAAATCGAAATAAAATGTTGAGAATAAACTCATTAAATTATGAGAGAAAAAGTCATTAAATTTTGAGAAAAAAAGTCTAAAAATGTTGAGAATAAACTCATTAAATTTCGAGAGAAAAAGTCAAGAAAAACACACTCGTGTTATGTTCATTTCATCTCGTTGGATAACATTATTCAGCATCTGCAGTGGTGGAGGCTAGCGAGTAATGCACTGGGGAGTAGCGTATGATATGATCGACTGGGTTCGAGTCAGTCTTTTGCCAAACTCGCTTTTCTCATCACATATCACATTGGAAAAGTGGAAATCAATTGCTTAAAGAGTGTTTAATAATAATGTATTAATTAGGGGTAGGAAGGCTATAGGGAGGGCTTTGTCCCAATAAGGCAGCATCTATGTAATTTCAATAAATACAATTATTGTTATTAAAATCAATATTATTGCATCCTGTTAATATACAACAATACTGAGGTGCAAATAGTATCTGCCACTATTTATAAGTATAAATAGCATCTAATTAGCTGCTATTTACATTTATTGCAAAGATCTGCTACTTTTACGAAACGTAAATAGAATGGCTATTTTCACTTAGTGTAAATAGCACATATCTAAAATGCTGCTGTTGTCAATTAGAGTAAATATTACATATAGCTATTTTCACTTTAAATAGCATCTATGACAGCCAAGGGTGTCCAAAGTCCGGCCGGGGGCCAAATACGGCCAGTGGATGAATTTCAAACGGCCCACAGCTTGTCTATTGAAATGTAGGCTGTTATATGTGGCCCGCCAATCAAAATGTACAAATCATGCAGTTGACAACAATTTTATAACTCATATGCAGAGGCGTCATGCCTATTCAAAGTGAGGGGGCACGTGCCCCCTCAGATTTTTGAGCCAAGTGGATTTTGAATGCAGCTTCCAAAAGACAAAAAATAGCCGAATAATATTTTCTATATTTGATACAATCACACCAGCGTGATTAAATCGTTCAGCTCGTGCAGTGTGACCGCGGCTTAAATTCAAATCTGCGTTCGCTGGCTGGCGCTGAGCCAGATACAGACACGTTTTTACAGCACTGCACATTATAACCAAACACACACGATGCTGTTGAGCTTATGAATGCAATGACCAATCAGTGGTGTTCAGATGAGTCATCGCTAAAATGCCAGTGTTTCTTCACTCGCTCGCTGACTGAATACCTCTTTCTGGCGAATTCTCTCATTAGAAACAACAAAGTGCAGATGTGTGTATGAATCTGTAAGTAAGATATTCATTTCACAGTGTAAACAGCTTCAGTGATTTTGATGGGAGTTTTTGAGAGTGCTTGAACTCTATACTCTCAGCCAAAATGTTCTTTGATAATGTTAGTTATCTGCTCTCTTTCTGTACAATGAAAGTGTTATGATAAGTAGCCTAACACAATGTTTTTATTCACATTAAGTTTCAATGTTAAATTCACATTAAATATAAAGTCAGTCGTATTAAAAATATGTTATGACATGACACCATCTGTTGCTTAAGTAAACAGACAGGTTTTTATGCATAGTTAATAGACTACATTATTAGGCTACTTTGACCATCGCCCACTATAGATCAACTAACATTATCTATAAAGGTGAGAATCGAGATATTTCATGATATATTATATATATATATATATATATATATAATATATATAAAGGTGCATCTCAATAAATTAGAATGTCGTAGAAAAGTTCATTTATTTCAGTAATTCAACTCAAATTGTGAAACTCGTGTATTAAATAAATTCAATACACACAGACTGAAGAATTTTAAGTCTTTGGTTCTTTTAATTGTGATGATTTTGGCTCACATTTAACAAAAACCCACCATCTGAACAAATTAGAATACTTCATAAGATCAATAATAAAAAAAAAAAAAACATTTTTAGTGAATTGTTGGCCTTCTGGAAAGTATGTTCGTTTACTGTATATGTACTGAATACTTGGTAGGGGCTCCTTTTGCTTTAATTACTGCCTCAGTTCGGCGTGGCATGGAGGTGGTCAGTTTGTGGCACTGCTGAGGTGGTATGGAAGCCCAGGTTTCTTTGACAGTGGCCTTCAGCTCATCTGCATTTTTTGGTCTCTTGTTTCTCATTTTCCTCTTGACAATACCCCATAGATTCTCTATGGGGTTCAGGTCTGGTGAGTTTGCTGGCCAGTCAAGCACACCAACACCATGGTCATTTAACCAACTTTTGGTGCTTTTGGCAGTGTGGGCAGGTGCCAAATCCTGCTGGAAAATGAAATCAGCATCTTTAAAAAGCTGGTCAGCATGAAGTGCTCCATAATTTCTTGGTAAACGGGTGAAGTGACTTTGGTTTTCAAAAAACACAATGGACCAACACCAGCAGATGACATAGCACCCCAAATCATCACAGACTGTGGAAACTTAACACTGGACTTCAAGCAACTTGGGCTATGAGCTTCTCCACCCTTCCTCCAGACTCAAGGACCTTGGTTTCCAAGTGAAATACAAAACTTGCTCTCATCTGAAAAGAGGACTTTGGGCAACTGGGCAACAGTCCAGTTCTTCTTCTCCTTAGCCCAGGTAAAACGCCTCTGATGTTGTCTGTGGTTCAGGAATGGCTTAACAAGAGGAATACGACAACTGTAGCCAAATTCCTTGACATGTTTGTGTGTGGTGGCTCTTGAAGCCTTGACCCCAGCCTCAGTCCGTTCCTTGTGAATTTCACCCAAATTCTTGAATCGATTTTGCTTGACAATCCTCATAAGGCTGCGGTTCTCTCGGTTGGTTGTGCATCTTTTTCTTCCACACTTTTTCCTTCCACTCAACTTTCTGTTAACATGCTTGGATACAGCACTCTGTGAACAGCCAGCTTCTTTGGCAATGAATGTTTGTGGCTTACCCTCCTTGTGAAGGGTGTCAATGATTGTCTTCTGGACAACTGTCAGATCAGCAGTCTTCCCCATGATTGTGTAGCCTAGTGAACCAAACTGAGAGACCATTTTGAAGGCTCAGGAAACCTTTGCAGGTGTTTTGAGCTGATTAGCTGATTGGCATATCACCATATTCTAATTTGTTGAGATAGTGAATTGGTGGGTTTTTGTTAAATGTGAGCCAAAATCATCACAATTGAAAGAACCAAAGACTTAAACTACTTCAGGCTGTGTGCATTGAATTTATTTAATACACGAGTTTCACAATTTGAATTACTGAAATAAATGAACTTTTCCACGACATTCTAATTTATTGAGATGCACCTGTACTTCAAGTATATTTTAAGTATACTTTATGTAGTGAGTATACAAATATCAGTCTAATAGTAGTACACTTGTAAGTGTACTATTTCAATACTCCTTGGGACTAAATTGGCTAAAGGTCTGCTCCGGGTGTTTGTTTACGGTGGGTGGGTGTGTGTGTGTGTGTGTGTGCACATGGATGGGTTAAATGCAGAGCACAAATTCCGAGTATGGGTCACCATACTTGGCCACACTTCACTTCACTTTCTAGTATATAAAAGTATACTTTTAAGTATACTTTATAACAGTAGTAAACTGTGAGTACACAACTAGTTTACCTCTATGTTTTTAGTTTTTAGTACTGCAACTATACTAAAAGTGAACTTATAGGTATACTGATAGTTTACTAATTAAATGCTTTTAGCATGTTTTAGGAAACTTTGGAGTATAGTCTCAGTAAACTACTAGATTAGTAGTTTTATACTGCAAGTTTACTCGTAAGTTTTCTTTAAGTGAACTTTACATCATACTTTAAATATACTACTATGTCACTATTTATGAATTTGTATAACAATAGCATTGTTAACAATAGCATTTTATTCTAGCTTCATGAATTCTTTTTTATTAACACTTGAATGTGGGTAAGTTTCATAACTTAATAAATAAATAAATAAACAAACAACATTTTGAACAAAAAGCTGAAAGAATGAATTGAATTGAATTCAGAATCATAATAAAAACATAGATGTGTAACAGCATCCCCTACCATATAACAATGAAAACATTATCGGAGCACAAGTATAGCTCAAATAAATGTCGACTTTTTCTAAGTATAAGTCAAGAATGCTTGAATGTCATTTTAAGTATATCTCTGAGAAGTACATAAAAAGTAGACAAAGTATACTTTCCTATTTTCAGTTTAAAAGAAGTATACTAACAGCCCACTTGAATAAACTTCATATTCGTAAGGGTACACACTGCCTCTGAAACTTTCGTCTGTCATAAAAAATTCGGATCAGGTATCTTCACAATCTTTACCTAGCTGGTTTTTCAACTCCTAACATATTACGCTCTTACAGTGGCAGACGTTCATTGTTATCTGTTGATACTGCACTGAAGTGTGAACCATCGCCATAAAGTCTGTAAACACTGGGTTTAACTTTTTCGACTACATTGTTGATTTTGTGCAACTTGGAACCACTAGAAGTCCACATAAGCATGGTCATTTTTTGTAAGTTTCTTGAGAACGGTGTGCACTGTTGCAGAATGAATTTGGAAATTGAAGAGCAGAAGATGAATTTAAGCACAGTGAAGCACTACACAGTTCTGTTTCTCTCATGGTGACCAACATTCTTCAAAATATATTCTTTAGTGTTCAGCAGAGGAAAGAAAGATTTGGAATGGCATGAGGGTGAGTTAAGGGGCATTTACACAACTCAGTTTGAAAAATAAATAAATAAATAACTAAAAAAATAAATAAATAAAAAAAACCTGTAAACCTTTGCATGCATTTTGGCCATTCATTTACATGTCAATGGCATTTTGGGGGATTGACAGTGCAAATTTTTGAAAACTGGTTTCAATTTTTTTTTTTTTTTTTTGAAAACGATACAACTATCATATTCATGTAAAGTGTAAAAACATTAATTTGTGAAAACGGTGACACCAGGTATATAGTGTTTTTATACAAAGTACATTACCCTAAATGATGAGAGAATTTTATTTTTTGAGTGAACTATAACTTTAAATAAAAATAAAAAAAAATCTTTAAATAAAAGTTTCCTAAATTAAAAATAATAATAATAATAATAATAATAATAATAATAATGAAAGAAAGAAAGAAAGAAACAACATTTTGAACAAAAAAGCGGAAAAAAGACTGAATTGAATTCAGAATCATAATCGATCAACACCCCAAAGCTTGACAATCATTATTACCTCTTCATGGGTCAACATATTATTCCATAGCGTTACAAAGTTTTGATACTGTTTTATGTCTGATGATCATGTTAGATTACGCCTGCATCCCAATGTGCATACTATCCATCTTAAATTCTATGTGATATTAGTAATTTTCTATACTATTTAGGGCAGATTGTCACGTTTGTGGTCTGTTTTGGTTTTGTTTTGCCCCTGTTTGTGTTTCTGGTTTTCCTTATATGGTGTTTTTCCTGTTCTTGTTTAGTTTGATTGCTTTATGATTCCTTGCACCTGAGTTCCTTATTATCCTTGATTACTTCTCACCTGTTTCAGTACTTCCTGATTACATTCCATGTATTTATAAGCCCTGTGTTTTCCTCAGTTCCCTTGTCTTACGTTAACATTGTGTTTTGGCCGTTGTCTGTTCCCCCGTGTTCTGTTCAAGGATTTATCATTAAAGACTCTGTTTTGCATCATCCCTTCGTCTTGTGCCTTGTTTCAACCACAGCATGACAGAACGCAAGACCAAACAGCATAGAAGTCGCTGCTCCCTTCTCCGCTCTAGCCCGCAGAGGTCTCCCGAGCACTGCGAGTCCGCCAGCCTCTACGAAGTCAAGTCCGCCAGCTGCGGCTCACTCAAGACTGCCGGTCGATCTTCAGTTAAGTCTGCCAGCCGTTCATCTCTCCAGCCCGCTGGCTGCGGCACCCAAGCCTGCCGGCCACTCATCAGTCAAGTTCGCCGATCGCTACGAAGTCAAGCCCGCAGGACACGGTTCACTCAAGCCTGCTGGTCAATCCTCAGTCAAGTCTGCCGGCCGTTCATCTGTCAAGCCCGCCGGCTGCGGCTCAACCAAGCCCGCCAGCCGCTCCGACATCAAGCCCGCTGGCTGCGGCTCACTTCAGCCCCGGGGTTCGCTCCGGTGTCGGCTCTGGCCCCAGGGTTCGCTCCGGTGTCGGCTCCGGCCCCGGGGTTCGATCCGGTGACGACTCTGACCCCGGAGTTCGCTCCAGTGATGGCTCTAGCCCCTGACCAGAGTCAAGTCATGTCCCCTGAAGCCATATTTTAAAGTCTTGTCGTGTCCATAGGAACAGTTCTAATTGGTCTTGTCTTGTCTTGTCCATGGAGGCTCATCTGGGGCAGGCGGCTTATCTAGTCATGGAATTGGGAGGCCATTCAGAAGCCGCCTGCTTCTCCTGTTGCTTCTATGGAAGCGGTTCCTGAGTTAACCCTGAGAGGGCCCATGACTCCACGTCCAGCCCAAGGAGGGCTGTTGTGCTCTCGTCATGCCCAGAGAGGACCTCAGCTTCCGAGCCTAGCCCAGGAAGGGCTCCTGTGGATAGCCCCGAGAGGGCTCCTGTTTCTGAGTTTAGCCCACGGACGGCTCTTGTTCCTGAGTTTAGCCCGCGGAAGGCTCTTGTTCCTGAGTTTAGCCCACGGAGAACTCCTGTTCCTGAGTTTAGCCAAAGGAGGGCTCATGCTCCTGAGTCTAGCCCATGGAGGGCCTCGGAGCCCGTTAATTCCCCCAAGGAATTTTTGGGGAGGTTATAGGGCTCTAGCCGGAGAGGCCAGGCTGAAGGATGAGGCCAGGGCCACAGAGGCCGCCCAGCCATGGCCTCCTGAACTATCTACTCCGCCATGGCCTCCTGAGCTCCCTGCACCGCCATGGCCTCCTGAGCTCCTTGCGCTACCATGGCCTTCTGGGATCCCTGCGCCGCCATGGCCTCCTGGACTATCTGCTCCGCCATGGCCTCCCAAGCTCCCTGCACCGTCATGGCCTCCTGAACTCCCTGCACCGTCATGGCTTCCTGGACTGTCTGCTCCGCCATGGCGCCCCGAGTCCCCTGATCCGCCATGGCTCGCGGTACTGTCTGTTCCACCCTGGGGGTATTCCCCGTGTCCCTGTTCTGCGCCGGCCTCCGGGGCGTCCGCCGCTCCTCCCCGGTGGAGTTGTTGCGGCGCGGGGTGCGCCTTCCGGAAGGGGGGAGTAATGTCACATCTGTGGTCTGTTTTGGTTTTGTTTTGCCCCTGTTTGTGTTCCTGGTTTCCTTATATGGTCCTTTTCCTGTTCTTGTTTAGTTTGATTGCTTTATGATTCCTTGCACCTGAGTTCAGAGTTATCTTTAACTATTTCTCACCTATTTCAGTTCTCCCTGATTACGTTCCATGTGTTTATAAGCCCTGTGTTTTCCTCAGCTCACTTGTCTTGCGTTAACGTTGTGTTGTGGCCGTTGTCTCTGCCGTTCTCCCGTGTTCTGTTTGAGGATTTATCTTTAAAGACTCTGTTTTGCATCATCACTTCGTCTTGTGCCTCATTTCAACCACAAAATGACACAGATAGGGTGGATAGTATGCACTTTGGGATACAGGGTACGTGTGGAAGCATCTGTTGGTTCGGTTTCTTCATCACTTGTGTTTTGGAAATTCTGTACAGAAGAAGTGTAACAGCACCCCCTACCATATAACAACGAAAACATTATCGGAGCACAAGTATAGCTCAAATGAATTTTGACTTTTTCTAAGTATAAGTCAAGTATGATTGAATGTCATTAAGTATATTACTGAAAAGTACATAAAAAGTAGACTGAAAGTATACTTTCCTATTTTTAGTTTAAAAGAAGTATACTAACTGCCCACTTGAATAAACTTCTTATTTGTAAGGGCACACACTACTTCTGAAACTTTCGTCCATCATAAAAAATTTGGATCAGGTTCGATTTTCTGCATTTTCACATCCGTAGCAAGCATTTTGATAGGAAAGGATGATGAATCTGAAAAAAAAAAATTAAAAAACGCATACAAAAATTTCCGACTCAGTGTGCAATGACCTTAAAACACAATTCAAAATACATGTAAAACACCTATAAAAATTCCATTAAATTAATAATGTACAGTTTGCTCTATGAGGTGGCTATCCTCACAATCTTTACCTAGCTGGTTTTTCAACTCCTAACATATTACGCTCTTACAGTGGCAGACGTTCATTGTTATCTGTTGATACTGCACTGAAGTGTGAACCATCGCCATAAAGTCTGTAAACAGTGGGTTGAGGAAAGTACATAGTGTCAAAATAACTTTTTCAACTACATTGTTGATTTTGTGTAACTTGAAACCACTAGAAGTCCACATAAGCATGGTCATTTTTTGAAAGTTTCTTGAGAACAGTTTGCACTGTTGCAGAATGAATTTGGAAATTGAATTGCAGAAGATGAATTTAAGCACAGTGAAGCACTACATAGTTCTGTTTTTCTCATGGTGACCAACATTCTTCAAAATATATTCTTTAGTGTTCAGCAGAGGAAAGAAAGATTTGGAATGGCATGAGGGTGAGTTAAGGGGCATTTACACAACTCAGTTTGAAAAAAAAAAAAAAAAAAAAAAAACCTGGAAACCTTTGCATGCATTTTAGCCATTCATTTACATGTCAATGGCATTTCGGGGGACTGACAGTGCAAATTTTTTTTTTAAACTGGTTTAATATATATATATTTTTTTCATATTCATGTAAACTGTAAAAACAGTTTGTGAAAACAGTGACACCAGGTATATAGTGTTTCTATACAAAGTACATCACCCCAAATGATGAGAGAATTTTATTTTTTGAGTGAACCATAACTTTAAATAAATCATGTGTGGACATGTTATTATTTTAAACCTATATCCTAAACAGATAGAAAGCTATTTGTATAAATATTTTGGCTTCATAGTTCTCTTTGGAATTTGAAATAATTTTGCCAAAAAAAAATTATTTTATTATTTACTTTATTATTACATTTACTATCAATTTCTTCTCCTGAGCTCAAAATGAGAAAGAAAGTGGTTAAGGTCCAAAAAGGCACCACAAGAGCTACATAAAAACTCCATCACTATATAAGTTATCTAAAGCCACAGCCATGTGGGAGACCGAAATCCTTGCTTGACAGCTGTGATAAGTATTTACATTCATGTGCTATAGGATTTTCCTGGACATATGACTTCCACATAGGAAAATTAGGTTTCTAATTATAGAGGTTTCCAGAGAAATGTAATTAAATTTTTTTTTTTTTTTTTTTTTTGAAAATCATACACAAATGGTGTGCTATTAATACTTGTATTGTTTTCCCCTTGCTAATCACTTTTCCTTGTTTTATTCTCCTCTTTGGTAAGATGCTTGACTGTTTGACCGAACGATTTTAAAATAAAAAATCACCGGCACACTAACACGTTTTGGACTGTAGTGTAGTAATCTGAAAACACGCTTAAAGTAATGTTAATCAGAGATGGCCACAATTACATCAAAAAGTAAGTGTTGTGACCATGGGGAAAGGCCCACTGGCAGTGGGGGAAGACCCACTGACATCCATGAAAGAATGGACGACAGCTCGGAAAGACGGAACGCTATAGTATTAGGGCTAGCACCCCGAAACACTGCATAAACAAGCTGCAAGTACTAAACAGAGAGAATACTCCCAGGCAGACAGAAGAGGGGGTAAGGATAATCTGCCAGCAAGGACAGATCACACGGTTAACGACATGGATGACGATATAAGGATGATGAGTTTGGATGCAGAACAGGAGGGCGATGCCAAGAGGAGGTGCAACATTTGCGGCGGGATATTTAAGAATGATCATGGTATGAGAATTCATCAAGGCATATCTAAGTGGAAAGATATCTACAGCAATGCAAAGGATCTAATCCTACCCAGAGATTTATCTCTGAGTTTATTAGCTCTACTTGTCAATCGGTGAAAGATCGGGGCCAGGAGGCCAACCACAGTGCTCCGGACCTCCGTGCTGAGACTGCTCAGAGCACAAGAAGAGAGGGTGAGCCTGAAGGGCTAGAAGATTTTGAGAGGAAGCCATGGCTGAATTTACCAGCATCAACAGACCACAGATGGGTGCAACTGGATGAAGACCTAAGCATTACCCTCGATAACATCTTGAGAGGAGATGCAGCTAAGAAAATTAAGATCATGTTACAAGCTGTGTATCAGGCATGCCTAAACACCTTTGGAGTGAAGGAGGGGAAAAAGGTTAAACCACCAGCAGGTCCCTGTAGGAGGCAACAGCAGATTGCGGAGTTGAGGAAGCAACTGAGTTCGCTTAGGAGAAGATGGCAGGAGGCAGATGAGGAGGGCAACGAAGCTCTGAACGAACTACGCTTAGAACTGAGAAGGAGATTACTCCAGCAACACAAGAAGGAGGCAGTTCGGAAAAGGCAGAGTGAGAAGCATCGCCAGAGAAAAGTCTTCGACAATCCCTTTTGCTTCATAGCTGACCTCTTTGGAAAGCCAGTGTGGGAAGCTGTTATGTTCAAAGGAAGAAGTGGAGGAGAGTGTAGCAGTAGCACATGGTGACTCCAACAGAAACATTCCTCTGGAAGGTCCTTTTCAGCTACCAATACTCAAGCAACACACACCCTTCAACATGGCAGATTTTACACTGGACGAAATAAGAGCAGTGGTTGAGAAAGCTCACACAGGATCTGCCCCAGGACCTTCTGGAACCACATATAAGATCTATAAAAACTGCCCGAAGCTGCTGAAGTAGTTAGCAAAGCTTCTGCGGACTCTCTGGAAGAAGAAGCAGGAACCCTGGCTCTGGACACTTGCAGAGGGTTGCTTTGTTCCTAAGGAGCTAAATTCAGCAGGACTTGACCAGTTTCAAGAGATCTCCTTGCTGGATGTCGAAGGAAAAATTTTCTGGTCTATCACCGCTAATAGGCTAACATCTTATATGCTCATTAACGAGTATGTCGACACAAGTGTCCAAAAAGGAGGTATCCCAGGATACTCCGGATGACTGGAGCATATATTTGTTATCAGGCAGGCCATCAAGGAGGCAAAGAGGAACAACAAAACACTCTCAGTTGTTTGGCTTAACCTCGTCAAATCCTACCCCAGTGTACCTCACCAGCTTATCAAGTACCATCAGAAGTAATTAACACTCTGGGGCCTGAGGGTGTTTTGGGGCCCTGGAGAAGTTTTTGACATGCCCAGACATTTGTGTTTTTTTCAGTAAAAAAATATTAATGGCTGAAGTCTGATAACACTGTATTCAGCACAAACTGGGCTACAATAATATGTGAGCAGCATGAAAGTACATGTTTGTGTTTTTGAGAAAACAATGTTTATGCGTGGTTAGTGAAAAACTAAAAATTTTAAGTCACTGAAATAAGGCCATAAAATACATACAGAATACTTGTTCACAAGACTTTTGAGAACTGGATGAGTTTTTGCTACAAAATGATGTGAAAATTATTCTGTTCACTCCTTCACAGAAATCAACATATTGATTTAACATTTGTAAAACATGATATCTGATAGAATGCCCGTAAGCGAGGGAGTGACAATGGCCATGAATATTTAGCGATTCACACCTGAGAGACAAAGGGCCTCCCATAATGGGCCATCAAAATGAATGTGACTGAGGCAGGTAAGGAAGAGTGTGAGGAGAGTAAAATAATGTGGGTTTTTGATTATTATTTGTATTTTATTTACAATAGAGTGTAATAAAAATATACACAGTGAAGGGCAAGGACACATTATTGAACATACTTATCTGAACACTGAGACTTGAACAGTAACACACCTTTGTGCCAAACATTCATTCATAGTGTTAACACTCACACTAATTTTATATCTTGTGGTTGTATATATTATAAAACATTAAACAAACATCCTGGCCTTGTGAGACATTTAGACAATGAAATGAGACATATTTCAAAATGTTTCACTTGATTTCATTCATGTAGTCAGGAATTATAGTTTGGGAAAAGTCTAACTAGTAAAATGTGTACAAGTTATGTCACAATAACACAATAACAACAGATGCAAGTAATCTTAGGCTACTCATCAGAGTGATATCCTCCACTGGATCCAGCTGTGCAACGCATTATGTTGTGTTCTTCTTCTTCTTTTAAGGTAAAATTCTTGGTTATTCCTCTCAGCGCGTCTTCTTCCAGAAACAAAAAGTAGCCGGGATGAACTTGTTTGTTTACGTGGAGGCGATGTGGGCATTTACATGCACGCACATCTCACGTGGATGTTTAGAATCTGAAAAGCGCGATCGGTGCATGGCCGTGACCGCATTAGATATAATGAGTTGAGACAGGAAAACTGGACATTGTGTTTGTTTCATACAAATTACTTTAACAGAGAATATTTGTTTTGGATGTGACTTACATTATTTAAAAGTAGACATTTCAAGCTTTCTATACATATATTTCTCATGTCTTTGAGGCAAGTATTTGCGGAGATTCATGTTGTTTTATTTACATGTCTGTGAAGAGAGGTGACAGAGACAGAAACGGCAGAGAACGCACCCTGTTAATTTTCTTTATTTTACAAAAACATAATGTTTTGTTGTTATTATGACTATACATAAATAAAAATAGACCCTTTGCAATTTCAAACGATACCTTATTCTTATCTGTACGATCAAAACTGATGGAGTATTTTTTAGTTCTTTTCACGATCATAAAGAAAATACGAGACAGACCGCATTGGTGCAGGCTTCGACCCCAGGGGGTTAAGCTTGTGATGTCTCACATGGATCAGCTGAAAATGAGGTTCACTGTGGGAAACTTTACTACCAAGTGGCAGAGGCTCGAGAAGGGGATCATGGCAGGATGTACGATACCCATGGCTTTGTTTGTGGCTGCCATGAACCTATTACTCAAGATAGGAGAAAAGCAGTGCAAAGGGCCAGTAGTGGATGACGGCACAAGACTACCAGCCTGCCTAGCCTTCATGGCTGATATTACTGTATCCTTCATTCCAGGGAACTCAGTGGATCTTAAGTGCATTGGAGAAGATAGCTGCAATTTGAACCAGGGAAATCTAGGAGCCTGTGTATCCTGAAAGGAAAGCTGTTGAGGAACACCTTTAGTATTCAAGGTGCCAATCTTCCAACTATTGAAGAACAAAGCTTTTTCCAAGACACCAAATTCTATGACTACACACAGAAAGACAGCACTAATCTTAAGTAAACCATAGCTCAATTGACCATCTGGCTCAAGGAAATTGACAACAGCCAGCTGCTTGGGAGGTTTAAGGTATGGTGCTTCCAGTATGGCATCATACCCAGATTACAATGGCAATTCCTGCTATACGACTTTCCCTTGAATCAGGTGGAAGCAATGGAGAGGCTGTGCAGTAGGTTTTTGCGAAGATGTTTGGATGTTCCTCCAACTTTCAGCTCAGTCAATTTGTACAGCAAGACCTCCAAGCTCCGCTTACCAGTCTCATCAGTGGTTGAAGAATTTAAAGCCACCAAGGCAAGAGCAGTTAGCACACTGCTACTGTCTAAGGACGAGAAAGTGTGACATGCTGACAAGACAGTCAAGTGTGGTAGGAAGTGGAAGCCGCAAGAGGCAGTGAAGGAAGCAGAATTGTATTGGAAACATCAGGAAATCATCAGCGTGGTCTATCAAGGACGACTGGGACTGGGAAACTATAAAGCCAAGAGTTGGAGTAAGGTCGATGCCAAAAGTAGGAGGACATTTGTGGCGCAGAGGGTTAGAGAGGCTGCAGAAGAAGACCGGCTTGTAAGAGCAGTAGGGCTTGCCTCAAGGGCAGTGGATGCAGTGGGACCAAGCACTTGAGCGTTCACTGTCCTGAAAGGAACTCTGGAGTGCCGACCAGGGCAAATTAACCTTCCTCTTGCATGCTGTAGCTGACCTATTACTAACCCCTAACAACTTGAAGATCTGGGGCAAAGACGAGGATCCATCCTGCCATCAGTGTGGAGCAGACTTATGGACCCTGAACCACATTTTGACAGGATGCCCCAAGGCTCTGTGAGAAGGACACTACAGATCGAGACATGATAAGTTCCTTATTGAAATTGCCAAATGAACAGACTTCCAGAGGGTTAAAGTTAATGAATTTAAGACACCACCACCCAGAGGAGTCAGTTTTCTAAAGCAAGGAGAAAAGTGTCCCAAGTCAAGTAGAACTGATAACACTCCACCCTCTATTTTGTATCAAGCGTCCAACTGGGAGATGCAAGTTGACCTTAAAAAGAAGCTTGTCTTCCCAGAAGAGGTGGTGGTGACTACACTTCGACCAGATATGGTTCTTCTGTCTAGGAGCACAAAAACCATCTTAGTAGTAGAGTTGACTGTGCCCTGGGAGGACAGGCTAGCCATCTCTCATGAGTTAAAGAAGGCTAAGTATCAAGACCTGACCGACGAAGCTTCTATTAAAGGATGCAATGCAGCTTTGTTTCCTATCGAAGTCGGCTGCCGTGGCTTCCCAGCTACATCTGTGAGCTATTTCTTTTTAAGATTGGTCTGGAACCTAAAAGACTGAGGCAAGCTGCTGGGGAGATAGCAGCAGCAGCAGAGACTAGCTCAAGATGGTTATGGTCGATGAGAGATCATAAGTGGAATCCCTCTGCAGGTGAAGGCTGATCTTGTCTTCGCTGCCCCGCTCAGGTGAGGCGTAGAGGTTAAGGGGCGAAATGCTCATGACCCTGAGGTACCTGCTGAAGATGCAGAGGGATTCCCAACAATACCAGTGCTCTGACCACGCTGTCACCAATGGCTACCAAGAATATCACATCCATAGTTGCTCTTGCAGTTCCTGCTTGTGGCAAAGCATCACTGATGTTTATTTCGCCAAGTTACAAATTACAATACTTGCTCATCAAATGTATTTAAATTAAAATACAAGTAATTTGTAATTTGAAAATACAAAAATACAAACTTGCTTGTCTCTGCACTCAGATTTCAGTTTGTCTTCAATAGCAGCTGATCTGAAAAACAACAAATGTTAATATTAATCACACACAAAAAAAAGGCAAGTTTGAACAAATATAAACACCAATCAACCAACACTACCACAGTTTGCTGATCAGCTCAAGACAAAGTAATCATATGTTCATAATCAGGGTTTTTCAAAGATCATTAACCTCATTACAATGAAGCCACATTGTTCAGGAAATCAGAAATAAATACACTTCATGTTGCAAATAAAAGAATGTTAATATTGTACATGTTATAATGACTAATTTTATTTTTTTTAATTTTTTCTGCCAATGCATGTGTCAAAAACACGACTGGTACAGACAAATAACGTTAATTAAATAACTTACAAATCTTACCTGAAGTCACAGTGAGGTTCCAAAAGCCAGACGCCATACACACTTGCAGAAGCTGGTAAAAATAAGAACATACCGCTATATTTTTAATTAATTTCATAGTTCACCCAAAAAAAATTGAATTCTGCCATCGCTCACCCTTAAGATGCTCCAAACCATCTTAGACTTTCGTTCATCTTCGAAAGAAAAGTTGAGATATTTTAATGAAATCTGAGAGATTTATGTCCCTCCGATGAAAAGATTCATCAAAGAATCTGTGTTCACGTTTCAAAAAGTTCATCACAAAAAAACATCGCCAAAGTAATCCATATGAATTGCGTGGTTTCCTCTAAGCGGCCTAAAGAGACACGATCGCTCTAGAATACTGTTTAAATTTAGACTTACAGTGGGTACGGAAAGTATTCAGACCCCCTTAAATTTTTCACTCTTTGTTATATTGCAGCCATTTGCTAAAATCATTTAAGTTCATTTTTTTTCCTCATTAATGTACACACACCACCCCATATTGACAGAAAAAACACAGAATTGTTGACATTTTTGCAGATTTATTAAAAAAGAAAAACTGAAATATCACATGGTCCTAAGTATTCAGACCCTTTGCTGTGACACTCATATATTTAACTCAGGTGCTGTCCATTTCTTCTGATCATCCTTGAGATGGTTCTACACCTTCATTTGAGTCCAGCTGTGTTTGATTATACTGATTGGACTTGATTAGGAAAGCCACACATTGGACTTGATTAGGAAAGCCAATATCCTAATCTTAATTAGGAAAGATTAGGATATTTTTGCAGATTAGGAAATCTGCAAAAATATCAACAATTCTGTGTTTTTCTGTCAATATGGGGTGCTGTGTGTACATTAATGAGGGAAAAAAAATGAACTTAAATGATTTTAGCAAATGGCTGCAATATAACAGAGTGAAAAATTTAAGGGGGTCTGAATACTTTCCATACCCACTGTATATTCACATTCAAGGGACATTTGCACTCACATCATATTTGATTTACGATGCTCTCTGCTGCGAGCTCATTATCATACGAACCAATCACAGCCGTTCAATGGCTCTGGAACCAATCAGGTTTAGTCTGTGTTGTTTGAATTTAAACACAAACATGTTTTTTTTTTATTATTATTATTTCAGATATGATGCTGATATCCTTGTGGGAATTTCAGAAATATATATTAGAAAATAAAGGCGTCAAGCTTGAACAAATTTATAAACCTAACTTATTACAATTAATGTATCATGTAATGAACAACAGCCTAATCAACCAAAGTAGCACAACCCATATTAAACAACATATTTTAAATATTGCAATGGTTAATACTTGACAAAGGTTTGTACATTGTAAATGTAAAAAATGTTTTTCAAAATATCGTACTTTTCCAAATATTAAAATGATAAATACATAAATAGGCTATTTAAAATATAGCCATGTTGAGTTGAGTTGAGTTGAGCTTTATTGTCATTCCGCTACATGCGGGGGCATACAGTGGAACGAAATGTCGTGCCTCACAGGACCACGGTGCTACATAAATACAGGCATACAGCAATGAAGTAAAACAATATAAACCTATACACAAACTATCCTACTGATAGATTTTGACTATAAATATACTATCTATATAAAAAAATTTACCTATATATAAACTAAAAAATACAAACTATACGAATGCTTCAGATAAATACTGTACATGTGCAAAGAGAGACAATGTGAGTTCAAGCAGCTGGCTGGGGAACAGTGCAGGATGATTTGTAGTGCATGAGCATGTAAACATACATATATTACTGATATCACTGAGTCTTTTTGTGGGATTTGTGTACTCACAGCAGTGTGTGTGAAAAGTGACTAGTGCGCATAGAGGAAGAGAGTGTGCTACTACAGGTGGTTTGTACAGGCCCACTCACCTGTAGCACTCTTCGATTGCACAAACAAAGTTCCATAAATTCCAGATGGTCCATGTTTCAGGAGGTAGGGGGTTTGTATGGGGTTTCAGAGAGGGGCGGGGTGACTTGAGTTCAGGGCTCTCACAGCCTGGGGGAAAAAGCTGTTGAGCAGTCTGGCAGAGCGGGCTCTGATGCTCCGGTACCGTCTACCTGATGGTAGGAGCTGGAAGAGACTGTGGGAGGGGTGTGTGGAGTCCTTTACGATACTGTTGGCTTTGCTGGAGCATCGTTTGAGAAAAATGTCCAGGATGGAGGGGAGAGGGGCACCGATGATCCTTGCAGCTGTGTTCACTGTCCGCTGGAGGGTCTTGCGGTCTGCTGCAGTACAGTTCCCGTACCAGACAGTGATGCAGCTGGTCAGCACACTCTCAATGGTGCCCCTGTAGAAAGTGGTGAGGATGGGTGGAGGGAGACTTGCTCTTTTCAGCCGGCGGAGGAAGTGTAGGCGCTGTTGTGCCTTCTTGGAGAGTGACATGGTGTTGGTGGTCCAGGTGAGGTCGTCTGTGATGTGCACCCCCAGGAATTTAGTGCTGCTGACTCTCTCCACAGGCGAGCTGTCGATGGTCAGTGGGGGGTGATCAGCGGAGTTTCTCCTGAAGTCCATCACAACCTCCTTTGTCTTCTCCACATTGAGGGACAGGTTGTTTGCACCACACCATTCAGCCAGCTGTGCCACTTCCTCTCTGTAGTGCGTTTCATCGTTGTTGCTGATGAGACCTACCACTGTTGTGTCATCAGCGAACTTGATGTGGTTGGAGCTGAACTTGGCAGTGCAGTCGTGGGTCAGCAGCGTGAAGAGCAGCGGGCTGAGCACACAGCCTTGTGGGGCACCTGTGCTCAGTGTGGTAGTGCTCGAGGTGTTGTGGCCGACACGGACTGACTGAGGTCTTCCGGTTAGAAAGTCCAGAATCCAATTACAGAGGGAATTGTTAAGGCCCAGTAGGTTTAGTTTATTTGTGAGCTGTTGTGGGATTATTGTGTTGAATGCTGAGCTGAAGTCAATGAACAGCATTCTAACATAAGAGTCTTTATTTTCTAGGTGGGTAAGAGCCAGGTGGAGGGTGGAGGAAATTGCATCGTCTGTGGAGCGGTTTGGACGGTATGCAAACTGGAGCGGATCGAGTGTGTTGGGGAGGCTGGTTTTGATGTTGTGCATGACTAACCTCTCAAAGCACTTCATTATGATTGGAGTCAGTGCTATGGGACGGTAGTCATTTAGACAGGACACAGGTGATTTCTTTGGTACCGGTATGATTGTTGTGGATTTGAGACATGTGGGGACGACTGCCTGGCTCAGCGAGGTGTTGAAGATATCTGTTAGGACATCTGTCAGCTGTACAGCACAGTCTTTCAGTACACGGCCAGGTATGTTGTCGGGACCCGCAGCCTTGCGTGGGTTAATCCTAGATAGGGTCTTCCTTACGTCGGCTGGAGACAGACAGAGCGCCTGGTCGTTGGGAGGTGTGGGCAGTTTTTGTGCAGGTGTGTCATTCTGCATTTCAAACCGTGAATAAAAGTGGTTGAGTGTATCTGGGAGGGAAGTGTCATCATCACAGGCCTGTGGCGGGGGCTTGTAGTCTGTGATGGTCTGAATGGCTTGCCATGTGTAGACCTACTGTAATATAAAGTACATTAAAAACCTACTAAAAGTGTATTCATTTTGTTATGTTCTTACACAAAGTACACATAAAATATACGCAAGTAAGGGTAACAAGTGTTTTCTGTAAATACACTAAAACATCACTAAAAGTATGATTGTGTAATGAGTCCACTGGAGGCGAGTGTAGTGAAGAACCCAAGTGCAGTTTATTTACAAGGTGAAATCCATAATCCAAACAGGCGAAGACTTGACATGAAACAGACTTGGCTTGAAACAGACTAGACTCACCGACAGCAGATTACAACTTCAATACACGACCGGGAACAAAGGCAATGACATGGCTACTTATAACAAACAATGAGGGTCACACGACATGAACAAACCAATGGGGACAAGACACAAGACTTAGGTCAACCAATCAAAACATGACACAATGAACAAGGGAACCAATAGCAAGGAGACATGAGGGCAAGGGAAGCATGACACAAACAGTAACCATAACTAAACTTCAAAATAAAAAGACATGAAAACAAGAACATGACACAGAATCCAAAACAGATCTTACATATTCCCCCCTCAAAAAAGGTGGCTCCAGACACCTAAACCCAAAACAGACAAGTCCAGGAGGGTGGTGGAGCGGAGGTGGAACTGGGGGAGGAATGGAGGGCCAGGCCCTTGAAGGGGAACAAGGCCTGGAGCGTGGAGTAATGGCGGAGCAGGGAGCCATGGCGGTGGAGGCAGAGCAGGGAGCCATGGCGGTGCAAGCAGAGCATGGAGCCATGGCGGTGCAGGCAGAGCAGGGAGCCAAGGCGGTGCAGGCAGAGCAGGGAGCCAAGGCGGTGCAGGCAGAGCAGGGAGCCATGGTGGTGCAGGGAGCCATGGCGGTGCAGGCAGAGCAGGGAGCCATGGCGGTGCAGGCAGAGCAGGGGCCTCAGTGGCCGTGACAGGACAGGCAGTGAGTTCATGAACGACCTCCGTGGCCGTGACAGGACAGCCTGTGAGTTCATGGACGGCCTCTGTGACCGTGACAGGACAGACCGTGAGTTCATGAACGGCCTCCGTGGCCATGACAGGACAGGCTGTGAGTTCATTGCTGGGCGACACCATCGTGCACGGAGCTGAAGCGAGTGCTGCCGCCTCGGGAGGTTCTGCAGCATATGCCGCCACCTCTGGAGACTCGGCAGTGGTGTATGTGGCCCAGACACACCATAAAGCGATTCCCATTATGGGAAGTGTTGCAGATGGAGGAATCAGTTCAGAAACAAGAAGGGTTGAGAGTGTTGGTTTGGGGATACCAGCTGCACGAGCTGACACCAGCGGTAGGTCCTCCACACTGGATGCCAGTCTGTGATACTGGAGAACTGAACCTGAAGATCTGGGTTCAACAGACAGGAGGTGACAAGGCTCTGGATGATCAGCAGTGACGTGACGAGACTCATGATGATCAACTGTGACATGACTTGGCTCATGATGATCAATTGTGACTTGAATTGGCTCGTGACGATCAGCTGTGACTTGACTTGGCTCATGAAGATCAACTGTGACTTGCCTTGGCTCGTGACGTTCAACTGTGACTTGCCTTGGCTCATGACGATCAACTGTGACTTGACTTGACCCTGGAACAGTAGCCATGACGGGACGAGATCCTGATAGGACGGTGTTGGCATGGCGAGGCTCAGGTGTCGCAGCCATCTTGGCCGGGGACTGGGGCGTGGCGGCCATCTTGGCCGGGGACTGGGGCGTGGCGGCCATCTTGGCCGGGGACTGGGGCGTGGCGGCCATCTTGGCCGGGGACTGGGGCGTGGCGGCCATCTTGGCCGGGGACTGGGGCGTGGCGGCCATCTTGTGTGAAGGCTCTGGCGTGGCCGGCATGACGTGAGCAGACTCTGGCGTGGCCGGCATGACGTGAGCAGACTCTGAAATGATGGCCATGTTATGATGAGACTCTGGAAGATCAGCTGAGATGTGATGAGACTCTAGAACGGCGGCCATTTTCCGAAGAGACTCTTGAGTGGCGGCCATCTTGCGACGGAGCTCTTGAATGGCAGCCATGTTATGAAGAATCTCGTGAGTAGCCAGCATGACGTGAGCAGGCCCTGGGGTAGCAGACATGTTAGCAGACTCTGAATTGGCAGACATGATGTGATCAGGCTGTGACTTGGTAGACATAACAGGAATAAACTTTTGACTTAACTGGCATGTGAGCAGGTCCTGGAGTAGCAGACACGACGTGAGTAGGCCTTGGCATGGCAGACATGACGTTAGCAGGCCTTGGCATGGCAGACATGACGTGAGTGAGCTGTGGCTTGGCAGGCGTGATGTGAACAACTCCTGACATGAAAGTCGGGACATTAAAAGGTTCTGATGTGACGGGTACTGTAGGATGGCTGTGTTCCTCCTCAGCAACACCCACAGTAAATGATGAACCAGCCAGCATCAAAGCATAGTCCAGGTATCTTTCAAGAGACCATTGAGTGGTATGGAGTGGCAATAAACGAGAGACATTCTTATCCAAACAGCACCAGAAAATGTCTTTCAGGAAGCTATCTTGAAAGTCCACCAAATGACACAACTTACAAAAGTCCACCACATAATCCTCAATGGGCCGGTTACCTTGGCGAAGTCGAACGAGGCGATCTGCTGTGTTCATGGTAGCGGTCGTGTATTCTGGAATGAGTCCACTGGAGGCGAGTGTAGTGAAGAACCCAAGTGCAGTTTATTTACAAGGTGAAATCCAAAATCCAAACAGACGAAGACTTGACTTGAAACAGACTTGGCCTGAAACAGACTTAGCATGAACAGACTAGACTCACCGACAGCAGATTACAACTTCAATACACGACTGGGAACAAAGGCAATGACATGGCTACTTATAACAAACAATGAGGGTCACATGACATGAACAAACCAATGGGGACAAGACACAAGACTTACGTCAACCAATCAAAACATGACACAATGAACAAGGGAACCAATAGCAAGGAGACATGAGGGCAAGGGAAGCATGACACAAACAGGATCCATAACTAAACTTCAAAATAAAAGATATGAAAACAAGAACATGACATAGAATCCAAAACAGACCTTACAGATTGTGTTTAGTATATTCCTTAAAAGTGTAACTAAGAATATATTTATTAACATAGTATTTCTACTATACTTTTTAGAAATATAGTAATAGTGTGCTTGTGTTTAGCATATTCCTTAAAAGTGTAATTAAGCATATATTTATTACCAACATATTTCTAGTATACTTTTTTATAAATACATTAAAAAGTATGCTTCTGTTTAGCATATTTCTTAGAAGTATAACTAAGCATATATTTAATACAAAAGTACTGTACTTCTAGTATACTTTTTAGAAATATATTAAAATGCAATTCAGTATATTTTTAATGCACTTCAAATAAGCATGTTGGGAATACAAATGTATTATAAACATACTACTTGAATTTCAAGTATATTTTTAATACATTTAATACTACGTCTTTTTCACCTGGGACATGCTGTTCACACATTGGCAATAATGTTTGTTTTAATTTAATACTTTTTTTTTTGTTTGCCTAGAAACAAGTAGCTAACTTTTGGCAAGGAAGCTAACATCACTTGTCAGCTAGCAAGTACAGTTCTAGAGCAGCTTTTTCTTCTGTCCTGTAACAAAATTCAGTGAGCAATATCTGATAGTATATATTTTAATACATACTTAGCCAATTTGCACTGAGCACCAAAACAGCTTCTTTAATTTTTTTCCAGTTGAAAGATGGAACCATGGACGAATTATATTTCACCCAAAAACGGAAATTCTGTCATTAATTACTCACCCTTGTGTCGGTTCACACCCGTAAGACCTTCGTTCCTCTTCCGAACACAAATGAAGATCTTTTCAATGAAATCCAAGAGTTTTCCCTTCCAGATAGCAATGCAACATACATATTTAAAGCCCAGAATGATAGGAAAGACATTGTTAAAGTACTCCATGTGACTACAGTCGTTTGACCTCAGTTTTATTAAGCAATGTGAGTGCTATGTTTGCACAATAAACATGATTTACAACTTTATTTATAAAAATATTGATCTGCATTGTGTGTTCACGAGGGTGTTAAAACACATTTGTTCACTAGAGTACCAAATCACGTGTTTGGATAATATTGCGGAAATAAAGTGGTAAATTATGTTTATATTTTATTTTATTTTATTTTATTTTATTTTATTTTATTTTATTTTATTTTATTTATTTATTTTTTTGTGCAAAAATGCACTCACGTCACTTAATAAAATTGGATTACTTGATATACTTAATGACATGGATTACTTGATGATGCCTGTACTGTTCTGGACAGAATTGTAGAGGGACAGAAAGCTCTCGGATTTCATCAAAATATCTTAATTTATGTTCCAAGGATGAACGAAGGTCTTACAGGAGTGGAATGACATGAGGATGGGGAAGTCGTGGCCTAATGGTTAGAGAGTTGGGCTAGTAACCTGAAGGTTGCAGGATTTGAAGGTGGGGAAGGTGAATGAATAGCACTCTCTCTGCCTTCGATACCATGACTGAGATGCCCTTGAGCAAGGCATCGAACCCCCAATTGCTCCCCGGGCGCTGGAGCAATGGCTGCCCACTGCTCCGGGTGTGTGTGCACTTGGATGGTTAAATGCAGAGCACCAATTTCGAGTATGGGTCACGACTTTCACTTTCACTTTCAGGATGAGTATCTAAGAACAGATGTTTTTCGTATGTCGTATGCAGTGTTGGGTGTAACGCGTTACTGTAATTAAATTACTTAGCCACTGAAAAAGTAAAGTAAGGGATTACTGTTCATTTTTAGGTAATTTAATTACAGTTACTTATAAAGTACTTGCCTTACATACAGTAAATAATTTCTAAATTTAAATCAGTGCTGAGCACTGATGGTAAATGGTAAATTTTCTAATCTAAATTTACCATCTAAAGATAAAACTGAATGCATCGGCTTTAACCCTCCGCACAGGCTCGTTCACTTTCAGATTTTCCTGATTCACAGAGAAACCTTCAATACTCAGATACATATATGACTAAAATCAATAGAATCCAAAAAGCTTGAAGTGTGTACATTTAAATGAACGAATTCAAATGAAAAACTAATATTTCTGATTATGTAATCCCTATGAAAGTAAAGTGAGACCAGTCTTTCCCGTATCTGAAAGCTTGAAGTTTCTACTTTTAAATGTACAAATTCAAATGGAAAACGAATATTCCTGATTATGTAATCCATATGAAAGCGAGGTACAGTCTTTCCCGTATCTAAAAGCTTGAAGTTTCTACTTTTGAAATCAATGAATTCAAATCGAAAACGAATATTATCTGATTATGTTATTCGTATGAAACTAAAACAAGGTACAGTCTTTCCTGTATCTGAAAGCTTTAGATGTCTACTTTTAAATGAACGAATTCAAATCAAAACTAATATTTCTGATTATGTAATCCCATGAAAGTGAAGCGGGACCAGTCTTTCCCGTATCTGAAAGCTTGAAGTTTCTACTTTTAAATGAACGAATTCAAATCGAAAATGAATATTCCTAATTATGTAATCCATATGAAACTAAAGCGAGGTACAGTCTTTCCCGTATCTGAAAGCCTGTGTCTACTTTTAAATGAACGAATTCAAATCGAAAATGAATGTTATCTGATTATGTAATCCGTATGAAACTGAGGTACAGTCTTTCCCGTATCTAAGGTTATTATATGCAGTCACCTGCGCACAAACGCCCTCACCTAGATACAAAAATAAATAAATAAATAAATAAATAAAAATAAAATCAAGATTCATCTAATTTTCATCATTTTTGAAAGAAGACCTACTATGAGGAATTTACCTCATAAGAACAGCACGATCTGACATGGCTTTATTTAGCAGAGAATATCATTTCTGTCATTTATTCTTACCTACATTAGTTAACGTGTTATTTTTACATAAACCTGTACAGATTTTACTAGTTGGGCTTTTCCTGAACATCTTGCCAAACTGAAATGTATTGTTTAACTTTTAAGCTTTTTTGTTATTCAGATATTTTGCAGAGTATTTCTATTTGTTAACCAAAGAAGGTTACATTTTTTATAAAAAACGTTTAAGTATTACAGTTGTTTTAAAGATAAAAGGCTAAACTATTCTATGTTTGACTCAAATTGAAAGAATAAAAAGTTTAATTTCTATTAAGGTTTATAGGGATTTTAAGATGTAGCCTAATTAGCGATTTGAATAATTAAATTACTTATTGAGTTACTAAATTACTTTTCAGACAGATTAATTAGTAAAGTAATTTAAATACAATGTTGATGAAGTAATTAGTAACTGTAATTAATTACTTTTTGAAAGTAACTTACCCAACACTGGTCGTATGATTCACTTGAATCTAGCCAAAAACTATGATAGGCTATAGTTGGCAGTACTATTAACACAGGTGAAGAAAGAGCTTTATTGCCAGGTATGTTTACTCATACAAGGAATTTATGGTGACAGAGGCTTCACAGCACAAACAATGACTGTTACAAGACAAGACAGACAATAAAAATAGAAAAAGTAAATAGGAAATAATAATACATAATTTTTTGAAAGAACACAATATACTAAATAAACAATATATGGTATTTGTGTGTACAGGTGTGTTATGTACAAATGCAAGGAAATGTAATAAGAAGCATGGTGTGTTAAATAAATACATGTAGGCCTATAAATAGTGTTGTGTTTTTTGCTTGTTTTGAATTTTTTATTTATTTATTTATTTTATTTATTTTTTTTATTTTATTTATTTTATTTTATTTTTGTGAAGGAAGATATTGTATTATCTGGGAATAAAATTAAGTCAAGTCGAGCTTTATTGTCATTCTGCTACATGTGTGGACATATAGTGGAACGAAATGTCGTGTCTCGCAGGACCACGGTGCTACATACTAGTTAAACCTAAGATAAACATACAACAATGCAAGTATAGGAAAAACAATAGAGCTATACAACAGTTAACTATCTGACTATACATATACTAAAAATACTATAACTGCTATACCTAATTGTCCACACATACACAAACTGAGACTGTACAAAAAACTTTACATAAATACTGTACATGAAATTGTGCGAAAGAGATATATGTACATGAAATTGTGCAGAAAAAATATATATTTTGTACATTATTGTGCAGATTTTGTGGGAGACAGTGCATAGTGCAAAAAGATTTTGTAGTGCAATGCTCAAGTAAACGTATTATTTTGTAGTGCAATGTTCAGGTAGACATATATTTTCTTAAGAGTCTTTGTGGCAGGGAGTGTTTGTAGAAAGTGTCTAGTGTGCATATAGTGGGATGAGTGCGTTACTACAGGTGGTTTGTATAGCCCACTCACCTGTGTGTAGCACATTCAGGGGTTTGGTCCAGAATTGCACTTAGTAAAATTGTCAACAGTTTTTAATGAGTTGGGGGGTGGGAGGGCTGAGGTGTTCATGGTTTCAGAGGGGGACAGGGGGATTGGAGTTAAGAGCTCTCACAGCCTGGGGAAAAAAGCTGTTGAGCAATCTGACAGAGCGAGCTCTGATGCTCCGGTACCTTCTACCTGATGGCAGGAGCTGGAAGAGGTTGTGAGAGGGGTGGGTGGGGTCCTTCACGATGCTGGTGGCCTTGTTGGAGCATCGTGAAAGGAAAATGTCCAGGATGGAGGGGAGAGGGGCACCGATGATCTTTGCGGCAGTGTTCACTGTCCGTTGTAGGGTCTTGCGGTCAGCAGCACTGCAGTTCCCATACCAGACAGTGATGCAGGTAGTCAGCACACTCTCAATGGTGCCCCTGTAAAAAGTGGTGAGTATGGGTGGAGGGAGACTTGCCCTTTTCAGCCGGCGGAGAAAGTGGAGGCGCTGTTGTCCCTTCTTGTTGAGTGACGTGACGTTGGTGGTCCAGGTGAGATCCTCTGTGATGTGCACTCCCAGGAATTTAGTGCTGCCGACTCTCTCCACGGTTGAGCCGTCGATGGTCAGCGGGGGGTGGTCAACAGAGTTTCTCCTGAAGTCCATCACAACCTCTTTCGTCTTACCCACATTGAGGGACAGGTTGTTAGCACCACACCATTCAGCCAGCTGTGCCACTTCCTCTCTGTAGTGCGTTTCATCGTTGTTGCTGATGAGGCCTACCACAGTTGTGTCATCAGCAAACTTGATGATGTGGTTGGAGCTGGACTTGGCAGTGCAGTCGTGGGTCAGCAGTGTGAAGAGCAGCGGGCTGAGCACACAGCCTTGTGGGGCACCTGTGCTCAGTGTGGTAGTGCTGGAGGTGTTGCGGCCGACACGGACTGACTGAGGTCTTGCAGTTAAAAAGTCCAGGATCCAATTACAGAGGGAGGTGTTAAGGCCCAGCAGGTTTAGTTTGTGGATGAGCTGTTGTGGGATTATTGTGTTGAATGCTGAGCTGAAGTCAATGAACAGCATTCTTACATAAGAGTCTTTCTGTTCCAGATGGGTAAGAGCTAGGTGGAGAGTGGTGGATATTGCATCGTCCGTGGAACGGTTTGGACGGTATGCAAACTGGAGTGGGTCCAGCGTGTTTGGAAGACTGGACTTGATGTGCTGCATGACTAACCTCTCAAAGCACTTCATCATGATTGGGGTCAGTGCTATGGGACGATAGTCATTCAGACAGGACACAGGTGACTTCTTTGGTACTGGAATTATGGAGGTGGATTTGAGACACGTGGGGACGACTGCCTGGCTCAGCGAGATGTTGAAGATGTCTGTTAGGACATCCGTCAGCTGTGCAGCACAGTCTTTCAGTACACGTCCAGGTATGTTGTCAGGGCCCGCAGCCTTTCGTGGGTTAATCCTGGATAGGGTCTTCCTTACGTCGACTGGAGAGAGACAGAGTACCTGGTCGTTTGGAGATGTGAGTAGTTTCTGTGCAGGTGTGTCGTTCTGTATCTCAAATCGTGAGTAGAAGTGGTTGAGTGCCTCTGGTAAAGATGTGTCATCGTCACTGGCCTGTGGCAGGGGCTTGTAGTCAGTGATGGTCTGAATGGCTTGCCATAGGGTCCGAGTGTCTCTGCTGTCTGTGAAGTGATTGTTGATTTTTTTAGCATACTGATGTTTTGCCTTCTTGATGCCATGAGACAGATTTGTTCTTGCTGTTTTGAGGGCTGCTTTATCTCCTGATCTGAATGCTTCATCTCTGGTCTTTAGCAGCCCACGAAAATTAACTACTTGATTATGTATTTTGAGTATTTCAAATAAAAAAAAATACTGTCTCACAAAGTATTTAATTACAATTTACTTTTGATTTTTTGATTTTTTTATTTTTGTCCAGAAAAATAACAAAATACGTATTTAGTAATTAAATACGTATTTCAAATACATTTAATTAAAATACTGCCCATCTCTGATGTTAACTTGTTAAATATGCAATACGAAATAGTGCATTTGAGCTTATAATGCCAAAAGGTTCTTGCGGACATTCATCCCTTATGTAACTGGCCTATTGATGCTCCAAATGCAGTACAGAGCGCGCACGCGCATTTACAGCATCATCAGCACCAGCGCAACAGAACATCGCGATGGTCCAGCCTCTTCTTGTGTTTACTATCGTTTGGGGAAGATTTGATTATGAAAACCTTTAAATGATCCCTATACATGCTGATGGATTTTTTTTTTTCTATCGTACCATACACAAAAGGAGACGCGGATGTTATATAAAGAGCTCTGACAGGAGTCAATCTTTCATTTACAGTGAGGGCCTTATCAGAGCACGAAGCATCGTTTACATCAAGACTGACCAGAGCTCTTGTTTTAATTTCGGTGATTTCGGTGGTTTCATGTGTATAAAGGTGTAAGGCTCTGCTCAGTGGGATGCACATCAGTGCTTTGCCGTACTCTCTCTCCGTTATAATGGCTGCTCTATATCAGGGCACGGACTCGTCTTCTCCGGATAAATATCTGGCGTTAAAAGACGTCAGAGAGGTGAAGGAGGAGACCACTCTGGACGAGAAGCTCTTTCTGCTGGCCTGCGAGAAGGGTAAGTTCATTTACCACTCTAAAGGACGTGTTCCTTAAATATAGGCCTAGGCTATAGTATAATACAGTAGTAGTAATAATAACAATAATAATAATAATAATAATAATGTGGTTATAGATTTTAGTTGCTTGATTTTACAATGTCGTTTGTTTTGGGGTTTAAATAACATGAATTTATATTATTGTAAAAATAATTATGCTCTAATGCTAAATACTTTGTTCTGATAAAATGGTATAGCCTACTGTATAGGTAGAGTTAATGTTTTTTTTAGTATGTGGAGCTCTCGCTATTTAGATGGATCATCATATTTTCAGTAATCATACTATATAGACACAAATTAAGACATTTTTAAGAAGAAAAAAATATTTTGACTTAAACCAACCTATGATTTTGTGTGACCTAATATTAATTTAGAAACTGTATAGAATATATTTTTTAAGAAATTGGACTTTTAAGAAATTGGTCGCATGTAGAACAACTAGGGAAAAAATGTCAAAACTTAAATATACACTTAAAAAATCAACTTTAATTCAGTTTGTATATTTATTGAAAGCCACTCAAATTAGAAAATTCTACAACATAAATGATTCATTCTAAGAAACATAATAAGTGCCAAAATAGAATGTTTTGAAATTGCTTGGATTGCTTAGACCAGTAATGAAACGGTGATAATGTGAGAATGAAATCATAGAGTTTAACAGTTTTATTTCTAACAGTTTAAGAGTAATTGCATTAGTAGCTTTGGAATTAAAAGTAAAATAGCTGACTATAATAATTTCCTTTATTTATTTTACTTGACAAAGTGGTAGGTAATAGTGATTTGTTTTTGAGATAAGTAGATTTTGAGAGCTTGACTGATGGTTCGGACATCTTCAGTGTGTAGTGTTGTGTTTAACAGAAGTGCATAGTTTATTTCCAAGCATTCCAGAAACAGCTTGGAAAACTAATGAATTTCCTCTGGTTACATTGTGCAGACAAGAGTCAGTTGCTATTCTTTTACCATATAAAGAAATCCTAAAATGGCTCAGGGAAGGATACCTCTTCTTTAAGGGCTGGATTATTTTCCATCACAAACTGCTGTCTTCTCTTTCTGATAACATATGTTGATGTCATTGTATAAACCATTGAACCAATTTATTGTTACCTAACTACATTTTAAGGAGACTACTACATGGTGAAGAAACTTCTGGAGGAGAAACGCCATGGTGAATTAAACATTAACTGTGTAGATGTACTTGGGAGAGATGCTGTCACCATTTCAATCGAAAATGAGAATCTAGACATATTGCAGTTGCTCTTGGATCATGGCTGTCAGGTGAGAACACACCCATGTCCTCAGATCATACATAACATGCTAGATAAAACCAATCTGTTCATTTGAGATGGATGTGTGTGTGTGTGTGTGTGTGTCTGTGCGTGTGTGTTTGTGTGTGCATGTGTGTGTGTGTGTGTGTGTGTGTGCATGTGTGTGCACGCAGGCCACAGATGCATTATTAGTGGCTATTGATTCAGAAGTTGTAGGAGCAGTTGACATTCTGCTAAACCATCGGCCCAGGCGTTCCTCCAAGCCTTCTATTGCGGTTAGTGTCTTTTGCGATTATTTTCCTTTTCATTTAATATTTTTAAATATTTGTTTAACTAAATATTAGTGTTTCACTATCAATAAATATATTAATAAATATGAATTATTTAAAATCCTTACTAATTAATTGTCCTAAAAACTTAATGTTGCATAATCAGATCCTTGTATACCTTTTTTAGAAATTGATGCAGCGCATTCAAAACCCAGAGTATTCCACCACCATGGATGTTGCTCCAGTCATTCTTGCTGCCCATCGGAACAATTATGAGATTTTGACCATGCTATTAAAGCAAGACATCTCTCTGCCCCGACCCCATGCTGTAGGGTGCGAGTGCACCCTCTGTAATGCCAAGAACAAGAAGGACAGTCTTCGTCACTCAAGGCAATCATTTTTATCTAACCAAACCATGAAGTAAATGAATAGTCTAAAAATATCAAAAGGCATTTTATACAATGAGGCAGTGTTAATGAAAAAATAATTTTAAGGAACAATTCATATTTATTAGTTCAAAGGAGAAAAAAAAAAACAAGAATATGATTGAAGGCTTATCAAGGCCATAGTCAGATCTTTATTTAAAGGGGTCATTGGATGCCCATTTTCCACAATTTGAAATAATTCTTTAGGATCTTAATGGAAAGTCTATAACATGCTTTGGTTAATTTCTCAGTGGTAGTGTAAAACAAGCCGTTTCTGTGCATTTCCCTTTAAATGCTAATGAGCTCTGCTATCCCTACCCCTCTCCCTCCGTGGGATACACGTTAATGTAAACATGTTGCGATGCTCGCGCGCAGCAGCAGTTCAGAGTCAAGTATCATGTTTGCAATACAAAAGAACCGTTCCATTTCCATAATCAGTCCTTTAAGTGTGAATGGCTCATAGTCTGAAAACTTTATCATGATGTGGAAAAAAAATATTGGAGTCATCTCAGTACCACAAACCTGTTTGTTACTTTATTTTATTAGTGTTCATTTATTTTATTAAACTGGATAAATTATTACACCTTTTTATATTTTATGTGGTGTCACGATTTGATAAAAAAAACAAAGGTTTATCATTGTATGTTCTTGTGGAATTTCATTTATTGTATAGCTACCTTTTAAATGCGCTTATTGAAAGAACAACAACAGCAGCAGCAGTATGGTGTAACATTTATTTGAAACACATGTATTTGGTACTTGCTACCTTATATCTTTACTCTTTCCTTTCGTTCTTTTCATGGCTTTGGAAAACTTGCATCTGATTTTTTTTACATCGCTTTTTGCGTAACTCCGGGTCATCGACACCAAGCTTCGTTGCAATTTCTTTTTTGGAATTAAATGCCTTCTCTGAATCTTTAAAGTCTGTGTGACATCACACAGCCAATAATCTGAGAACAACTTGATTTGAAAAAGGGGATATTATTTATATGGATTAAAAAAAAAAAAAAAAATATTGGTTATTTTTTTTTCATTATAGGGTGGTTGTGTACACACACCACCAATACACATTTCAGTTCAAACAACATGTAAAAGTGAATTTTGCATCCGATGACCCCTTTAAGAACATGTGAGAAATGTTTTAACGTATATATTAGATATCTTGAGATTTCGAGTAGTCCCTATTGAAGAATCACCAATATATACATTTGAAAAGCACAAACAGCAATCCTAAAGTGTATTTATAATGTGGAGTTGAGTTTGACTGCATTATTTTGAGTGTTCTGTTTCATCCTCCATCTGTGTCTCTTGCAGGTTCCGTTTAGATATCTATCGGTGCCTTGCTAGCCCATCCTTGATCATGCTTACAGAAGAAGACCCCATTCTGAGAGCATTTGAGCTCAGCACTGATCTGAAAGAGCTGAGCCTGGTGGAAGTGGAGTTTCGGTAATGGAAGAGTGATTAGGGAAAGAGGTCTCATAGGGATCGCTGCTAAATGGAAAGAGCAAACTGGTTTGACAATTTTACATGCATGCATTTAGGTAGCAGTTAATTTAATGAGAACAAATGTTGTCAAAAGAGTGAGGGTGCTTGCCCATTGGACAGACCTGATCATATTGATTAAAGAAAGCCTTTTAAATTCCAAATCAACAGCTAAATTTAAACAAGTTGACTATGTGTCTTCAGGTTTGCTTGAAAGAAAAAGAGTGATTCATCTCATATGGTGCTGATGTGTCACAAATAAGGAATAAACAGTTCAGTAATTTGATTTTAAGTGAAACTTAAAAAAAGCAAAAGACTTTCTTGGTAAGTTAAAAAAAAACTAAGATTTATTTAATTTTATTTTTAATTCATGCACCATTAGCAGGTGTGGCTAGAAGTTTTCAGCAATTTTTGGCATACATTAATTGGTCAGTCAACTCAGAGATGTTCATTTATATGTTCATTTTCTGATGTTCAGAAATATATTACAGTACAAACCCTGTGTTTGTCAAAAAGAACAATAGGTGGTTCAGCCTATTTTTTCTCTTGTAGAACAAAACATTTGTATTTCTGTTTCGAATAGCAATAAAATTGCCAACAAGCACATCTAGGGACCTGTAGATATTGACACTATCCCATGTTCCCTTTAAAACAATCACAATCCAAACAATTTCTATAGTCTTCTTTGATTGACATCAAAACAGTGTCCCCCAAGTCCATGACAGATCAAGAAGAAAGAAAGGTTTCTCCTTCTACTGCTCATTCTGGATTTTATTGTCATTATATTACAGGAATGATTATGAAGAACTTGCTAAGCAATGCAAGATGTTCGCCAAGGACCTGCTGGCTCAGGCCCGCAACTCTCGCGAGCTGGAGGTCATACTGAACCACACGTCCAGTGAGGACCACGTAGACAAGAGAGGCCTACTAGAGGACCGCATGAACCTCAGTCGCCTCAAATTGGCCATAAAATACAACCAAAAAGAGGTTAATGAGGATTTTTAACAAAACTGTGCTTGTATCCTCACCAGCCTGGGGCGCGTTTTACACATAATGACGTAACTCGCTGCTTAACTACCATAGTACGATGCATCGTTGGAAAAATGAACTTGTTTGTCATGTCTGTTTCCCAAAACAGTAGTAACTTTGCATCACAATTGTTCAAACCATGTTGGTTCAACAATAGAGAACCAATGTTAATTGACATCACAAAGGTGGTGTAGTTTCTGCTAACTGATCGCTTTGAAACTGAACTAATGTCATTATTGCTGTAAATAACGAACACTGAATCTGTGGACTGTTTTGCTGTTTTTGTTCGCTGTGGTTTTACAGATGTTTAATTCCATCACAGGTTCACTCTTACATTGAGGTTCCTACATGAATGTCCTGCGCTTTCATTTTATTGACAAACTGTAAGACATAGAATTAAGTTTGTATACAGTATATGGAATGAAAGATGTTAGCATGCACATTAGCTTGCTTATTTTGCTCAAGAGAAAGATCTATATAAGTCCACGTCATGCTAACATGAAACTTTACAGTACTTGGAGAGCTACATTTCCATCCACACAACTTTGCAATGCTATTTGTGAAGGGTTTTGGGAAACAACAAATCGTGGAACTATATTGCTAACAGCAAAACCTACCAATGATGCTTTTGGGAAATATGCCCCTGGTTAACAACCTTAAAAAGATACTTTACCCATAAATGAAAATTCTGTCATCATTTAATAACCGTCAAGTAGTTGCAAAACTGTATGAACCTCATTCATCTTTTGAAGAATGTTGGTCGAGCACAAAAGACGATATACTGAAGAACGCTGGTAACCAAACAGTTGACCGTTGCCACTGACTTAAATAGTATAGAAAAATATACTATGGAAGTCAATGGCTACTGTAAACTGTTTGGTTGCAAACATTCTTCAAAATATCTCCTTTTGTGCTCAACAGAAGACAGAAATGTCATTTTTGGGTGAACTATCCCTTTAACCAATGACCAAATATTGTTAATCTAGCCACCTTTATTTTATAAGAAAGCACCAGGTACATTTCTTTTTTCTAAATCATTTTCTTGTATTCCAATCTGTACAGTTTGTTGCCCAGTCCAACTGTCAGCAGTTCCTGAACACAGTGTGGTTTGGCGAGATGGCGAGCTACCGGCGCAAGCACACATGCTTGAAGATCCTGTCTGTTTTGAGCGTGGCGCTGATGTGGCCTCTGCTGTCCATCTGTTACCTTCTGGGACCCCGTTCTCGAGTGGGCCAGGTCATCCACACACCTTTTGTCAAGTTCATCATCCATAGTGCCTCCTACTTCACCTTCCTGCTCCTTCTAAACCTCTACTCACTGGTCTACAACGAGGATAAGAAGAACACCATGGGTCCCCCTTTGGAGTTGATAGACTACCTTCTAATTCTCTGGATCATTGGTGAGGATGAATTGCATTTCATGTATTATTTTCTTGGCATGCATTTTCTATCTGACAATAAGAACCAAACAAGAATTTTGTGCTGTGATTACTATCAACAGGAAGCAAAGGATAAAAAAGTGCCATAAATTCATGCCTAAAGCCTTGCAGTCCTCCCGCGTCCACACTTTGTTGATGTAATGCTGCATAGACTGTCAAGCAGAAGTTCATTTACAGTAAATTCATGTGAATGTTAGACATAAATGTTATAATAATTACAATGGACCCACCAGCCTTGGACTTCTTTGCAATATAAACATTCAGTTCGTCCATCTGTTCTTCATAATTCTACAACCCCATTAGTTTGACTGATAAATTACATAGATAATGTTCCTTAATGCGGAAGTAATAAACACAGCTTGTGGTTAGCATCTCCCTAGAGCGCATTAGCATGATACCACTGGGTAATTTGTTGCTAATGGCACTTGTTTTAGTTTTTGTCAAATTTCCTTCTACAAAGACTTAACCATCATGAATAAAATAAAAAAGAATAGGTATGGCCTCAAATGCCTGTGGATTTAAGAATATCATATGATCAAGTTTGAAGAAAATTAAATCTGCATGGAGACCACTAGAGGGAGGAAGAGGATTGTTTTACACTGCAAATTTAAGAATATACATCACAGTTCATAACATTTAAAATGATATTTAAAATAATAAGTCCAATATGTTCTGATCCCATCACCTTCCTTTTCAGCTTAATATGGTGTTGTTTACTGCTTTTAGTAACACACCCAGAATGTACTAGCCACCTCATAAATGACGAGAACAGAATGTCAATAGAGATGGAGATTTGTCATGGAAATTATAATTAGCTGAATTAATCAGAGCTGAATACAGTCATGCCCTCCAGTGTACTTTCATACATTAAAATGTCATCAGAAATCCTTTTCATTAACCTGTCTTCAAAACTAGTTATGTGAGATCTGTGTTATTTTGTTGTTCTTCACCCATTTCCTTCTGCATATCAGCTCAGAGACACATTTATTTTAAATAAAAATTAAGAAAATATTCAACAACAATCGACAATCGACAATTTGATGATATTCGAGTGCCTAATGCGTAATTAACCCTCTGGTGTTTTTCGCATGGTCGTCAAAAATTATTATTATTTTTTTTTTTATTATTAATTAATTAATTAATTAATTAATTAATTTCTTTATTTTTCAGTGAAATGATTGGACTATATTTTAGTTTGATAATGGTTTTTATTATTATTATTTTGTATTTTTAGAGGATTTTATTGTACTGAATTATATTTATGCAATATTTAGGATCCATTTATTACCATTTATTACTCTCGTTAAAGAAGACACTTGGTAAATTATTGCTGAAGTGAAAAAAAGTTTATAAAAAAGTTATAGTTTGAGTTTAAGTGTATTGAAAAGCACAAAAATACAATTTTAGCCATTTATATGATTTTGTTTTTCTTTCTAAAAAACTACAATAAACTAAAACTCACACTAAAACTGCAAGAAAATCAAAGCCATGTATCTAAACAAGTTGGGTTCTAAATTTGAGGTTGATATTTTAAAAAATGAGCTTTCAGTAAGATTTTAAGTATCAGATCATTTCAAATGCATTCATTTTTTGACCCTGAACAATCCAGGTGTGATCATTTAGCTTTTTCTAATCATGTCCATTTTTTTTTCTTCTTCTTCTTCTTTTTTTGGATATTCACATAACAAGTGCCAAAACCTATACCTAGTTTTGTACCTTTTCAATGACGTAAATAATAATAATTTAAAAACCCAAACATACAATATTTCATTCAAAAATGACCAAATGACACCAGAGGGTTAAGAGGCCTATAATCGAAATTGGATGTGGTGTCCTTGATTTGTTTGTAATTTCCTTTAATTTCTCTCTGGGATTAATAAAGTATATATCTTATCCATCTATCTACCTATGGCTGATATATTGACTGCGATAGTCATATTATTACCATGCTCAAAACCATACCTCAATTCCTGGACCATCAAGGACACCTTTACTGATCAGCAGGTTCAATATTGTTAGGGTTAGGTGTGGGCTTTAGAGACAGGGACAAGTAAGGTCCCAATAAGGCAACATCTAATCATATACAGTACTTTGAATTTGTTATTACTGCATGCTGTTTTGTTATGTACTACAACATGTTGAAGAGAAAATGGTATCTACCAATATTTCCACTTAATAAATAGCCTCCACTGTAAATACTGTTTAGATTTAGTGCAGACTTAGTTTAGACTTTTTTTTTTTTTTTTTGCTTCTTACTTTGTAAATAGCTTCCATAAATATTTCTGCTAGGCATGGTTCTTTGAGTTACATTGCCCCTGACAGGTGATTGAAAACCCATAGCAGTAAGGAATTTCTGATTTGCTGCTTGAACGATTCTTTGCACTGATAGCAAATTCCTCTCTCTGCAGGCATGGTGTGGTCTGATGTGAAGCGTCTGTGGTATGAGGGATTGGAGGACTTCCTGGAAGAGTCACGGAACCAGCTGAGTTTTGTCATGAACTCACTTTATTTGGCCACTTTTGCCCTAAAAGTGGTGGCTCACAGCAAGGTATAAACCCTGTCCAGAACATTTCATTCTGAGCACTTTACCAAGTTATTAAAGGACTAGCTTACTCAAGAATGAAAATTTTTGTCATTCCAAACTATGACTGACTTTCTTCCATGGAACACAAAACAAGTACTATTCTCTTCAATTTCTCATTTTTGTTCCATTGAAGAAGAAAATTATTAAGAGTTTGAAACAACACAAAGATGTGTAAATTACAGGATTTTCATTTTTGAAGGAGCCATATTTTTATATCACAGTGAGTTTATATATATATATATATATATATATATATATATATATATATATAAAATTATGTATGTTGTTATATATAGTTATTTTGTAGAAATTACATCATTTAGCATTTCCTTTGTCCTCTGCTTCAGTTTAAGAACGTTGAGGAAGAGCCATTAGTAGAGAGGAAAAACTGGGATGCATTCCATCCCCTCTTGGTTGCTGAAGGCCTTTTTGCATTCGCCAATGTTCTGAGCTATCTCCGTCTGTTCTTCATGTATACCACCAGCTCCATCTTGGGGCCTTTACAGGTAATCACAACTTCCTCTGTCTGTACTTCTTATCCATTTACTGCCACAACCAATGCAGTGTTTAACCACTGAAGCTTTTTTCTTCTGTTACGTAATGCCCAGCGGTCGCACCGATAACATAGAACGCCAGAGAGTTCTCTCATTTTTCCTGTGTATCTCATCAGTGCTGCAAATGTCTGTTTTCAATTCTCTCAGTTGTTTTTCTTTTCCAATTCTCTGTTCTTGGATCTCTGCCATGGGGTTTCCTTTCTCATTTATAGGGATTTATTGCTGGTCCAATTTACATTTACATTTAGTTATTTAGTAGAATTTATAATTTAATGTAATATATTTAATTTACAATTTATAGTGTGGGGATGAATCTCATGAAGTAACATCCACCACCTGCCAAATGCAGGTACTTTTTTTTTCTTAGTAAACCCTTAAAAATAAAGGTTCCAACAGTTAATTTTTTATTTTTTTTTTTTATTTTTTTTTTTTTTCCAGTGATGGGTTCCCCAAAGAACCATTCAGTGATCAGATTTAATGATCTAAAGAACCTTTTTCCGCTATAAAGACAAACCAGTGGAAAGGTTCTATGCATGTTAAAAGTTATCCATATATGCCAATAAAGAACCCAAATATTATTAAGAGTGAGCTGGAAATTTTGCCTCCAGCCACTGTGGTGGGCAACCTATAACATGTCTTAGATTGGCCTTTGATAATTCTCTTACTTAGCACATAACACGCACTTGTTAAAGTAACATTTTATTGTATCTTGAAGAACGATGAAAGATAAGCTGTCAAAGCCGTGACTTTGGCAATGCTAATGCTACACTTTTTCAGTCTTCATGAGATTCACCCTTTATAACTGACCTCAGCAGCTCTCTGTCTTTAGCAGGCGTCTTTCTGCAGTAGTTTCAGAGAGATTGCATAATACAGCACTGCTCTTCTCTGAGGACTCCGGTATTCGGCATGAGTAACACCATGTCAGTCCTGAGCTTATGTGAGAGTGGCTCTCTGCTCTCCAGCATGTGCTCTTAGACTGACATCAGTGTCTGGCGCTGCTGTATGGAAAAGTAGTTCGCTCAAGGAGTGTGGTTGGAATGATGCATATGAACAAACACACACTCTCAGCTGTAATGGATTGACGCATGAACACACACCCAACTCAAGTTATTTAGAGGGAATTGCCTTGTATTATTGCTTTTCTGTAAATGCATTAACCTACCCCCATTTCTAAATGCTTTCTGTCACTCCCTCTAACACACAAACATATGATGTACAGATACAAGAACGACAAAGAACACAGTCAATTTTTCACACAGCAGACCTCCACTGGGAAGGCAGACATTTACTCCCTCCAGCTTCATTGTTTGGCTAAGAGTGTCCAGTAAATCTCCCCAAGTAAAGATAAGTGGAAAACACTGACTCATCTCTGGATAAACGTCTGAGGACATATTTCTTTCTTTGTGAGGGCAAGAGTTGAGATGTCAAACTGACTGCTTAAACTTTAAATTTAAGGAGTAATATGGTGTTTGTATAGCTACAGTAACTGTCTGAATTAGTGTGAGTTTGTCAGGGTGAGAAGCCCTGATCATTTACATGCCTGCAGTGCAATATCTGGCAGGTGTCTTGCTAAACCCTTGCTTGCTTGGACATAAAAGAGTCATTAGCAGGGCCAGATGGAATCTGTGTTTTTTTCCCATTTTCTGTGCTGATACTTTCTGTTGCAGTTGATCACATACTATATGTTACCTTTTAAATGTTTGGTATCCGTAAGATCTTTTTTTATTTTTATTTTTTTTAATCAATACTAATAATATTAATAATAGCAAGGATGCATTAAACTGATAAAAATAGATCATATCATTGTTACAAAAAAAAAAAAAAATCAAAATCAAAAAATGCTGTTCAACATCAACATTAGTTTACATATTTTTATTAATAAATATTACACGTACATAATCAGAATCATGAACATTTATAAACAATGAAACATTCTAGTGCTGTCATACAAAATATCAGCACTCTTGAAGTAGTCAGATTAGTGGACTGAAATGAACTGTTTTATAACACAGTATTATAAGATTTCTAATCAGGCTTCAAATAGAAAACTCAGAAAAGTTCTTTCAGCCAGCGGAATCACTTAGGTGTTGGATTTGGGGCTTCATATCAGAGACATACGTTTCAAATGACTACTGCAAATACCATAGTTCAAAAAAAGTTGACAAATATTGAATGTGGAAAATGCCTACCAGGAGTTTGAGAGTGACAAGAAAATGAATTTGTTTAATGGGAGTTGTTTAAAAAATCCCCCAAATCCTGGCTATGTTTCAGAGCAAACACACACTGCAGAACATTATGGTTCACCAGTCAGACTTAACACAAGGAATTCATCTTGTCCCTTACCTCAACCCACACTGGAAAGGCCAGTGGAATCTAGAAAGCAGATAGAGGCAGACACCTTAAAAAAGCTAGTCTACTGTACATGTGTACTGTAAAGGTTGCTTAATGTAGCTACCAGGAAATGTTCCCCTGCTATTACCCCCTAATGGGCCAAACCAATATTTACCTGAGCTGTGTTTATCAGTGACTAGTTGTTATTTTATATATGGAATTAGTTAAAATGACATCCACCACATAAAATAAGCTTGTTTCAGAACATTGCCATATTTACTTCAATTAAAAACACGTTTGAAACCATTTCCATGATCCTCTCCAAAAAGGACCAAAACAAACAAGCTAAAAAAACATCATATTGTAAAATTGGTCCATATGTCTCATGTGCTATATATATATATATATATATATATATATATATGAAATTTTATTTTATTTTTTTTTTTTTCTTAAGGCATGCAATAGTCATATTTACTTGGATTTAAGTATACTAAATTTGGTATTTTGTTTGTTTTAGATTTATCTTAATTTTTGTAATTTATTCATTGGTCATTTTATATTTAATGTGTGTTTTTATATGGATTCCAATAAGAGCCAACAGTTCATGAAAACTAATGAAACCATTAAAATTTAATTTCAGTGCTGCCAGCTTTTTTTCTTCTTCTTTTCTCCAAACAGCAATGCATCACAATGTTTTTCTTTGGTAATCAACAGAACACAGCATGATGATAGTGGATCTTAAGTTGTATTTAACTTGGAATATTTCTTGTTATAGGAACCTTTCTATAGATCTCTACGGTATCTCTATATGTAAGTCAGTCTGGACTGCTCTAGTCTCGCATAGCCAGATCTTCACACTGACTGCTGAAGGTCTGGAATCCATGGCAGCTTTTATTGGCCAAGGCCCGCCCATGAGGCCATTTGACCGACATGTCAAACAACCAATCACAGTTTGTTTCGTTCAGCGTCACGTTTCGGGGCGTGGAAATGTCGCCACAATAACAGACCGGTGTGTAAAACTCTCGGACGTATTTTAAAGAATCTATGCCGCGAACTTTAAATATTTCACATACTTTTGAAAATCCAGCGTTTAGTTGATCCTGATAAGCGCTCGTCGTCACAGTTGTAAACATGACGGCTTACTTCTTTGGTGAGGGGGTTTGGCGTCATAGCATCTTTGTTTGCAGGCGGAACGTTAAAGAACACGACCCACACGTCTCCCGGAAATCCTGTATGTAAATCAACCAATCCGATGACGACTTCGAAACTCCTGAAGTGTTTCCACTTTTATGTGCCGTATGCATCAGACGTTCAGCCAATGGTCCGTGGACGTGACGTCTGAGGCTGAGAGTAGGACTGCTCAGGCTTTGATGTGGAAGTGATGTGGCGTTTTTGTCATTGCAGATCTCCATGGGCCAGATGCTACAAGAGTTTGGAAAGTTTCTTGGCTTATTCCTGCTTGTACTCATCTCTTTCACCATTGGCCTTACACAACTGTATGGAAAAGACAAGGACCTATCCAGCTCCAAAAATATAACCAAGGACTGTGAGGGCATCTTCTGTCGAGAGCAGAGCAACGACACCTTTCACACGTACTTTGTATTTTATCTCATTTACACTAATCAGAGAATTTAATAGTTAAAGGGGCCATATCATGCATTTTTTCTTTCAAAATGAGTTTTTGCATCTTAGTTTTAATAAATGCTCTTCTTGGACTAGGGAGGAAGTTTTGAGTTCTGAGCTCTTCCTCGTGATATGACCCATTTGAAACATATTTGACAGAAAAAAAAGTTTTTAGCTTTCTGTGACACAAGCCCTGTCCCAGCTGGCACACTTCATGTGCACTTGCGGTCTTGCAGACCTGCAATGGCTACCGTGTACACTTGTCCGTCAAGTCCACAAGACCGTATGGTTTCCCATTCATCATTTTAGCTTTCAGAAGGGTGCTCATGAGCACCTCTTTTGCAGCCGCTATGCTCCCTTTTGACTTCTACATAACAGTCAAAGCAGCATTATGTCACGAAAGTGCAGTCTGGGACAAGGCCATAAATCATTGTTCTCAAGATGCAAGGTACCATCCTGACAATGAAAAATAAGAGGTTTGTTTTAATGAAATCTTTTACCATAATCATTTATCTTTAACTTTCTCCAGGTTTATGGGGACATGCTACGCCCTCTTCTGGTACATTTTTTCCCTGGCACATGTGGCTCTGTTTGTTACAAGGATTAGCTACACAGAGGAGCTGCGGTCGTTTGTTGGTGCTCTTATCGTCGGTACCTACAACATTGTTGTGGTCATTGTTCTCACCAAACTCCTGGTGGCCATGCTGCATAAGAGCTTCAGACAGATTGCTGTAAGTGACCCTTGAGATGATTTAATGATTTCTCAACATGATACATGATGATACCATAATTGTGTTTCTGACAAGTAGATTTAATAAAATGAAGTTTCACATACTGATTCACCGGTGTTAACATCACATAAATGCTATGGGTCCTCCAAATCTGATGGGGGCAGCAGAGATTTTAATGTGGTCTAATCGGTTGTTTGAAGGAGGTCTATCCATTAGCATTCCTGTTCATCTCAACAACCTTTGATCAGCTGGCACATACAGGTGCATCTCAATAAATTAGAATGTCGTGGACAAGTTCATTTATTTCAGTAATTCAACTCAAATTGTGAAACTCGTGTATTAAATAAATTCAGTGCACACAGACTAAAGTAGTTTAAGTCTTTGGTTCTTTTAATTGTGATGATTTTGGCTCACATTTAACAAAAACCCACCAATTCACTATCTCAACAAATTAGAATATGGTGACATGCCAATCAGCTAATCAACTCAAAACACCTGCAAAGGTTTCCTGAGCCTTCAAAATGGTCTCTCAGTTTGGTTCACTAGGCCACACAATCATGGGGAAGACTGCTGATCTGACAGTTGTCCAGAAGACAATCATTGACACCCTTCACAAGGAGGGTAAGCCACAAACATTCATTGCCAAAGAAACTGGCTGTTCACAGAGTGCTGTATCCAAGCATGTTAACAGAAAGTTGAGTGGAAGGAAAAGGTATGGAAGAAAAAGATGCACAACCAACCGAGAGAACTGCAGCCTTATGAGGATTGTCAAGCAAAATCGATTCAAGAATTTGGGTGAACTTCACAAGGAATGGACTGAGGCTGGGGTCAAGGCATCAAGAGCCACCACACACAGACATGTCAAGGAATTTGGCTACAGTTGTCGTATTCCTCTTGTTAAGCCACTCCTGAACCAGAGACAACGTCAGAGGTGTCTTACCTGGGCTAAGGAGAAGAAGAACTGGACTGTTGCCAAGTGGTCCAAAGTCCTCTTTTCAGATGAGAGTAAGTTTTGTATTTCATTTGGAAACCAAGGTCCAAGAATCTGGAGGAAGGGTGGAGAAGCTCATAGCCCAAGTTGCTTGAAGTCCAGTGTTAAGTTTCCACAGTCTGTGATGATTTGGGGTGCCATGTCATCTGCTGGTGTTGGTCCATTGTGTTTTTTGAAAACCAAAGTCACTGCACCCGTTTACCAAGAAATTTTGGAGCACTTCATGCTTCCTTCTGCTGACCAGCTTTTTAAAGATGCTGATTTCATTTTCCAGCAGGATTTGGCACCTGCCCACACTGCCAAAAGCACCAAAAGTTGGTTAAATGACCATGGTGTTGGTGTACTTGACTGGCCAGCAAACTCACCAGACCTGAACCCCATAGAGAATCTATGGGGTATTGTCAAGAGGACAATGAGAAAAAGAGACCAAAAAATGCAGATGAGCTGAAGGCCAATGTCAAAGAAACCTGGGCTTCCATTCCACCTCAGCAGTGCCACAAACTGACCACCTCCATGCCACGCCGAATTGAGGCAGTAATTAAAGCAAAAGGAGCCCCTACCAAGTATTGAGTACATATACAGTAAATGAACATACTTTCCAGAAGGCCAACAATTCACTAAAAATGTTTTTTTTTTTTTTTTTTTTTTTTTTTTTTTTTTATTGGTCTTATGAAGTATTCTAATTTGTTGAGATTGGTGGGTTTTTGTTAAATGTGAGCCAAAATCATCACAATTAAAAGAACCAAAGACTTAAACTACTTCAGTCTGTGTGCATTGAATTTATTTAATACACGAGTTTCACAATTTGAGTTGAATTACTGAAATAAATGAACTTTTCCCCGACATTCTAATTTATTGAGATGCACCTGTATAACACTGGAAATAGGTGACCTGGAACCTGACACCAGTGCTTATGGACACTCAGTTCTGGACAAAATCGCCTGAGCCATCAAGTGCCATGTGACTAATAACTCACAATTGTGATAAATGGGAATACTAACAGATAGCAATCTTCAGGTATATTACTCTTTGTATCAGGAAGATGTGAATGAGTACATATACATGTAGTTACTTGTACATGTGGAAACATGCATCAGACAGGTAGCAACAGGTAGTGAAGACATTATTGTGCCTTGATGATTTTATCTGCTTGCAGAACCACGAAGATAAGGAGTGGAAGTTTGCCCGGGCCAAGCTGTGGCTCAGCTACTTTGATGACAAGTGCACACTGCCTCCACCTTTCAACATCCTACCCTCTCCCAAGACCGTGTGTTACTTGGTCATCAGCTTGAGCAAATGGATCTGTTCCCATACCTCCACAGGCAAGGTCAAGAGACAGAATAGCCTCAAGGTGTGTAAGACATATGTGAACTTATATCTTGGAAAATCTGCCTACTGTACTGTCTATCCATAGTTTGCATTTACTGGTATATGGATAATTGACCTATTGACAATCAAGTAAAAACTCCTGCTGCTAAAGACATCTCTGCCCTGGAGAGCCAATGCGCTGCAGAGTTTAGCTCCAGCCCTGATGTGGACAACCAAGGGTGTCCATATGTCCACCTGACCATACGCAAAGTAAAGACAGTAAATCTGCTTGTTCAGTTTCAATCTCTCGAGAGCAGGAACAACAGAGAGCTCAAAATTTATGACAGGGTTGTTCAATCCTGTTCCTGGAGGGCCACCTTCCTGCAGAGTTTAGCTCCAATCCCAAGTAAACACAGCTGAACCATCTAATCAAGATCTTCAGGATTACTAGAAACCTACAGGTAGGTGTGTTGGAGCTGAACTCAGTAGGGGTTTGGACAGGGGTGTCCAAATTCAGTCTTAGAGGACCACTGTTCTGCAGAGTTTCACTCCAACTTGCCTCGGCACACCTGCCGGAAGTTTCTAGTATGCCTAGTTAGACCTTGATTAGCTGGATCAGGTGTGTTTTATTGGGGTTTGAGCTGAACTCTGCAGGACAGTGGCCTTCAAGGAAAAGGATTGGACACCCCTAGTTTATGAGAACTGTCGGTACGCAAGATTCACTCTCAGAACTATGAATACACCAGGGATGCCAATCCTGCATCCAGAGGGCTTTAACTTTAAACGTAATTGAAATACAACTGAACCAGGTAGTCAAGATCTTTAGGAGTGCTCAAAACTTCTAGGCAGGTCGAGCTAAACTCTGCAGGAAGTTACCCCTCAAGGGGCATGATTGGTCACTTCTGGAGCCGTGTTTATCTTTGGGCTTTTTGTGTAGTAGCATAATTAACACGTAGCAACGTTCGGTGGAAAAAATGACACCACTTTGCAATAGGTTTGCCTGAGCATTGGCTAAGAACCGGGTCTGGTACCACAGTGTGCACCCCTTTTGATGGAAAAGGGGTAACTTGGAATTGGCACCATGTTAGTGAAAGAGAAGCAAGCTCTACACATATTATGCCTTACAGTCAGCTTGCCAGTGATCCTCTAACTCTTTGCTTCCAGGAATGGAGGAACCTGAAGCAGAAAAGAGATGAGAACTATCAGAAGATTATGTGCTGTCTTGTTCACCGTTACCTGACCTCCACAAGGCAGAAGATGCAGAGCACAGACCAGGCCACGGTAGAGAACCTCAATGATCTGCGGCAAGATCTCTCCAAGTTCCGCAATGAAATGAGAGACCTTTTGGGCTTCCGCACCTCCAAATATGCCATGTTTTACCCCAGAAGCTAAGCCATGTGCATTTAGTAAAAGCAACCCAGCATGCTCAACAACGCTCTTCTTCTTTTTCTTTGGAAGACGAAACAGTCCTGGGACTCTACTGGAATAGTATTAAGCTGTGTTTATTCTACACCAAAGCCTGCAGAATCATAACTTATGTAATATTCTTGCATCCTACTTGTTTTCTAAAAGTGTTATTCTTTTCAAATAAATAACATTTATTATGAAAAAATGTTTTATATTGAACTTGCATAAGTTCTTAGTAACTTGCAGTATTTGAATATGTATTTTAAGACTAATTCACATTTAATGTATTGTAAAGACACAGTCTTCAACCCTGCTCCTGAAGACTAACTGTCCTGCAACATTTATTTCTAACCTGCTTGTAATTTTGTTCATGTCAAGTGATCACGAAGACTTTGATTGACTGGTTCAGGTGTGTTTGGTTAGGGTTGGACCTAAACTCCACAGGACAGACCCACCTGAGCCCAGGAGCAGGGTTGAAGACATCTGAGAATATCTAATATGAATTTTTATTTATTTTTTTTTGTGGTATTTTGATTCTGAAAAGAAACTCTTAAAAATAAACCTGAAAATAATTGTAGAATATGTCCCTTTCAAGAGTTTATTAAGGAGTTAAATGTTTGAATAGTGCCCTTTATAGTCAAGCACTCTGAGCCCTAGGCAATTTTAGAAAAAGATGTTCTGACATGACCATGTGAACTACTTGAATATTTTGAACTTTGAAAGCTTCCTTTAAATCTTCATTTTCAAATCAGTTGAAATCTGATTCTGTGAAAAAAAAATGCAATAAATTTACAAAAATACATTTTAAAAAATGCCAAATAAACCATGAAGACAATATCCAAGACTTAACTGATAATGAACTTTATTTTTTCTTTCATTAAACAAATAATTTATAACAACATTTACCACTAGGTATCCGTTTCTTTGAAAATATTTTATAGACAAAATGTTACATATCCAGCATGATTTCAAAGGTGTGCTACTAGTTTATTGCCTTTAAGACATCATCAACAAAGCTCCTCTAACTTTGCTATTTGATCAAAAATCTAGAAATATCTTATAAACTGTGCTATTCAAAACACCATCATCTTGATCTTTACATTTTAGCTTTCTTCACCTGTCATGTCTTACTACTTTTGCTCTTGCTGCCATTGTGATGCTCATCACAACAGTAAGAAGAGAAGTAGGAACCAAGAGAGCCCAACCAGGTGTGTGCCATGTGCTTCCAACAGTCCTCAGGCTCCTCTGGAGTGGGCGATGAAGGAAGTTGGGACATGCAGGGCAAATATGAAGACATCGCACACCCATGTGTGGATTTTGAGAGCAAAGATTGTCTGTAAGAGCTCAGCAGCGTTTGTTCTTCAGCATGTTGAAGGCCCTCTGGTTCTTGGCCTTGAAAGCCATGATGAAATGATGGGGGGTGATCATTCCACGGCCCTCCTCATCTGCCTGGCCCATGAAGATGTAGTTCAAACCTAGCGACACCACACAGAAAAAACCTGAATGCAGTGACGGAACGGCAGAGACATTCAGGAAGGGCTTTGGATCAGCTTTTCTCTGGGGCCTCACTCGCGTTATCTACTCCATATGTTTATATACCATATAAACATATGACAGTGAGATTTCATCATAAAAACATTTTGACAGTGAGCCTGGCTGCTAACTTCAATGTTAACAAGCACTATTTAATAGGCTGACTAATGCACCACTAACTTAATGGAACAAATTTAATGGAACAGTTGACCCTGAAAAATGAACATTTTGCCATTATTTACTTATACTCATGTTGTTTCAAACTTACAGCTATTATTTGTATGTGGAACAAATTGATGGAACACCACTGTTTACCAAAATACTATTTATTTCTTATTATGTAAAACATTTTAACATTTTCACAAAATTTTCATGGCCCCCAGCTCCCCAACTATATTTTGAACAAAAAGCTGAGAAAATCTCATTTTTTTCAAAGACAAACGATTGGATTGGATTCAGAATAATGATCAAAACATAGATGGAGCAGATTGCTTCCATCAACACCTCCAAAGCTTGCACAGTCCTAAACCACTTCCTGAGTCAACATTTTATTCAGTAAGGTTAGGGAGCTGTTTAACATTTGGCGATTGCATTATTTTACATACTGTATGCATCTGCTTACATACGCAACTGCTTGTTTCTGCTTCTTCGCCTGTTTTGATTCAGAGATTTTGTACTCTTTTAGATGATGTGTAATCGCGCCACCTACCATATAACAGTGAAAACACGGAAAGCCAGAAAATTCTGTCACTGGCAGGGAAGTGGTGTCCCATTAATTACATAAAAATTATTATTATTATTAATTCCATCAATGGTGGAGAAAGAGTTAAATTGACACCATACTACTGAATGTACATTTAAGAGCAACTCGCTGCTTGAACTGTGAAGAGTTTGTATGTTTTTTCATTACCAAAATACAACGAGGCATCGTTTTGTTTAGCAAACTTTTGTGGAATGTTTGGTTTACTCTTTTTTTAATCTTATACTCAAACATAGCTCACAGTTGAGTTAACAGAAAACCTGTTGTAAGTTATTTCAGTCTGTGGTAACTGACATCATGCTACAGATGCTTTTCTCAGAAATGAAGTGGAAAATAAACTGAAATATTTCCAAACAAAGAAGCATTACTAACAGGATGTCCAGCATGTTAGTGTTACCATTTACCAAAGCTGAAGAAGGCACTTACCTCGTCTGACGTAGGGGCACTTCTTGCAAAGGATGACAATCTTTGTGCTCATGGTTTTGCCAGCCTGCTGGATAGCAAGGTTACCTTCCTTGTAGACATTGATTATGGAGATGGTGGCATAGATGCTACCTCCTCGCGTTACAGCGGTGATGACCGTTCCAGTGACCACTAATGGTAAAAAATAAATAAATAAATCAATAAAAATCTTTTAGAGACTACTTTTAATTAGTTAGCTTGATATCCAAAATTTGGGCTTTGACAACATTTTTGTCTTCATTAGGGTTGTTTTGTTAATTACAGTACTTTTTACTTAAAATAAACTAAACTATGGAAACCCATTTCTGCAACTGAATAAAAAATAAAACAAGGTAATTGTGACTTTTTTTATCTCAGAACTTTTTTTCTCGCAATTCTATTTTTTTTCTCAGAATTGCATGATATAAACTTGCAAATCTAACTTTTTTCTCACAATTGTGAGTTTAGATCTTGCAATTCTGACTTTTTTCCTCAGAACTGCATGATATAAACTCGCAGTTTTGGCTTTTTTATATCCTACAACTGCGAGAGTTTATATCTCGCAATTCTGACTTTATTTCTCAGAACTGTAAGTTTCTATCATGCAATTATGACATGTAATTCTGACAAGAAGTCAGAATTGTGAGAAAAAAAAAAAGTCCAAATTGTGAGATAAAATGTCACAATTACTTTATTTTTTGTTCAGTGGACTTCCATACTAAACTCCTTCTGATAGACCAAGAAGTAGAAGCAGCAGAATCAAACTGGTAAATTTTGGGAAATGTTAAATATGGCTTATGTCTATTATTTGAACATGTATTTTCATCCTAACATCCTAAACTTGTGTTTATTCATTTCTGCAAGGTTGGATGGTAGATAAAATGTGTGATTATACAAATTTGACTTTATGTGCATGTAATTTTCCACCATCGTTCACATTCAGTTCTTGTTTCTCAACATGACTCTGCTCTCCACCACAGGATTTCCTCATATGCAAATCCAAGTAAACAGCAGAAATCAGAATGAAATATCTGCTCGCTGCTGGACACGAACATTGCAGACCTGTTCCAGGGGCAGCGACTGCGGCCAAAGAGCTTGACTGAATCAACACTCCCATTTACCAACAGTTTACCCACAGTCCACTGCAGTCTATTTAAACAAGAGCACTGTATCCTACACACAAATCCACTATGCTGACGGCAAAAAACGCTCAAGGAATTTGTTGAAACACACTGACACAAACCAGCAGGCCAAAGATAGGATGCTGAAAAAAAACATGCACTTAGATTATAGACAAAATGTGAACAATCGGTACTTGTTTCCACTTACTCTGTTGTACACAAGATCCCACCTCACTTTGCAGTTGTGTGTGTGAGTCTTCATGTGTCAGCAAAAAATAAAAGTTAGTATCAACTGCAGAGGGCTTCTCTTACCAAAGTTGCTGGAACAGTAGTGGCTCTCAGGGGTTCCCTTCCGTTTGCATTTCTGTTGACACAGCGCTGCAGAGTACTTCAAAGCTGGAGAGAAGAGTATAGATAGCAAAAAAATGTTTTACTGTAGCTTACTGACTCTGAGCCAGCAGAGCTTATCTTTTAGTATGTGCATGCAAAAAGCGAGGAAGTGAGGGTTAGGTACAAGCTTCAGAAATGGGATAAATCTGATATCAAAGAAGAAATGGATGTAAAATTGCCTGAAAATCATCTCTGTCATTTACATATGTATTTATTAAAATAAATAATTTAAATAATTCAATGGACAAAATAATATGGACCAATTAAATTTCACCTAATAATACCAGTATACAGGTGCATCTCAATAAATTAGAATGTCGTGGAAAAGTTCATTTATTTCAGTAATTCAACTCAAATTGTGAAACTCGTGTATTAAATAAATTCAATGCACACAGACTGAAGTAGTTTAAGTCTTTGGTTCTTTTAATTGTGATGATTTTGGCTCACATTTAACAAAAACCCACCAATTCACTATCTCAACAAATTGGAATACTTCATAAGACCAATAAAAAAAAACATTTTTAGTGAATTGTTGGCCTTCTGGAAAGTATGTTCATGTACTGTATATGTACTCAATACTTGGTAGGGGCTCCTTTTGCTTTAATTACTGCCTCAATTCGGCGTGGCATGGAGGTGATCAGTTTGTGGCACTGCTGAGGTGGTATGGAAGCCCAGGTTTCTTTGACAGTGGACTTCAGCTCATCTGCATTTTTTGGTCTCTTGTTTCTCATTTTCCTCTTGACAACACCCCATAGATTCTCTATGGGGTTCAGGTCTGGTGAGTTCGCTGGCCAGTCAAGCACACCAACACCATGGTCATTTAACCAACTTTTGGTGCTTTTGGCAGTGTGGGCAGGTGCCAAATCCTGCTGGAAAATGAAATCGGCATCTTTACAAAGCAGGTCAACAGAAGGAAGCATGAAGTGCTCTAAAATTTCTTGGTAAACGGGTGCAGTGACTTTGGTTTTCAAAAAACACAATGGACCAACACCAGCAGATGACATTGCACCCCAAATCATCACAGAATGTGGAAACTTAACACTGGACTTCAAGCAACTTGGGCTATGAGCTTCTCCACCCTTCCTCCAGACTCTAGGACCTTGGTTTCCAAATGAAATACAAAACTTGCTCTCATCTGAAAAGAGGACTTTGGACCACTGGGCAACAGTCCAGTTCTTCTTCTCCTTAGCCCAGGTAAAACGCCTCTGACGTTGTCTGTGGTTCAGGAGTGGCTTAACAAGAGGAATACGACAACTGTAGCCAAATTCCTTGACACGTCTGTGTGTGGTGGCTCTTGATGCCTTGACCCCAGCCTCAGTCCATTCCTTGTGAAGTTCACCCAAATTCTTGAATCGATTTTGCTTGACAATCCTCATAAGGCTGCGGTTCTCTCGGTTGGTTGTGCATCTTTTTCTTCCACACTTTTTCCTTCCACTCAACTTTCTGTTAACATGCTTGGATACAGCACTCTGTGAACAGCCAGCTTCTTTGGCAATGAATGTTTGTGGCTTACCCTCCTTGTGAAGGGTGTCAATGATTGTCTTCTGGACAACTGTCAGATCAGCAGTCTTCCCCATGATTGTGTAGCCTAGTGAACCAAACTGAGAGACCATTTTAAAGGCTCAGGAAACCTTTGCAGGTGTTTTGAGTTGATTAGCTGATTGGCATGAAACCATATTCTAATTTGTTGAGATAGTGAATTGGTGGGTTTTTGTTAAATGTGAGCCAAAATCATCACAATTAAAAGAACCAAAGACTTAAACTACTTCAGTCTGTGTGCATTGAATTTATTTAATACATGAGTTTCACAATTTGAGTTGAATTACTGAAATAAATGAACTTTTCCACGACATTCTAATTTATTGAGATGCACCTGTATATGCCAAAGGCTTGTCTGCTTAGGTTACCATGCATGGATTGCAAACTAATAATTTGATAAATATTTTGGCTCATTATATCATTTGGCTAATTAAATCCAGCTATACTGTAGCAGTTTTGTACTTCCAGCTCCATTTAACTCCTTTTAAAAATTATTTTAGATTTTGTCTAGTTGGTAATTTCTAGAAATATATTTAGCTTACAAAAGTTTGGGGTTGGTAGGATTTGTAAATGTTTCTGAAGGAAGTCTTTTTGCTTACCAAGGCTGCATTTGTATAATCAAAAATAGAGTAAAACAGCAATATTGTGAACTATTATTAGTTTTCTATTTCAATATATTTCAAATCGTAATTTATTCTTATTTTTGGCATCATTACTCCAGTCTTCTGTGTCACGTGATGATTAGTGATTTGATGATAAAACATTTCACAGGGCCTAATTATTGGAAATAAATTAAAATAAAATAAAATAAATTAAAACTAATAAAAAATATATAAAAAAATATTTGTTAAAGTTTTATGAATTCAAATAATTAGACATGCATTTTCATTATTAAATGTAAACTTTAAATAAACCACTGAAATGGAAAAATGACAGAAAAAAAAACAGAACATGATTTAGAATTTGGGGAAAAAAACATTACACTTTAAAAATAAATTTATTTTAGAAATAATATACATTTTATGTGTTAGAAACAAAATATGTAATTTATTTAAAAAAAAAATGTAATGTTTGTTCAACTTTTAATAAATTGGTGTTATATCATATTGTAAGTTTCATTATTTTAATTAATTAGACACACTTTTCAATTACTAAAATTTGATTTAACCATTAAAACAGAATTTATAACAATTCAAATGGGAAAAAAAAGAATCCAGAAAAATTAAAACTACAAAAAAACTAAATATGGAAGAAAAATAAATAAATAAATAAATAAAATTTCACAGGACATCAAACATGGTAGCATTCAAGTTGGGGATGCTCAATTTGGCGTTTCAACAGGGATGTTTAATGAGTAGTCATTGACTTTTAACCCTAAGGCAACCCCTGTAATGTAAGCTAACATTAAGGTCACCAACTACATACAGTATGATTAGAGAGAATTGCCCTCAGCAGCAGGTTTTGTGGGTGTACTTACGTATCGGTCTGGTGGTGGTGGGTGGTGCTGTCGTGGTTGGTGGAACGGTTGTGGAGGGAAACTTCTTGGGTCTAAATTTGTAATGACCAATAAAGCCATCCGCTGTTAAACTGAGATCTGAGAGGAACTGAATGAAGAGCTGATTCCCCTCTGAGAACACGGGTCTAAAGCAGAGAGATACATATAAATGTAAAATGCAAATATAGAAGTACTGCAAACAGCTACATGTTGATATTTTGAAAGGACTGATTTAATACGAATTATATGATACATACGCGGGTGGGCTGTCACCACAGTATTTCCCAATTCTTTTAGCATCATTGATTTCTCCACCATTAAAAATTGCTACATAATCATAACGGCAGTAGTTGTCCCTCTCCACATCAAATTTCTCAAATTTCACCTCTATAATCTGTATACAAACAAACAAATGTTGAGTTATTATTCCTGTCTGTATTCAAGTTAAAGATAAACAATTCACTAAAAATTTAATTGAAACTGTAATATGCAAATGAATAAATGAGTCCACCTGGTTCTTCGGTGCTACTATATGCCAAGAACATGTGACTCCAGCAGGATAGTCTTTCTCTGGCCAGTTGGGGGTCTTGAAGGTTCCTGACGGCTTCATTAATCTCCCACCACAGTACTGATCCCCTGTAAAAATCCATCCAGACAAGAGTTTACGAAATGTTTCCTCTTTTAAATTCCACGAAAAGAACTCTAAACATAGACTGAGCATCCAGCGTGAGGTTGCTCACCCCTAATTAAAAGGAATGCATGAGATAATTGCACAGCATCATATTCGGCTGGCTTTAAAATGTCCTTCCCAACAGTCTTGTCCTTATGAGAGAGTTTACAGGCTTGTTTTAACGTGCAGTAAGAAGGAATATCATGTGCAGTTTCAGTCTTAATCCTTCTTCACATCCGAGACCTTTTATCCAGACCTGCTGCTTCTAGAACTGAATCCCGCCAAAAGCTTTGTGCATTGATTTTGCACCAGAAAATATGATGAAAGTGCACTATAAAACTAACTGTGTGCGATCTGAAACAAGCCGTTTGGATCGCTACGCTATACTGAAAAGATTGAATGTTACTAAACTTGTCAAGAATGTGTCCAATCATATTTCACGCAAAAAAAAAAAAATGTAAAATAATATTTTGCATATGAAAGTGAAAAACTTTTTAGATCTTAGAATATTTTGCTCTATTCAAGTTTATTGTGCTAATTCAACTATAAAGTAAGCAATTTTTGGGTTTATGTCTTAAGTTCATTTGGGAATTCAAACTAGACTGAAACAGCAACACTGGGTCGGACGATGGTGTGTGTTTTGGGCCGGACCATCTATTTGTCCAACCAATGACAGATGGAGGAGTGCTTTGGAAAGCATATAGAAGTTGGAGATGAACGTTCTAACTTCACCTCAGTGACATGCGCTAGTCAAACAAGCACGGAAATGATACAGGTGACGAGGGAGCTTCAGTAGAACATCAGTGAACTGCGGTTAGATGAGATGTTGTCAGGCCATATGTCAGTAAAAAGAATCTTCTTCAGCTGAACGCACAAATACGGCGGCACGCTCTGTAGTCTGTATCGTGTCATATTAAAGTGCGAATGAAACTATGAGCGTGCATGTCAGATCCACATCACGTTCAGCAGAGGCAGCTCTTAAAGTAATAGCAGCCAAATAACCTAATAACCCAGCTGCTGTGATGTCTGTTAATCAAAGAACAAAAGAAAAAAAGAGGAAATCAATAACTTTTGTAGCTTTAAGTATTCATCTATATTTAACTTAGAATTTTGTGTTTGATAACTGTATCCAATTTCTGTATACGTCCTACTTGCTGAAGGGCACATTACATATGACATTTCTTATAATTGGTTTATGTGAAGATTGTTTTAAGTTCACTTAAATTAGAATTTGATATTTTTTTTAGGTCTAATACATGTTAACATTGATAGCTCTCAATTATACTGTAATGCTGAATGGCAATAGTCAATGGTTAAATATTAGGAAAAAAAATTAGAGACATCAGTAGCATTGGTATCAGTTATAAAAAAGATGCCACTAAACAAATTAAAAAAATAAACTATCTTCATGTTGTTTCTACATTAATTTGAAGATTTAATGTGAAATTATTGCAATATAAATGTATATTTAAAAACTTTAATGTTAGATGGGATTAATTATGATTAATCATAATTAATTTCAGAAAAAATATGCGATTAATTACTTAGTTAATTTTTTAATCGATTGACAGCACCATATATACACACTAATTTTAATTACAAATTATAATTAAATTTTAATACAGTACACATCACCAAATTATTGTAATTGGTTCTTTGAGAGTCTAATGAGAATGAATGAATATAATGAATTAAAGTGTTTTGTTGAATTGAATCAAAATTGGCAGATGCAATATTTATTTATTTTTATTTTTTTAACAAATAAACAGAGATATCTGGATGCAAGTAACACAGAGAAATAATATACATTGTCCATTTACACATACTACCAAGTACTGACATTGTAACAATACAATGCTGGTTAAAAATCAGCAAACTGTCCTTTAATTGCCATGAAATTCATGTGAAAATAATGTTGAAAATATTAGTGGTTCTCACTGAAAAAGTACAATTTATTTAATAATTAAATACAATTATATAATATAAGAAATAGTTATATAATTTAATTTAATTATAGAATTTAATTACATAAAAGTACAATTTATTATTATTATTATTTTTATAATTATTATTAATTTAAGGTGAAATGCAACAATGTAACCTTTTTTCTTTCATTAGATTCACACATAAGAGTAACCAAACTAACCACGGACTTAGCTTTTCCACAAAACCAAAACCTGATAACATCTGCGATCATAATGTGATGACTGCAAGCTTCCATTGTTACCAGCACACAACAGCTGTCTGTCAACTACTGATGGACAAAAAACAGAGACACAATCTAAATCATTAAAATTCCAGCTGTCCTGCTCTGGCTAAGCAGACGTCTTATCGCTTATACAGTTACTCGGTGAGCAAGACGGCCTCTGGGGGTCTGACCAACCACTGAATCACTGGAAAACCGTCTGTGAGAAATTTCACATCATGCCACAAAATACACTGCAATGATCTCCAGCTTCCAGCTCCCACAGAGTAGTCTAAATCAACTGTCAGATCCTGCAGAGAAAACCCCTTTATGTTTAACTAGTGAAATTAAAACCAGGCTCTTCTTCCTTTTGTGTGACTCGACAAGATCGTTCAGTGATTTACTAAACGGAAACTGTTTGTCTCAAAGATTCATTTCTCTTCCCCCTGCATTTTCTTGACCTCTGTCTTCTCTATGAGTTGTCAGATAGCTCTTAAATGCTCATTAAAGTTGACCTTTGTCCTCTTAAACATAATCCTTGCCTAATAATACCTGAATTTATGGATGGAAACATGGATTATTTTGGATACAGGTAAGGGAAAGGTGGTATGATGGTTTTATCCAATGAACTTTAAACATCTTAAACACATTAAAACATCTACTAAACTCTTTTGGCTCTGCCGAGTTGAACAGAGCAAGTCGGTTTTATTATCTGCCAATTTTATGGTCCATTTTTATGTTCTTACCTCGTTCATTTGGGTGGGCAGCAGAGTACACAGCCAGGAAGCCGCTGCCAGCTGTATTGGCATCAGAGACCATTTGTACAAGCATCTTGTTGCTTGTAGAAACAAGGGCTCCTGGCCTGAATGTCCCACAGAAGCGGCCGAGACGCTGTCCATTGGCATGGCCACTATAAACATCCACATAATCGTAGCGGCACAGGTTGTCACTCTCTAAGTCGAGAAAACTAAATGAGAGGACAACCACTTTGCCCTCTGGAACCTGCAAGAAACAGATGTCACAGAGACCCAGCTGGATCAGAATGCACATCCGGCAGACTTTATAGTCATCCATTTATATTGTACTGACATTTCTGATTTGATTACGTCATTCGCAGACAGGAGACAGGAAACAAAGAAATGTGATTAATAGAAGATATGTCACGACGTGACCAACTAGCTGAATTAAAAGTACGTAAAAAAAGTAAGTAAAAAACTTTTACATTTTGGATTATGATGTTGAATTATGTTTTTAAAAATGACACTATAATGTTTAACATCCTATTATGACCTTTGCAGAGTCTGTCGACAGAAATTTCATGTCTAGTGTGATTAAATTTTTTTTTTTCAAATACCTTTTTTTTTTTTTTTTTTTTTTTCCAAATGCTTTTTTAATTTCTTTGTATTTTTCAAATGACTAAGTTTGTAATGTTGTGATTCATATCTGAGCTGGTTGGTTTGGTTCATGGCTTAGAAAAGAGAAAATTAATGGAAAAAATTCTTCCTTTTTTCAATACATTATAGTATGTATTTTACTGCAGCAACATGGAAAACATTTTGCAGCATAATTAAGATTCTTAAAATAAAGTGGAAAAGCCATCTTAGTCAGACAGGTCACCAACTGAGTCTCTTATATGCAATGATGGCAATGCAATAAGTAGTTAGAATGAGTCTGGAGTTGCCACAAGGATGTAATGTGGCCAGCAGCCAAACCAAAGACAGATCACAAACACACACATACTGATTCTTGCCATGACTTTCTATTGCATCATCATTACAGTACATGCAAATCAGAGCAGTATTCAAATTCCTAATACATTTTACTTAACTTATTTCACCTTAAAACACTTAACATAGACACATTCAAACTTTGATTAGTGATAAAGTCTGTTTTGTGTCTGTCTAGAATATAGGCTTTTTACTTGGTAAATAATGTGCAGTTCACACTGTGTCTGACAAACTTTCACAGCATGTACTGTATTCAATGAAGAAGTTCAGTAGATAAAGTACATTATTTATGAGTGCAGGTGTTGTGTGGATACATTCCTGGAAATATATCACTTTAAGAAATAAGGTACAAAAGCGGTCACTAAGGCGGTACATTTTCAAGAAGTACAACTCTGTACCTTATTTACCCCTAAGGGGGTATATTGGTACCTTAAAGGCACATACTACTAGAACTTGAAGTGTACATATAAGTACCAAAATCATACATATCAGTAGGGTACAGCAATAGTGACAGCTTTTGTACCTTTTTCCTCTGAAAGTGTACTGCAGATGGATTCAGGGTTGCCAGGTCTGTAAAACAAAACCAGCCCAAATGGACCCTTTTCACAAGCATTTTAAATCCTCTCTTATATATATATATATATATATATATATATAATATATATATATAGGTGTTTTTTCTTTCTTTTTTTTCTTGAATCTATTTAACTTAACATGGCAACACCATATCATGTTTTATTTTTGCTGCAGTACTTAAAGCCTAAAACTAAGTCACTAGTAACTTTAACACTATTCTTTACCAGGCACTGATTTTCTTTCAGAAAATGTCAATATGGTTTTATCTATTAGAGCCAAAACGTCATTTACAGTCGCATTTCATTTACCTGAATATTTGATAAATCAGTTGGAGTCTCTTCATACTTACTGTAATTCTCCACACACATTTGGTATTCGGCGGATAGACGCCCGGATAACCCTGACTACCAATAACACCCGACTCTCCTGTGATATTCCCACCACACGTGAAGCTCTGTCTGGACAAGAGAAAGATAAATAAACACCTGCATCGATGCCGCATTCATTTCTACAGTAATGCCTCAAATGGCCATTATGAATTATTATAAAACTTTCATATGAATGCACCACGACGCTGTTTGTTTTCGCATGAGAGGTCCGCTGCGCCGCTATCTGTGTGATCATACACGAGCTTTCAGAGCCTCACGACTGAAGAAACTTACCTGTTCGGAGTCTGAGCTCGCACGCGCAGCGCGAGCAGCGGAGCCCACGCGAGCAGGACACCGCAGATCCTCCACATTGTGACACTGACAGTGCAGCAGATCAGACGGCGTGCGAGCCTGCGTCCAGCTGCATTAATGATATTAGTGTGCCCCGTCTGTCCTGAAGTTGAGAGGCAGATGAATATAGCGTTTGTTCTGCTCTGTAGGAGGGAGCAGCACGACAGCTGCCTTTTCCAAACCTGTGATCAAAGACATGCAGAGAGAGAGAGAGAGAGAGAGAGAGAGAGAGAGAGAGAGAGAGAGAGAGAGAGAGAGAGAGAGAGAGAGAGAGAGAGAGGAGAGAGAGAGAGAGAGAGAGAGAGAGAGGGAGAGAGAGAGAGAGAGAGGAGAGAGAGAGAGAGAGAGAGAGAGAGGAGAGAGAGGGAGAGAGAGAGAGAGAGAGAGAGAGAGAGAGGGGAGAGAGAGAGAGAGAGAGAGAGGAGAGAGAGAGGAGAGAGAGAGAGAGAGAGAGAGGAGAGAGAGAGAGAGAGAGAGAGGAGAGAGAGAGAGAGAGAGAGAGAGAGAGAGAGGAGAGAGAGAGAGAGAGAGAGAGAATTTTTTTGAATTTTGAAAAAATACTTTATTACAATTCTTTACATAAAACACCTTTCCAAACAAATTAACATTAACCTTTTGATTCCACAAAAAACACAACAACAATGAATCCAACAATTTTACATGTACCTTTTAACAGTTGTTTATATTAGTAGAGGAGAAAAAAATAAGTCCCCATCAACAACAGAGCACAGAGCCTCATTTTTACACCATTTCATTTCAAATGTTATAAAATCCTCCATGGAACTATAAAAATGAAAATCAATGAGTATTCTGGATTTAACTGTAGCTAAAAACATTGCATTAATATCTTGATTTGAACCCATTTCTATCTTATTTTTCCTACTCATATAAATTGCTAACTTTGCTTGACCTATAACAAAATTCAAACATTGACAAATAAACCTCTTTTTCCTAACATATTTAAAACCAACAATAAATACATCTATAGAAAAAGATTCATTAAAACTATAAAATACATTTTGTAACAGACTAAACAAACTTTTCAGTCTAAAACAATCCATATAAGCATGAAAAACAGTTTCTCGCTCCGAACAAAAAGGGCATTCTTTAGTGACATTAGGATTTAAAACTGAAATAAAAGCATTAACTGCTATTGCACCATGTAAAAGTCTCCATTGTATGTCCCCAACTCTTTTACTTAAAGGTGGCTTATACAATGATCTCCATTCTGGTTTATCATCATCAGACAATTTTAAAACATTACGCCATGGTGTATCAACCCTCTTGTCAAGCACCTTTTTGTTAAAAACCAAAACACAGGCTCTATAAAGAGATTTACCGGCACTTGAAAAAAAATTAAGACATAGAGATTTTCCAGAACTTAAAAACATTCCTGAAACATCATCCAAAACAGGTAAAAGAAAAAAATCAGATAAAACATCTTTTTCATTAGGGACATTTTTACTTTCACAGTAATCAGATAAAAGTTTCAATTCATCAAAAGTGAGTCTTTTTTTCCATTTTTCTAACAACTGACAAACAAATCTTCTTGACTTAATTTTCAAACTTAAAACAACTCTTTCCGTATTCTCAAAGTCTGGTCCAGACAAATGAACTAGACTCCCCATTGTACATATTCTGGAAGCCACAAGTTTTTCTGTAAGTCCCGGAATATTACAGTCATTTGTTAAATCAAAGCGTGCTCCATATATTAGCGGCTCTTCAAGGAGCCAGTAAAGAGAGTTGAAATTTTCTTCTCTTTGCACTTTGAACATATTCCACACTTTAAAAACATTTCGATAAAAAATGGGCATTCCATTGATATTCAGCTTTGAAAAGTCCATAAAAAAAAGATTCCTGTCCATTTTCAGATTTCCAAGTTTTTGTAAAATTTTACATGCAACTACTTTCCAACTGGAAGTTACTGAACCATTAAGAATTCTTTGCAAAAACTGTAAACGAAAAGCTGCTGTTCTGCTTTGAAGATGTATTAATCCTTGTCCTCCTTCTTCTTTGGGTAAAAACAATACACTTTGAGGAACCCAATGTAATTTATCCCAGAAAAAATCAACTAAAATTGCTTGAATCTCTGCTAACAAATGCAGAGGAGGATCTATGCAGGCCAACTTATGCCATAAAGACGATGCTACTAAATTATTAATAACTAAGGTTCGACCTCTATATGACATATTTGGGATTAACCACTTCCATTTTTCAAGTCGACCTTTGACTTTTTCAAGGAGTCCTTCCCAATTTTTTTGTACGGTTGCTTCATCTCCTAAAAAAACCCCCAAATATTTAAAACCTCCTCTCTTCCATACTAAACCAGGAGGAAGGGAAAAAAGAACTCGTTTCCAATCTCCTATTAGTAAAGCTTCACTTTTTGCCCAATTAATTTTTGCAGAAGACAATTTATTAAAATCATCAAGAACACTCATTAAAACCTGTACATCACTCTGTTGACTAACAAACACTACAACATCATCAGCATATGCAGAAAGGCTTATACTTTTTCCAAAATTAGGCACATTAAAACCTTGTACATTCTTTCTTAATTGTTCTAACAAAGGTTCTATTGCTAATGAATATAGCATTCCTGAGAGTGGGCATCCCTGCCTCACACCTCTAAAAACCGTAAAAGGAGTGCATAAGCCACCATTAATTTTAAGTATGCTCTCAACATCCCTATACAAAACTTTAATTTTATTGATAAAACTCTTACTAAAACCAAAAGCTTTTAATGTTTCCCATAAGTATGTGTGCTCAACTCTATCAAACGCTTTTTCCTGGTCCAGTGAAATCATTCCAATGTCACTATTTAGCAACTTAGAGACATCATAGATATCCCTAATAAGGGAAATATTATCAAAAATTGATCTTTTGGGGACACAGTAGGTTTGGTCCGAATGAATCACCTCATTCATAATTTTTGACAATCTATTTGATAAACTCTTTGAAAGAATTTTATAGTCACTACACAGAAGTGAAACAGGTCTCCAGTTTTTGATATCTGTGAGGTCTCCTTTCTTGGGAAGGAGGGTCAGGACTGCTCTCCGGCAGCTCAAAGGTAGAAGACCTTCATCCAGACTACCATTGAGTACTTCCAAAAGATCCTCTCCTATTACTTCCCAGAAGCACTTATAGAAGTCTACTGGAATGCCATCAATTCCAGGCACCCTTCCGGATTCCATGCTCTGAACAGCCTTATGCAGTTCTCCCAGGCTAAGCACCCCTGAAATCCCTGCATTAGCTTCATCAGAGACCTTTGGTAAATCCTTGAAGAAGACACTCTCATTAATATCATCTGATCTTAATTCACTTCTATACAGTTTCTCATAAAAGCCAATTGCCCTCCTTCTAATCGCTACAGGAT